>JARHVA010006779.1:0-577500 GCA_037957365.1 Torreya grandis | reverse complement strand
TAGCTCCTCATAAAGCCTATGAACATCCCTCTTTGTCCTATCCTAGTTTGTGTGAGCCCTATCTCACTTGTTAATAACTATAACAAGCTTGGCATCCCATAATGTAATCTACCCCTAGATGGCTATCATTTGAGCCACTTGCCCCCTCAATGTCATAATCTCTATATCTCAAATGATAATGATGCCACACAATCTAATGGTCTCTCCCTGGGACATTGCCAACTCAGCCCATAGCCCAGCCACATCCTTTTTTAGGCTATCAATCTCTGATAATCTCGCTATGATCTCATGATTTAGCCTATCAATCAGAGCCTGATCAACTACTTATTTGGTAGTACCTAAGGGCCCGTCCTCCCCTGCACCTTTATATGTGCCATGCCCATAGGGCCTAACCTCTCATGTATATGTACCTATACCAGACCTTGATTCCCTACCTACTACCTTGACCATCTATGTTTTGATGGAGGACCATGTCTCCCATCTCTATTTCCATCCCCATATCCATATCCATCATGTGCAACTGGGAACTATAAAGCCTATTGTGCCACATGTTGCACGAGAATCTACATAATTGGTTGTGTAAACTACTACATTAGCACCTAAATAATCTACAATGGGATATCCTGTGGTATCACCTATTGTATGGGAACCTATCCTTGTACCTATCATTATCCCTAGGCCTACCCCAATGCTAGGCCCTACATATGCCTCACCCTTCTTTGATATTATCCTAGCTATTGGGGTTATGGTTTAGTCAATCGAATAGGCCTGAAGCCTGCCCACCATATTATATAGGCATCTATCATACCAACATCTACCGAACTGTTTGTATAGGCCCAAACCATGGGTTGTATAATTTCAAAGCTAGTGATAATCTAGCTTTCAACATTGGTATCCCCCACTGTCCAATATCTCTAGTCAAATACATGAAGAAGTTAGGCCCCTTAGGCATATCTTGCTAGAAGTCAAATTATCATTGTACTTGATTGGGCCTATACCCCTCCATAATTAAGTTATGTCACCTTGTTATATAACATGGTGTCATCATTTACCTGGTGAATGTCCATCCTCCACCCAACTGAATTGAATAGCCCTATATAATTGCCATATGAAGCTACCATCTACCATCTCATCTATGGCCCTCTGATAGAAATATAAATCTACCCTATGGCCTCGTAGACCCACTCCCGTCTGAAACCAACCAAATGTCAATGGGTCCTCAGGGCCTGCTAAAACCTATAACCAATTAGATGCTCTATAGTAATGTGTTCCTAGGTCCAGACCTAAAGTAGGGTGTTGTACCCACTGTTACGACCCCTTTGATATGTTATCATGTGCAAGTCATGCTACAGTTGGGTTAGTATCATAGGTCCTGATGTAAAACATGTGGTGGAATCAAGCATGTCTTGAATCACCCCTATGAGGCCAATCTGAAAGAACCACCCACTCTTATTAGGCAATCAGAGGTTGTTGATAAGAGCCATCAAAATCATTACCTCCTTGGGTACTAATGTGTGGGCTAGTGGTAGCACCACTATAGCCTGTCCTATTGCTCCTACTTTAAGAAAAACATCTAGGGGCCATGTCAGGGCCTCTAAGGCATCAATACCAATGAACCCCTCCATAACTATAATATCCATCACCCCTGATCAGGTCCTCAAGCATGACTCACCTACCTTGCACCATCCAGTAGATCTTTTGACCTTGAATAGGCACTTGTAAGATCCACCATACATCCTCTAGAATTGTATTGGCCTCACCTATTGATAGGTGTAAGGTTGACATCTCAGAGTGCCAATGCTCTGCTAGCACTAACAAATAGGCTTGGTTTACTCATATAACTAGCATCTAGACTATGTGTCATAAGTCTACTGCCTCCAAGAGTCCTACAACCTCACTATTCATGATACCTGGATGGCATAATACTCATGATCATCGCTCATGTGTTGTCATGAGACACACTCGCTCTTGCATATCTCAAAGCAAAACCAAACCAAGTCAATCACTTACATATTTTCCTTTAGTTGATCATTTAACGACTTTCTTCTAATTTTAGCCTTTGCATTCTATTCTTCTATCCTTTTTTGTCCTTTTTTCTATTCTAATTTCCATTTGTGGTGATATTTCCATTTTCCTTAGCATTCTCAGCATTTTGCAGGGCATTTTCGCTACTTTGTATAGCATTCTCACCATTTTCCTCATTGGTTTGTGATCTTGTCATTTCACAGGTCATTCCTATCGATTTTTAGAATGACTTCATTATTCCTGGTGAGTTCAGCATTTATAGGCATTTTCATTTTTGATGAATGTTTCTATTATTTTCATGATGATACCACCATTTACGTGATTTATGGGCAAAAGGGCGATATCATCATTTTTTAGAAGTTTATCACTAAGTGGCTATCTTACCATTTTCATAAATGACTTTGTCATTTTTAGCTTTTTGAAAATGGTAAACTTTTTAATTTGTCATTTTTTAACCCATAATAAATGTCATAAATGTAAATTTTGAACAAAACAAAAGGTACCTAGCAATACTCGACCCCTCAGTGGTCATTGGTATTCTCTCACGTGCTTGCCTAGGTGCTTGTGGTGAGGGATATTTGCCATTTTATCTCCTTCTATTGTATGTGAAAACTATAGCTCTAGATTTCAATAGGGGAGGGTGAAAATGAATGATTTTCACACCCTATGGGTCATTTTATAACATGGTTTTTGAATTTGCCCCCTTGGCCCTATCTGCAATCTATTTTTCTTCCTAGGAGGCTCATTTTTTGCCTCATTTATCCGTTTTCAAATTTATTTTCTTTTAATTACTCTAGTTTTAGCCTTTTATGTTGAAATGCTTACTGATTTGTTTTATTTGAGGGCCCATCCATCAATATTCATTTTTTTGCCCTACCCTTGAGGGGGCATCATGGGCCTCCTAAACAATATTTGGAGCATTTTTGTGAACCCATTTTTTTGAAAATCAATTAAAATTAATGAAAACAAGAACAAAATTATTTCTTCTAATTGTGATCAATTTAAACGACCATTTTATTCTTTGAAGAGTCATTGCTTCGACCAAATGTCTTACCACACCCTTCCAAACAAGGTCAAAATGTAAACATCTAACTCTCATCACTGCCATGTTGAAATTATTAGTCTGAATAACTTCTTGTAATACTACACAAACTGGACTAAATGCCTTTAGAACACTTTGATTCATCTGCTTACATCACATGCAATTTCTAATTCACATCAATATATCCCTAATTGGGGTATTGCTCTATACACAATCATCATCTTATTCCAATTCATCTCCAGTCAAGTTATGACCTAGCAAATTGGTATTTTTGACTAATAGTGTAAGACAACTTATTACATTCCTAAAACTATAAAATGGTTAATCAAAATCACTTAGCTAAGCAAATTTAATCAAATAATTAAGTGAAAAATCCATGACAAAATAAAGAATATCTAATTTTGGAAAATGAAAATTCAAATATTTGGACCATGACATCACCCATGACATCATCAAAAGGTTGTCATGCACCATGTATTTATGGAGATAAATATCTGAATTAAGACAAGCCATGTGTTATTAATGCTCCCTCTTTTCAATATATTAATTGTTTTTCCCTCCAAAATTGAACTCATTTGTGACCACTCATCTCATTCTTGATCCAAAAGCCATAACCGATTTGGAAAACCTATAAATATCAAGGCCACCATGGACAAAAAAAAACTTTCTAGTGCAAAGATATAATACAAAATTTCTTTTAAAGCTTCAACCACTTCTTTCACTTTCATTCACAAATCAATTCAAATGGTGCACAATGAGATGGTGGAGGCACTTGTCCAACCACATCGCTAAAGGTCTTAAGTTCTATATATGGGCACAAACATATTTTTGAAACGTCATTGAAGAGAAGTCACATGGGGAAGGTATAATCATCTTGTATGTTTCTTGTTAGTTCTTCACTTCATATACCTTGCCCAACTGAAAGAGTAAGCTTAATATGATAGTTTTGTGATTTTATTTATATTTTGATACTAACAAATAAACTAACCTATTTTGTAATCTTATTCTACATAACATACCCATATTACAGTGGGAGCATGTTTTGGAAACATGTTCTCCAAATTGGTATTTTTATAAGTTTTTAGATTTCTTTAAATATAGTGGAGGCATGCTTCAGAAGCATGTTATTCTCACTTACATAGTTTCAAATTGGTCAAATTGCATAATTATATGATTTAGATACACATTTGTGACAAAAATCTATACATTGGTACCATTGTTATACACAGTTTCAATATGGGACACATCTAAGGTGCATACACTATGCAATATGTGCCTAGTATTGCAAAACTAAATTAGTTTTAGATTCCAAATACTTTCGGGGACTGTCACCACCCACAAGGTTAGACTTTTATGGATTGTATTGAATTAATCTACTGTAATATTTAGTTTGTTTTTTAGTGTGGTTGAGATGATTAAATATCTAAATCTTACAAATTTTATAGGTTAGACTTGATTGCATCATCTAACCTCACTTGTTTTATAGTGTGAGTTGACTTGGTTCACTCACACTTACCAGGTTATAAGTATGATTAGGTTACACGTTTGCGCTAATATCAACTGTTGGGTGGCAACTCATTTTTTCTCCAAGGTTAGGAGCATGTGCCCTCCAATCTTTCTCTATCTCTTTAGATATATGCAATTTCTAGATTTATATTTGTTCTAAACTCAGTTTTAGTGATTTATAATGATATATCTTTCAAATAAAATTACCCAAAGGCAAGACAGTTGCATCAATACAGATGTGTACTCCTGAACCTTGCTCTCATTTAATTTCAATCATTTCAATGCTTTTAATTTTAGATTATATGCATTGATTATATACTATGACATGCTCTTGGTTGCAGGTCAGTCACCAACAAAATAGTGAAGTTGGATTCAAGTAAAGACACAAGGTGTGTTATACACACCCAGAGATGCATTCCTTTTCCTTTAAACTAACAATTTCATAATTGGAGTAAGGTGGGAGGGGGTGCAAATGTAGGCACTATTTATGAATTACATAACACCTCACTCTTGTACACATGGCAAATATATATCATGAATGTACCTTTAGCTTTTAAGCCTTTCCCGCTATCAAAAGGCTCGCATACAATATCTCTTTATACCTAATTGCTTGTGTCTTAGTCTGACCAATATTACTTTGATGACCCAAGCTTGTTACCTTGCCCAAAATGTTATAAACCTACTTATTTTCCATCTCTTTAAGTTTTGGACTTGCACTTATTTTCTAACTTTCTAGACACTTGCATCCCAGTCAAACACTTAGGTCAAAACAAGTGTCTTACCTTAACACAAATGTATAGTGACCTAAAGTCATCAAATTTGTAAAAAAAAAAAATTATTTGAGTTGGCCTAATTAATCTAATGCAAGATATTCTCCAAAAGGATTGGTATAAATATAAGATCAACCCTCGTTCATTCCTTAGTTAGAAAAGACCTAAAGAGACCAAGGCAACTTACCAAAAGCATTATATCAAACACTCAAGCAAGCAAAACTTTCCTATTTTATCTTATTTCCATATCAACTATAAGAATAACGCATCTATAGGTCTGAAGTACTAAAGGAGCACTCCATGAGCCATATTTTCTAAGTTATAACCTAGATCACTGTTGTACTTGTTTATCACACATTGCATGATTCACACATAAAACAACACTTAGGGGAGAACTGCATAATTCTGAGGCCCTCTTCAGAGTATTGGCTATGTAGGAAATGATTATTAATAGAGGAGTCTTTGGGTCAACTCTACACCATGTGCCCACCAACCCATTTTTTCCACAACCACTATGAAGATGAAGAACTAGGGTTTTGCTATTTGACAAGGAGTGACAATGCATGGCCCAAATTTGAATGCACTAGAGTGAAGGTGAAACAGAAGCTAAAAACATCCAAGTGGTTGCATATATTTTAGTAGGTATTCTATATTGGACACCTGCATCTGAGTCAGAGAATAACATCGACGCAATCATCCTAGGTTAACGCAAGTTTCCATGGCTACAGAGGTCAAGTTTCTAGAATTAGGGGATTGTTCTAAAATTCAAATCCAGTCCACTTTTTGCCTATCCCAGACCTAGATCTGAATCAGCATCATAACCATCTAAGTATCTTGTTTTCATTGTTATATATAACATAACTATGTTTTATATTCTTAGCATCTCAACATAATAAATTCAATATATGTTTATTTGAGTTTCACAAATAATTGGCCTACTCTAGAGATGGTCTACCATCTTTATGTTATAGGCTATCTCTTCCCCCTTTAACTTGAGATTTCACTAATCTAGATTTTAGAGTTAAACACTTAGTGTAAACTTTTCCCTCACATAGTTTTTGATCTTTTGATTGATGGATGGACATTCATGTAGGTTGATACCCCATTTATCCATCCAAAGTTTGTTCTGTTTCATCTAAATCTTTTTTTTTTGTTCAAATCTTCTCACATTACTACCTTTGGCCACATATTCTCCTCCATGCTCTCTACTTTCTTTATGTAGGTTAAGAGATGTATCATGGTTGTTTCTTTTAATGGAACAATATATGTTTTAGCAAAAATTATCTCATATGGGATGAACACTTTAATCTTGAAGTTGGTTTTGATTATATGCTATTTAATTCTCTTAATTTGTCTCCATTTTAGACCTAACATACCATTGGCCAAAAATTCACACCTATAAACCACCACCAGAACTAATAGCAACCTAAATAAATCCCTTGTGGTCTTTCGATCCCACTAGTCAACATCTTTTCACCTATTTTTAAGAGAGTATAACACTCTCCACCTTCTTTGGATTCTCTTTGTTATGCACATTTCCTAACTGAACTCATTAACAAATTAAGCCTAAGTTACTTGTATCTTCAGACTATCTTGAGTGGGCTTCCCTCAACTATGAAGCTTATATGCTTCTTATCTTTTTATCATGAGAAGATCAAAATCTTGGTTTCCCTAATGTTGACTTGCATCCCAACCTCTTTGCAAAAGAGTTCCAAGGCTTTCAAGCGATCTCTTGGATTTTGGGTTGTTATGGTCAAAATAAGATCATCTATATATATAAGAAGTTTTATCACATAACTAGTTACGTGGACTCCACCACCCCCTAGTTTGTCTATATATCCTTCCAATTTGTCAACATACAACCCATATAAAGTGGTGATAACGAACATCCCTGTTTAACCCCTACATTGCTACTAAAACTTTCTAATAATCTTGTATGTGTTATGCTATTGGTTTTAACATACTCATATTACCGATGGAATGTTGCCCTGTATTCTTTTAGAACATTGAGTTCCTTCATCTTGCCCCACAACTTGTCAATAGGAACTGTGTCAATTGTTTTCTTAAAATCAATGAAGTAGAGAAATACTTCTTCTCCTTTGTTGTTCTACACTTTTTTTATTAAATGCCTAAGAATTATGCAATGATCTATAGTTGAATGCTTTGTTCCGAAACTCGCTTGCCCTTTTTCTTTCTTTCCTCGTTTTTTAGCATAAATACTAGTTTAATGTTCCAACCATAATTCCAAATAGTTTTGCTATAAAAAGATTGATCAAAATAGTTATGTAGTTCCACAAGTTATTGACCTCTCTACTTTAAAAAAAAGGTATGAATAATGAGGCTAGTGGTCCACTCCATGGGAAACCTTCTCAAGAAATGATATGATATGTTTATCATGGGAATGAATGAATGAAAGATTTTAATAACATTTATGAGACCAAACAGTTTATAGGACCAAACACTGCAACAGAGTTGTTTCATGTTAACACAACCTCGTGCAAAACTTATAATGCTCAAAGCATGGCAGACTATGTTATTTGTTCACAAAGCTCTATCCCGAGATTGATGAAGCTCAAAATTGGGGACTAACCTATAGAGATGAAGTCAAACCATAATCCAATATATGTAAAATTCAATATGCACACAAATCATCGACATGGAGGGCAAGACCACCAAAATCAAGGGAAGAGACCTCTTCAACGTAGAATCTTCATGACTCAAGAGAATTGGGAACTCTTCAAAGTAGCCCTTGAATGTCATTCTCAATAACATTTTCAAGAAACAAAGCATAATACTCCATCTATGAACAACTATCCAACAAATAGTAATATGTTGTTTTCTTTAATTCAAAAGGCCCTAAAAGCAAGCAAGAGAAGTGGGAGTGCAGTAGTTTTCCAATGAATTCATGGTATGATGAAGAGTGCAAGGTAGCAAAGAGAACTTTGAGAAGACTTGTAATGACTAAATAAAACAAAAAGGCTTATGAAAGAGTCATTTGGTCCAAAAAAGAAAGTTACATGACTACAAGGAGAAAGGAATTAATTTCCCTTGGAAAGCATAATCCCAAAGGTTTTTGGAGGGAACTACAACAAAAGAGAAAACAAATAGAGAACAATATTATAGATACCCAATGGCTAGAGTACACAAAGCTACTCTATGAAAGAGTTAAAGATAAAGATAAGCCTCTGGTAATCAACATAACAACTAAGTTTTTTTTTATGAAGGATATTACTCAAGGCATAAAGAGGCTAGCAGGGGGTAAGGCATAAGAGATAAATGGGCTGCAAGCTGAATATCTAAAGTGGGGCTTAGAAACCCTTGCACCACACATCAAAAACATGTTCAATGACATCATTCAGGAAGGCTTTTCGGTAGATTAGATGACTAATTTCATTATCCCTCTTTATAAAAGCGGGGATATCAATAATCCGTCCAATTATCGAACTATCATGGTGAATCCCTTCCCTAGAAAGCTATTTGGTAACACGATAGAACACGAAATTAGTAGTTGGGCAAAAAAATGGGGTAAAAGAGTAAAAGGGCAAGTATGGTTTAGGCCGAAACACTCCACTATTGATCATTGCATCACTTTTAGACACTTGAATGAAAAAGTATGGGATACTCAGGGAGAAAAAACTTTTTGTTGCTTTGTTGACTTCAAAAAAGCATTTGACATGGTCCATAGAGGTAAACTTTGGAGTAGAATGGAGGAGATTGGAGTTTTAGATGAATATAGAGTGATAGTGCATCGACTCTATGAACAAGCCAAGGCCAAAATCAGAACAAGTGAAGGTATGTTAGAATGCTTTGGAAGTGACATTAGAGTCAAATAAGGATGACCTCTATCTTCAACCTTGTTTGGGTTATATATCGATAAACTAGAGGAGTGGATAAATAACACTGGTAGAGGGGGCGTCCACCTAGCTAATTATGTTGTAAAGTTACTTTTAATATGTAGATGATATCATTTTAATTACAAAAATAATGCATAGTTTGAGAGAACATTTGAAAGTTCTAGAGCTCTTATATCTGTTAGGTTGTGGAGCTAATAGCTTCAACTGTTGCAGACATGGAGAGGTTGCTGAGTTCCAGAAGTGCCGGCGTCGACAGTATAACCGACGTCGGTCACAGACAGTGCAGAAGGCAACTGGCGACGGCAGGGAGTCGACCGACGTCGGCATAACCAGGCAAGCAAGGACCGACGTCGGTCGCCTGTGTGTTCCAGAACTGTTCGTTGCACGAACAGTTAGTTAGTTGAACTGAGTGTTTGCATGTTAAGGGGCTAATTATAGTCTCCAGCTGCGTGTCTAATTATTGTAGTTAGAGTTCTATTTTTGTATGCATGGGATCCTATTTAAAGACCCATGAGGCATGTATTGTAATTATCAAGAAGGCAAGTAAAGCATTGAAGCATTGAAGCAAGGTCAAGGAGATCTACAGGTTTAAGGTCAAGGAGATCAATTGAAGCATTCAAGGAGGGGATAACAACTCAGGTTGTTGAGTTGGGTTGAGCAAGAGAGAGAGGGAAGACGGTCTTGAGGTGTGGCAAGCCTTTGAGGTGGAGGAAGAAGTGGCATCATTCTTATTGTATTTTCTTCTAGTAATATTTAATACAAGAGTGTGTATTGTCTCTCAAATTCTTTGTTGTCTCAAGTTTCTAGTTACTTAATCATTCTGGTATAATTATGTGTTTAATTGCTTATAAGAAAGTAATCAATTATGCTTTCGTTGGATAAGGGGTTCCTAACAGTTGGTATCAGAGCTACGATTTGCAGGGAGCAGGTTATTGTTTTTGATTACAGGTCATTCACAGGGTTTTCTAATTGAGTGAGAGTTCAGCAATGGCAGAAAAAAGTAAGCTACGAATGGAGAAGTTTAACGGCAAGAATTATCAACATTGGAGGATGCAGATAGAGGATTATCTATATCAGAAGGATTTGTACTTACCATTGGGTGGGGTTGCATGCAAGCCCACATATATGAAAGATGAAGAATGGAACGTTCTTGATCAGAAGGCTCTCGGTTCCATAAGGTTGAGCCTTGCATTGTCTGTGATTTTTAACTTGTCACAGTGTAAGACAACGGAAGAGTTGATAAAGTCCTTGGCGAATTTATATGAAAAGCCCTCAGCGTCAAATAAGGTATTTCTTATGAAACAATTATTTACTTTGCAAATGCAGGAAGGTGGATCGGTATATACTCATCTTAGTGATTTCCATGGTTTGGTAAACCAGTTAGCTTTAGTCAATATTGTTTTTGATGATGAAGTAAATGCTCTCTTGATATTATGCTCTTTACCTGAAAGTTGGGATAGTTTGGTTATGGCCGTAAGTAATTCTACATTTGCTTCTAAAATCTTAAAAGTTGATGATGTTGTGAGTGTGATCTTGAATGAAGAAATATGCAGGAAAAGCACAGGTGAATCATCAGGGAATGCTCTAAGTGCATAAAGCAGGGGGAGGCAAAGAGAGAAAGTAGAGCAAGGAAAATCAAGGTCGGGAAGGAGATCCGAATCCAAAGGTATTACTTGCTGGTTTTGTGGAAAGAAAGGACACACAAAGAAGGAGTGTTGGTTGCGAGATAAATAGAATCAACCTGAAGGTAAAGAAGAAGCAAAGGATGCAAATATCATGGTACAGGATACTCTCATACTTTCTTTGGATAGTCAGGTAGGATCATGGATTTTAGATTCTGGTTCATCTTTTCATGCATCCCCAAACAGAGATTTGTTCCATGAGTATGTCCAGGGAGACTTTGGAGTGCTTTATTTAGGGGATGGTACGCCTTGTCAGATAATTGGCAAAGAGAAAGTGCAGCTGAAATTGTAGATAGACAACACATGGCTGTTGAAGGAGGTCATGCATGTCCCAGTTCTGAAGCAGAGTTTGATTTCTGTGGGAAGGTTGGGTGATGAGGGATGCACAATAACCCTCACAGCGGATTCTTGAAAGGTTACCAAGGGTGCACTTGTTTTAGCAAGAGGTAAGAAAGTAGGTACTCTTTATCTATCTACTTGTATTACTGATTCTACTTCGGGTTTATCTACTTCAGCTGTAGATTCGAAGATGTGGCCTAATAGGCTGGGTCACATGAATAAGAAGGGAATGGATGTTCGTGATTCAAAAGGTATGTGTTCAGATTCGGAAAGCATAGATAGAGTTCATTGAAGGAAAAATAAATTTGATGCTTTTGATAGGAACAAAGAAGTCTTGGTGTTTACGGAGGAGATGAGAAACAGAGATCAGTCACAGGAGTTGAATAATTCTGAGCAGGGCAGTATGGACAAAGGTTTGATCCAAGATGAGCTCGCGGATGAAGGTTTCATCACTTACAGGAACACACAGACACCGACGTCGGTCACATGGCACCGACGTCGGCCAGACAGGTACCGACATCAGTCATGTGCAGACCAGCAGGGTCGGTAGAGTCGGCAGGAGAAGATTGACGTCAGTTAGGTAGAAACCGACGTCGGTAGGGGGGTAACGACGTCGACAGTCAGGGTCAGTGCAGAGAATCGACATCGATCAGGAGCAGACTGGGAGATGGCCGAGATCGGTCACTAGAACGGATGATGGGTGGACAACAAGCTATCAAGGAGTCTCAAACGCCCATATGGAGGTCAGAAAGGGTAAGTGAACCTCATATTCGTTGTTCACCTTCTTTATATTGCTTACTGATAGTCAAGAACTAGGAAGATGGAAGAAGCAATGCAGGTAGAGTCCAGAAACAGTGGGAGCTTGGCATGGATGAGGAGTGTGAGTCCTTGGAGAAGAACCAAACATGTATTTGTTGGTAGAGTTGTCAGCTGGAAGAAAGCACTGGATAGACGGATGGATTCCCGTTTTAGAGAAGAGAGTGAATGGACACGTGAGACAGAAGGCTATGGTATATGGTCTTGAGTTAGCTGCAGGACAATGGAGGTTTGACCATTGTTTTTATCTTTACCAGGTTGGATAATATTAGCTACATTATCCTGTTACTGTATTGTGTTACTTTTTGCAGGGTTTCATATACAAGGAGTTTTCTGAGCTAAGGGTAAAGTTGGTTCAGAAGTATGTCATGAAGAATTTGGGAGCAGCAAATTTTTTTTGACATAAGTAACAGATATAGCATCACAGGTTGTGTGGTGGTTGGTCTTCAGGGGAGAGCTTAAAGAGGGATATAGAGCCAAGGGAATAAAATAGATGGAGTACAGGTATAGGTACAGTTGCAGCTATTTATTTCCAAGTGGGAGATTGTTAGGTTGTGGAGCTAAAAGATTCAACTATTGCAGACATGGAGAGGTTGCTGAGTTCCAGAAGTGCCGGCATCGGCAGTATAACCGACGTCGGTCATAGACAATGCAGAAGGCAATCGGCGACGGTAGGGAGTCGGCCGACGTCGGCATAACCAAGCAAGCAGGGACCGACGTCGGTCGCCTATATGTTCCAAAACTGTTCGTTGCACGAACGGTTAGTTAGTTGAACTGAGTGTTTGCATGTTAAGAGGCTAATTATAGTCTCGAGCTACGTGTCTAATTATTGTAATTAGAGTTCTATTTTTGTATGCATGGGATCCTATTTAAAGACCCATGAGGCATGTATTGTAATTATCAAGAAGGCAAGTAAAGCATTGAAGCATTGAAGCAAGGTTAAGGAGATCTACAGGTGTAAGGTCAAGGAGATCAGCTGAAGCATTCAAGGAGGGGATAACAACTCAGGTTGTTGAGTTGGGTTGAGCAAGAGAGAGAGGGAAGAAGGTCTTGAGGTGTGACAAGCCTTTGAGGTGGAGGAAGAAGTGGCATCTTTCTTATTGTATTTTCTTCTAGTAATATTTAATACAAGAGTGTGTATTGTCTCTCAAATTCTTTGTTGTCTCAAGTTTCTAGTTACTTAATCATTATGGTATAATTTCGTGTTTAATTGCTTATAAGAAAGTAATCAATTATGCTTCCATTGGATAAGGGGTTCCTAACAATATCAAGAGGTGGGAATGCAAGTGAACACTAACAAGACAAAAGTTATGATATTTTCTCTACGAAGAAAAAAGAAACAAACTGAGTTCCTTTTCAAAGGAAATCCGTCAAAAATAGTGGAAGGATACAAATATTCAAGGCTTCACTTTCACAACAAGCTTAGTTGAGAGACCTGCATGGAAAAAAGAATTCAAGGAGGGTGGAAGGCCTTATACTCATTGGAAAACAAATGCAGGAATACAAAATTATGGGTTTGGAAAACCAAGAGAACCTTGTTCAGCCTACTTGTCACACTAGCGGTCCTATACAAATGTAAAGTTTGAGGCAACAATGTGTCTCACCTAAATTGGATACATACATAGAGATCCAAAAACATTTAATCATAAGCAACCTCAAAGTCAAAACCTTAGTTCCATATGAGATTTTGTTAGCCGAAACAGGGACTTTTCCATTGGAGGTATCATCAATGACTTAGACATCAAGTTATTTAAAAAAAACACAAAGTATGGAGAGCCATTGATGGCCCAAAATGGTAATAGAAGCAAAGCTAAGCAGAAGATAAAACATGTGGATGAAACAAAACAACAAATGGATGAATAAATGGGACATCGACATGCAAGAATGCCCAAACACCAACAAGGAAATAAAAAAATATGCGAGAAAAAAATTCATGACAACCATGTGGACAAAGCAACTGGGACAAAAGAAAGCATACTACATCAATAAGTTTCAATCCGACATGGGAGCATGGAGAAAAGACATACATAGGGACAAAAATCAAACGGAAAGCAAAGATGTTGATTGCACAGTTGAGGACTAGTTCACATCATTTTATGTGTGAAACTGATAGGTAGACAATACCCAAAAAAGAATGAAAAACAAGAATATGTTTATTTTATGACAACATAATAGTGAAAATAGAATGACATTTCATTATAGAGTATGCAATCTATAATGACATTTGTATCAAATACGAAAACACCGTGAATGTTAACAACTTAACTAACTTGTTTGAAGAGAGAAAATTAAACAATTCATTAAATTTTCTAAACAAAATTCATCAAATGCAACTCTGAATCGTGTAGACTCCTTGATTTCTTGAAAGTTATTAAAATCTTTCATTCATTCACTCATACTAACCTTGTGGGACGGGTAGAAGATGGATGTGGGCCATCATACGCTTATTCGGAGGGTTGTGCGGTGTTCGGGCAGTACGATGAGACGGGGGCCGGGGCACAGCCAATGCCATTGCCATGCCGGACGCCAATCAAATCATTAAATCCAATTCATAATCCACAGGTCCAGATCATTGTGACTGGCAAACGCTGGATTTTTGGCAAAATGCCACTTTTTAAATCTCTTTTGCTATCGGCTTCCAATTAAAAAATAAAAAATAAAAAATCATCCATTCCTTCCTTCCTTCCTGCTTCGGCTGATCCCCCTAACGCAAAACGTTGAAAGCTGCTGTTTGAGTAATTTGCAGGAACGTTTGTGCTGTGCTGTGTTGAAGATGAACGATCTATTAAAGGTAACGTGAAATTTGCTATTTTTTTTAATACTTCAATGTCTGAATAGAAGAAAATGCCATGCCATGCCATGCCATGGTGTTTTATATGATCAGCTATGCACATGTTTCTAAGTTACCATATTAATCCGATATGAAGTACAAAAATATGATATTAATCCGTATAAGATCTCGACCCTAACCCTCAGGTTAGAGCAAACTATAATGTATCTTGTAAGGGCAAACTATAACTTTCAAAATCGCAAAAGGTCAAGGCACAATACCTTAAGGCAAAATTTAACATCTCTAATACTCCAGTATCAAGGCATATTAAATGCCTATAGAAATGTATATATGATCAGCAAATCTAATAGAATGCAAGTGAAAGAAAAGGGCAAGTACTACTGCCATCATATATATGCAGCAGTCCCTGCACCCGGAGGAGGGCTGTTGTTGTCCCCTCTCCATATGTCTGCGGGCTCAGAAAAGGTGTCAACTGGATTCTAGCCAACCTGCCACCTTTTGTCACCCATGACATTGTTAACCTCCTGATCCACGCCATCATTCTGAAGATCCAGACGGGAAGAGAGATAGAGGAAACTTATCTTTCTGCTTGGAAGGCTAGCCACGCCTCTTGCTGCTCGGCGATGAAGCACATGACCAAGGAGCCTACCCGTGAGAGTGCACTAGGCTGTGTAATCTGCCTGGCTTGCAGTGTGACACTCGCTGCGGCATATCTTGTGAAGGCTTTGGAGGCACATGCCTCACAATGTAAGGATCATCATCCCAGCAAGCAGCTTGTGTAAGCGCTGAAACTCAAAGGCCACCTTCTTGGCCTGATTCTGGATCTAGAACATCAAATTGGATGGAACCTTTTTTTCTGCTGAAGAGAAATTATCATTTGTAGATTCTTGCTTGAAAATAGCATAATTTATAGATTTCCATAGCTGAAATAAGATGCTAGTTAAGTAGACATGCTAATTTTTAGCAATGTCTTCAGGCCAATGCAAGCAGCTCACAATGTAAGAAGTATCATCCCAACAAGCAGCTCTTGTAAGCGCTGAAACTCCAAGGCCACCTTCTCATCCTGATTATGGATCTAGACCATCAGATTGGACAGAACATTTGTTTTTTCTGCCCAAGAAAAAATATTATTAATTTATGTTTGCTTGAAAATTGCATAATTTCTTGATTTCAATAGCTGAAATAAGATGTCAATTCTGCAGACATGCTAGAGTTTTGTGTATTAAGGCCAATGCACACAATCCTCAAAGAGTGTCGAAGTTTTGGAAGATAAGGTTTAAATAGGTAGTTTTTCCAAAGCCAAAGTTGACTTTGCATTAGAACATAATCAAAATAGTTGTTTAAAGTCTTTTGGTTTCGAAGTTGACTCTGGAAGTCTTTGGATGATAAGGTTTAAATAGGTAGCGTATCCAAATCCAAAGTTTGCTTTGCGTTAGAGCAGGATCAAAATAGTTGTTTAAAGTCTTTTGGTTTATTGCATGCAACACATTGAGGGCACTCAATTCTCATGTACTGGAGACGTTTTCCTAGAGGCAATCCTTGATAGATAAAGCACCAAGCAAACTGGTTCAAGGTTCAAGGTTGAAATAATTTGCTATTAATTAGTTGCAAGTATGTAAAATAAATTTTAGATTTATCCTGTGAGGAACAATTTTAATTTCTAAACCTACCGTTTTATTTCAATAATCATGAAGAATGAAACATGAGTTAGAAGTAGATATTGTACATTAGAGTTGAAGCACACATAATGGACATTTTATGGAGCTTTTGTGTTTCAGTCTTCAGGGCAAAAGAATCTCTCATGATTAAAATGTCAATACTACTAGTATAGATATTGTAAGTACAGCCATCTAAAAAATTCTAAGAGATATCAATCTTGAGGTGTGTATCTTGGATTTGTCACATACCACATTGATTAATGACTCCACTACCTTCTCTACAAATTTCCCATTGAGTGGCGATAGATGGCCTCACTCTATTTGCACCATTGTGTTGAGCTTGAAAAATATTTTTGGGAAGAACAAATGGGCTACAAACTCGACCGTATGCCCAAGATATCATATTTTTTGGATTGACATCTCTAAGCAAGAAGAAAACCCTTTCATATGACGGCAAAATTGACGTCAAATTTAAGGTTGAAACTGCCATATGACTGTAAAATGGACGTCAAATTTAAGGTTATTCATTAGTTGTTAACTTCTCATGGACATTACAGTCCACTGCGACCCTGGCTGCTATTGTAGTTTACGCCTATCGGTGTAATCAACAAAAATACGTTTTTGAAACATCCTGATTTGTAATGGACTATCTTTTTCAGTTAGGTTGAGAGATAAAAAGTGAGCAATGCCACTTAGTGCCATTCATATGTAATAAGTTGGGAACAGTCAATATCAGACCCCTCAAACTCCCATGATTATATGGTTAAAATCAAGCTGATGTCAACGTCATGATCCAATTGCTAGATTTTTGAAAAATTATGTCTTGGAATTTTTGCAACCTAAGGCATCAAACAACAAAAGTTAATAGGTGATTGTTGGGTCTAGTGATCCAAATGTTATTAGTACTTAAGTTAAATGTATGGGGCATGCTTCTCCATGTGAGACACCCCTTATAGTTAGTACTTTATTAAGTTAGATATTAAATAGTTATTTATGTTAGTGAAGTCAGTTGGTTGGGTGAAGAAAGTTAGTTGGGCCCGTAGGGTAGTTGGGTCCCATACTCGAGGAAAGCTTATTTAAGCTTGAGCAAGAGAAAGGAAAATATCTCCGTATATTTATATTGTGTAATAATTTTTGGCGTTAATAAAATGGTGTATTTGTTTGAATAGTGGTATCAGAGCATTCATGATGCCAGGCTTGTGAGAAAGCAGTGAAGTTGAGGAAACAATAAAGAGGAGTTACCTGAAGTATATTGACAGGTAACTGTGATAGAAGGCATGGGAAGGCATGTTTTTGTTTGTTTCTGAAAATGTTGCACTTGGTGAAGAGTTCAGAATATTTTTATATTATTTTTCATTGAATGGATTTCCAAAAATGTCTCATTTGCCAACAATTCTTGAATGTTCCATTTTAAGATTGGCATAGCTGAATATTTTATTAGATATGAGTATAAAAAGGCATGATAAGGAGGCGGCATTTAATTGTTGAAGAGAAGGGAAAAAAATCACATATTAAATGTTGAATGCATTGATTAATGCTGCTGTATGGATTTAATGCTATAGAGGTGTGAATATTTTCAAAGCAAATATCTGTAAAAAATGATGAAGAACATTTACAAAGGTGTTCAAAATGGATTGTGTTTTGTATTTTTTGCTGCTGTACTGCTGTATCGACATCAAGGATTTTCTAAATTAATTTGATTTTGCCGAAATTGAGAATGGTGTGAGGAAATCAAGAAAAGGCGTTTTTTCCCTGCATAAGCTGATTAATGTTTGTTGCGAACCACAAGAAAGAAAACCACACAATACGAATGTGAAAGGAAGGGATGCAGATTGAAGAATTTTGCCGTACAAGAATTTGTTGCATAGGTGTGATCAATCCTTTGCCGCATAGGTGTGATTATTTTCAAAGCATTTGAAAATATTTGTTGATTTTCTATTATCATGTGGAGCTGACAATTTGTTTTTGGTTGTATAATCAATTTTCAGGCGAAAGGTGTTTCATGCCACGTATTGCTTGGTAAAAATTAAAAGTCTTCCATTTTATCTTGGGCTATTTTGAAAATTAGGTTACGTAAAAGTCATTGGCCTTACATTTCATAAAGGCACAAAGGTGAGTTGGTCGTGATATTTTGTGAAGTCATTGTAATTTTAGAGATTTGAAGTTCAAATCCTACCTCCCTTTTATTTCGCGTAGAGTACAAATTTCAAGAGACATGCATGCAAATCTGAGTTATATGCGAGTCTAATACATTATATGCCAAACGATTGTCTAAAAGAGGTTGTCTTTGTGTTTCACTTAGACTCTTAGTGTGTAGGAGGTAAAACGGTCCAAATTTGACTAGTGTAAAGCCAAAATTTTAAAATCCCGTCATTTTTCAATGTATATAGCCTTTGAGTATACCACTTTTATCATTTTTTTAAAAATGAAGATAAACAAGTGACCACTTATTTCAAAGGTTTTGACACATTCTGAGTCCATTAGAAGGGCTAGTTTTTAGTTTGGAGATTTCCTTCCAAAGGTTTTTTGAAAAATGTACTGAAAAATAGAGAAATAAGGAGTTTTCAATGTATAAAGGTTGCAATTTTGATAATACTCAACACTGTGATCTATTGTTGAAATTGAAAATGGGTAGTTTCTATGTGAACCCCATAATGTAACACTGTACTTTCATGTTGTTGGTACCATTGGAGATTGAAATGCAGTATCTTGTGGGCTACATGTCCATCATGATCTGCAAGGCTGACAGAGCTAGAAGAACCACCCATCTTGAGTTTGCTACTAGCTCTGAATTGGGCTTTGCTACATTGACAATTTTAGATAGATGATAAAAAATTGATGTTATTTTTGTCCAAATTTTGGTATTGTGCCAAATTTTGCTAGATAATAATGTTTTTATTTATTGATGAGGAGCAGATTAATTATCTGGTGGTAGTTATGTTGCAGAGACTTTTCACCTTTCGACTAATAGTGGGAAAGAGAATGTTTTGGTTTTAATCAGTCTTCAAGTAGTTGTATATATTGACAAGGTTGTAAACATCAGTGTGTTTGCAAAGTGGTTAGAGTTGTTGGGCATTAGGCAAGATGTCCCATACGTTAGGTACAAAATTATCATCAAGACATAGATCAATGTGATTGGGCATTCCCATGATGATGCTTATATTGTAGTACACGTATAGATGATCAAAAGAATGGTGAATGAGGCACATTCATTATCTTTGTGTTAGGTCAGAGGTTTTTGGATTTACAATAGGCATAGGTCACAAAAGGTCATTGTGCAGTGGTTGTAGTAGACATGTTAAAACAAGTTGATCAATGCTAGAGGTACAAGAGGCCAATTGGAAGGTTGTGGTAGGTGTTGTTGGATAACTTTAGAGTCATATTGCTCTAGATCATCTTCATTACCCCTTTGGGATCAAGGGGTTTGTTGTATTTAGTGATCCAAATGTTGTGAGTACTTAATAAATGTACAGGGCATGCTTCTCCTTGTGAGACTAGTGAAGTCAGTTGGTTGGGTGAAGTAAGTTAGTTGGCCTTGTAGGGTAGTTGGGTCCCGTACTTGAGGAAAGCTTATTTAGCTTGAGAGAGATAAAGAAAAATATCGTGTATTTACATTATGTATTAATTTTTGGAGTTACTAAAACGGTGTAGTTATTTGAACAGTGGTATCAAAGCATTCATGATTCCAGGTCTATGAGGAAGCAATGAAGTTGAGGAAGCAATAAAGGGGAGTTTGCCTGAAATGTACTGACATAACTGTGATAGAAATCGTGGGAAGGCATGTTTTTGTTTGTTTCTGAAAATGTTGCACTTGGTGAAGAGTTCAGAATATTTTTATGATATTTTTTGTTATGGATTTCAAAAAGAGTCTCATTTGCTGAAAATTCTGGAATGTTCTATTTTAAGATTGGTATGGCTGAATATTTTATTAGATGTGAGTATAAAAAGGTGTGATAAGGAGGCGGTATTTGATTGTTGAAGAGAAGGAAAAAAAGCATAGTAAAAATGTTGAATTCATTGATTAACGTCACTATATGGATTTAATGTCATAGAGGAGTGAATATTTTCAAAAGCAAATATTTGTAAAAAATGACGAAGAACATTTACAAAGGCATTTGAAATGGATTTTTTTTTTGTATTTTTTGTTGCCATACCGCTGTATGGATGTGAAAAATATTTCTAAATTTTGTTTGATTTTGTTGAAATGGAGAATGGTGTGAGGAAAGCAAGAGAAAGGTGCTTTTTTCCCTGCATATGCTGATAAATGTTTACTGTGAACCATGAGAAAGAAAATGGTACAATACGAATGTGAAAGGAAGTGATGCAAATTGAAATTTTTTTACCATACAAGAATTTGTTGCGTAGGTGTGATTAATCCTTTGCTGCAGAGGTGTGATTTTTTTTCAAAGCATTTGGAAATATTTTTTGATTGTCTACTATCACTTGGAGCCCACAAAAAATAAATTTGTTGTATAATTAATTGCCGGGTGAAAAGTGTTTCATGCCTCGCATTGCTGAGTAAAATTAAAAATCTTTTATTTTTTATTTTGAGCTAGTTTGAAAAGTGGGTTATGTAAAAGTTGTTGGCCTTACATTTCAGAAAGGTGCATAGGTGAATTGGTTGTGATATTTTGTGAAGTCATTGTAATTTCAGAGATTTGAAATTCAAATCCCACCTCTCTTATTTTGCATAGAGTACAAATTTCAAGAGACATTTATGCAAATCTGAGTTGTATACAAGTCTAAGACCTTATATGCTAAGTGATTGCCTAGAAGAGTTGGTCTTTGAGTTTCATTAAGACCCTTACTGTGTAGGAGGTAAAGAGGTCCAAACTTGCCAAGTGTAAAGCCAAATATTTAAAATCCTGTCACTTTCAATGTATATAACTTGAGTATGCTATTTTCGTCATTTTGTATGAAGATAGGCAAATGACCACTTGTTTCGAAGGTTTTGGCACATTCCAAGTCTATCAAAAGGGTTAGTTTTTAGTTTGGAGTCTTCCTTTTATTCCTTTTTAGAGAAATGTATTGAAAAATAGAGAAATTAGGAGTTTTTAATGTATAAAGATTGCAATTTTGATAGTACTCTACACCCTTATCTCATGTTGAAATTGAAAATGGGTAGTTTCTATGTGAACCCTGTGAATGTTACATTGTGCTTTCATGCTACTAGTACCATTGGAGATTGAAATGTGGCATCTTGTGGACTACAGGTCCATTAGGATCTACTAGGCTAATAGAGCTAGAAGAACCACCCATCTTGAGTTCGCTAGTTACTCTGAATTGGGTTTTGCTATAGTGACATTTTTGGGTAAATGATAAAAATTTGATGTTATATTTGTATGAATTTTGGTTTTGTTCCAAATTTTGCTATATGATAGTGTTTTTCTTTATCGATGAGGAGCGGATTTATTCTTTGGTGGTAGTTATGTTGCATAGACTTCTCACTTCTTGACTAATGGGAAGAGGATGTTTCGGTTTTGATAAGTCTTCAAGTAATTGTACATATTGGCAGGGTTGTAAGCATCAGAGTGTTTGCAAAGTGGTCAGAGTTGTTGGACATTAGGTAAGATGCCCCATACATCACGTACAAAATTATCATCAAGACAGATCAATGTGGGTGGGCATTCCCATGATGATGCTCATAATGTGGTACAAGTATAGATGATTAAAAGAATGGTGAATGAGGCACATCCATCATCTTTGTGTTAGGTCAGAGGCCGTAGGGTTTACAATAGGCATAGGGCATAAAAGGTCAACTTGTAGGGGTTGCAGTAGACGTGTCAACATAGGTTAATCAGTACCAGAGGTACATATGGGCAATTGGTAGGTTGCGACAGGTGTTGTTGGATAGCTTTAGAGTCGTATTGCTCGAGATCATCTTCATTAGCCTTTTTGGATCAAGGGGGTTTGTCGTGTCCAACAATCCAAATGTTTTTAGTACTTAATAAATGTACGAGGTATGCTTCTCATGCTTCTCCTCGTGAAACACCCCCTTACAATGAGTAATAAGTTAGATATTAAATAGTTATTTATGTTTGTGAATTCAATTGGTTGGGTGAAGAAAGTTTGTTGGCCCCCTAGTGTAGCCGGGTCTCGTACTTGAGGAAAGCTTAATTAAGCTTGAGAGAGAGAAAGGAAAATATCTTTATGTAATAATTTTTGGAGTTAATAAAATGGTGCAGTTGTTGAACAATGGTATTAGAGCATTCATGTTGCCAAGCCTTTGAGGAAGCAATAAAGAAGATTTTGCCTGAAGTTTACTAACAGGTAATTGTGATAGAAGGCGTGGGAAGGCATGTGTTTGTTTGTTTTTGAAAATATTGCACTTGACAAAGGGTTCAAAATATTTTTATGATATTTTTTATTGAATGGATTTCTAAAAATATCTCATTTGCCAAAAATTCTGGAACGTTCCATTTTTAGATTGTTGTAGCCGAATATTTTATTAGATGTGAATATAAAAAGGCATGATAAGGAGCCGGCATTTGATCGTTGAAGAGAAGGAAACAAATCACATATTAAATGTTGAATGCACTAATTAATGCTGCTTCACGGATTTGATGTCACAGAGGAGTGAATATTTTCAAAAGCAAATCTCTTTAAAAAAATGATGAAAAACATTTACAAAGGGGTTTGAAAGGGATTGTTTTTTGTATTTTTTGCTGTTGTACCGTCGTAGAGACATGAATGGTATTTCTAAATTTTATTTGATTTTGCTGAAATGGGGAATGACGTGAGGAAAGCAAGAGAATGCATACGTTGATAAATGTTTGCTGCAAACCACAAGGAAACGGTACAATACGAATGGGAAAGGAAGGGATACAAATTGAAGAATTTTTGTTGTACAATAATTTTTTGGATAAGCGTAATTAATCCTTTGTTGCACAGGTGCGATTTTTTTTTAAAGCATTTGGAAATATTGGTTGATTCAGATTTTTCTATTGTTATGTGGAGCCCACAATTTTTTTTTTGTTGTATAATTAATTCCTAGGTGAAAAGTGTTTCATGCCACGCATTGCTGGGTAAAACTAAAAATCTTTTATTTTTCTATTTTGGGCTGGTTTGAAAAGTGGGTTATGTAAACGTTGTTGGCCTTGTTGGTGCATTAATGTTAAGTTAACCTAGGTTAGCTTATCCATGTTGAGTGTGCTCTTAGCACACTTATTTAGGCTTAGAATAGGACAGGTGAGCATTAAATGCTCACATCACTTATCAATGCCACTTCCAAGTGGTCTAATCACATGTGCCACACAGGGAATGAGAGTTTGCTCTTGTGCAAGCTATTTGTACCCCTCATCTCCCTTTGTATTTTGATCAGATAAGATGAGCTCTCTTTGTATATGATAGGTTCATTCTTGCCTCATCTATTTTACAGAGTGTTTGATGTCTAATAGAGTGAGTTCATATTGAGGGGTGTTTCCTGGCCTTCAGGCTCTCCAATCTATTTCCCTTGTGGTGATCAAAAGCCATTTTCAACATGCCTTATGTATTAGAAAGGTGCATAGGTGAGTTAATAGTGATATTTTGTGAAGTCATTGTCATTTTAGAGATTTGAAGTTCAAATTCTACCTCTCTCTTATTTTGTACAAAGTACAATTCCAAGAGACATACATGCAAATTAGTTATATGCAAGTCCAAGACATTATATGCCAAGTGATTGCCTTGAAGAGTTGGTCTTTGAGTTTCACTTAGACTTTTAGTGTATAGGAGGTAAAGAGGTCCAAACTTGCCAAGGGTAAAGCCAAAATTTTAAAATCTTGTCATTTCTAGTGTATATAGCCTATGAGTATGCCATTTTTGGTCCCCCTTTTGGATATGACACTATTGAAGACCTTTAGCCTTGCCTAGTTTCCTAAGGGCTAAGCGAAGAAGAGAAACATTTGATTTTGAAAAGAATAATTGTAAAAGTACTTTATTGTTATAATTTCACTTAAGTAAGGGCCTTTTTAAGGGTCATGAGTATTGAATCACTTAAGTAAATTATAAAAAAATATTCTTTTCTAATTTGAAAAAAGATCAACAAAGGTATTTCCCCCCAAATTGGGCACTTCACTTGGGGAGAAGTATAAAAGCAATTGAGGGGTCTTGTTGAAAGGCATTTGGGATCATAATTTGAATTTACAAGTTTTGAGCACGAAAAAGCTTGAGCTTTGGACTTGAAGATGAAAATCTTCAAGCCAAGAGATTGAGGACGCAAACTCTCATTCTTCCATGGGACAACTTCATTTAGGCGCTGTCATTGTTCATCAGAGTTCAGAAAAAGACAAAAATAAGGGTTTTCAAGTGGGGCGAACTACTTGTTAAGGTTGTCGACTTGGTTGAAGAGTGATTTGCACATGCTTTGGGGTGATTTTGTGCCTTAGTATTCTGATTTTATTGTATTATTTTTGCACTTGGGTGACTTGATTTAGAAGGGCTTTGACTTGTTTGAGGGCCATTCCTTGCCCTAGAATATTTTACAATATTTTATATAATATTTCCAGCATTTGGCGATTTGCAAAAATGACATTTGAGAGTTTGAGGTCAAATATTGATTCTAAAATTATTCTAGAATTTTTCATATTATTCTAAATATTTGTGGTGGTAATTTTCAGCTTGTTTGTGAAGGAAAAACATCATAAAAAGGTATTTGATTGCAGCTGTATTTTTCTATTAATTTTGAAAACCTATTGCAGGTAAGACACTATAGAAATTGTCATCAAAGCGCTGCCATAAATCATATTTATTTTCTGGACATAAGCGCCTAGGGTTTGAAGGGCTAATTTGGATTTTTGAAGGATTAATCTTGGCTGAAAGGGTTCATAATTGATTTGAAGGGTTTAGCATATTTTAATGCTAATTTTGGAATATATTTGCAGCTAGGGTTTGCTGTTGAAAAAATCAGAAATTGATTTTTATCTAGGGTTTGCAATAAAATTCAAAATTCAGAAAATATCTCGAAAAGAGAACATTTCAGTGGTATCAGAGCCAATTTCTTGGCCAGTTGTGGGGTGTGAGTGACTTCAGTGGATTGGAAACCTAGAGTTTTGCCAAAAGACTACAAAGATCCCCTTCAAAAGGTGGGGATGAAGAAGAGGACAATGGATGAATCCATGGATGATTTGTTGAAAGCCATGGAGAATTATCAGAGGGAACTAAAGGCAAGAAGTCCCAAGGTTTTGGCAAAGTCTATGGGGTTAAGCTCTAGACCTCAAAAGTCTCTATTAAAAGAATAAAAGATTGAATTACAGGGGAATATGGAGATTCAAAAGTCTGAAATTGTAGGGCAGCTAAAGAATAACCTCCAACTACACAAAGGGCAGCCTAGTAATGTGAATGATGAGCTTAAAAAATTAGAAAATTTGGGGCAGCCAAGTGTGAAATTTCTAAGTTCCGCAATATGGAGATTTTGGAGCAGCAAGAAGAATTGTTTCAGCTAAGTAAAGGGCAGCCAATGATTGAATTTTTTGAGCCACAAGAACTAGAAATTCAAGGGCAACTGAGTGAGGGTTTCCAACAAACTATGGGGCAACCAATGGGGTTGCAAATAATAGACACTAAGATGGAAGTAACCGAAAAATCAGAACTTTCAAAGATAAAGCAAGGAGAAGTTGTTCCACAACTGCATGAGCAATCAAAAGATCGAGAAGAAAGTTTGGATATGGATAAGGAAGCCATAATGGAAATATTTCAACAAGAAGCTTGGAAGAAACAATTGTTGTTAACTCTTGAAAAGGAGGCCCAAGTCCTAACAAGGTTGGACAAAGCAAAGAGATCCTTTAAAGGGGGGATGCCAAATAAAAAAGGGAACACTTTAAGCCAGTGGTTGCTAATGTTGATTTGCCTACAATCAAGTATGCAATGGAAGCAACAAAATCGGAAGTGGCAAATGTTGATATTGATATTGCCAACATTGAAAAAGAGATGAAGAGCTCTAATTGGAGAAGGGAATTCTCCCATGTAAATTCAAGGATTGGGCATGACAAGTTTCTAACATGGTTGTGGGATCTAGGTGAGCCCTTCAAACATGATTTTGTTATTATGTTATGTTGTGAAACAAAAGACAAAGCTTGGACCCTTATGGAAAGGGGCATAAGTAAGAAGTACCATGATCCAAGGATCAAAGGAAGGGCTGTAACACATTCATTGCTATTCCCCACATTTTAAGTTTGCTTTCCCTAAAATTGTTTGTTGCCATGGTGAGTAAAGGCCCTAGGAACATGTGCCCCTCGCATCCCAGCACCGTGGGAGTAGCTTAAGCATGTATGAGTGGAATTCTAGCCACTATAAAGGGAAGATTGAAGAGGGAAAAAACATGCTACAGCCATGATAAGAGAAAGCTAAGACAAAAAGAAAGATCATATCATGTTCATAAGGCATGATAAAGTAATGGTAAAAGTGTTGCTAAACACAATTGTTTTTTCTAATATGTTTGTGTCATGTGTAAGATCAATAAGGAAACCGGTTGCAATGGCCATAAAGAGTGCAAGGAATGCTGTGGTTCCCATACATGAGCAGCCAATCAGGGTTGGTAGACACCACCCAAATTTTTGTATAAAAAAGTTGGTGAATTCTGAAATTGATAAAGATGAAAGAATGGAAAGAGGTAGGCAAACTCGGCTATTTGAACACTCAGAAAAGTATGAGAATTTTTGCATAATACAACCCTACACAAATTCGGGAAATACATGTGCCAAGTCTGATTTTTCTTACTCAGAAATTTTTGAGTTGGTGAAGCAAGTCCAGTCACCTATTGAGGTCAAAAGGGTTGAAATTTTGAGCAACTAGTTGATATGGAGGTAGATCAAGGTTCAAACTTGTTGTGGTATGCAAGGGATTTCCATTGGGTGGACAATCCATTGTTTGAAAGGGATAAGGAGGTAGATCCAGGTTCAGAACTTGGGTGGAATGCAAGTGTGATTTTTAGACCATGGCAAGAGACTGCAAATTTTGATCATGGGCAGCCAATGACTTCACAGGGGATTCAATCTTCTACCAATTTTGTAAATATAACTAAATCTAATTTTCGTTATGCATTGAAGGGGAAGGTTAGAAGGAAGTCTTGTTTGCTTAATCAGCACTTAACACCATGTTGTAAAGATGTCTTAGAGGATGAGGTTGAGGGCTTTAGACCCCTCTTGGATTGGGCAAAGGCCCCAATTGTGGACAGCATTAGGAAGAGCAGAATTTTGAGGAGTAATCAACCCATTACTCATTCAGAAAATTTAGAACTGTTGGGGCAAGGACAGCCCCATGATAGGGGCCTAAAAGCTGATTTTCTTGGATCCTTACAGCCCATGGTGAGTGCTAAAAATATCTCTATAAGGACTGATTTTTCACACATTTACCAGCTCACAGTCAAGTCTGAAAATACATGTATGAGGACTGATTTTTTGCACGTAGAAATTTCTGAGTTGGTAAGAAGATTCCAGCCACCTATTGAGGCCGTAAAAATTGAATTTTTGGACAAAGTACAACTCACGTTGGGCAAGGAAAGAACACCACTCAGATCTGAGTTTTATCACTCAGAAAAATCAGACCTTGGAATACTATTGCAGCCACTTCACATGGGTAAGAGGTCTGAATTTTTACAGCTGTCATCAAATTATGAAAGTGTCTATGTTTGGGGACACAACTTGCATGGAAGAAGGGTGATGGAGAAAGTGATGGTACAACACTATTCCCTTAGTCACAATGAGTTCCTGTTCCTTTTGAACTCACATTTGGTCCTACACATGCATGAGGGTGTGAAGAAAGGGCAGCCCATGGGTGAACATATAGCACACATGGAAAAGATCATCCAAGAGGGTTGGCAAGTTGTTGAAAGTGGTTTCCAAAGTATGTTTCCCAAGATTTTTTTTGTTATTCTTTTGTTTCAAGCTTGGAGAAGTCTACCATGGCATGTAGGAGCTACCAAGGAGTTGTTGAAGGGTGGCCACATTAGTATGCACACGAAGAATGAAGATCAAATGAATCTTTCCATTTGGGGCAGCAAGGTATTTCCAAATGTTTTTCTTTTGGCAGCTCTAGTTCTTTTTGTATGATGTTTGTGTTCACACTGACATGCTTGAAGTATGTGGATATGGAGAACACATGGGAGGTCAACTTAGTAGTGAATTGGTTGACTTTTGGGAGTAATTGCATGGCTGTACATCACATATACAGCCTACATATCAGCAAGTACAGGGTGGTTTTTGGGATGATCCTCTTCTTGATGGGAGGTCAATTGAGTTTAGGGGCCAAGGATTCGATGATAGCCCTTATGGGGAAGTTTCCAGCCCTTTTGAAGCTTGAAATGATCAGCTTGGAATATGGTTTGGGTAAGGTTAACAACTGTTGTTGGTTCCACATGGAAAACTACAGCAGGGGCAGCCATGGGTGTGAGAAGAATGAGGTTGGTGACTGGTTTTGAGGTTGACTACAGCTGGTCCATGCCGAACAACAATATGCACAACAAAAATGAGAGTTTAGAGATGGTTTTCCTTCCTTGGGAAACAATTATAGATGGACATTGCGTAATAAGGAATGTTGGGACACCTCCTTGGATCTTTCAATTGCTTGAGGACAAGCAATTTTGGGCAGGGAGGATTGTCATGTCCCCCTTTTGGACATGACACTATTGAAGACCTTTAGCCTTGCCTAGTTTGCTAAGGGCTAAGGGAAGAAGAGAAAAAGAAGGGAAACATTTGATTTTGAAAAGAATAATTGTAAAAGTACTTTATTGTTATAATTTCACTTAAGTTGGGGCCTTTTTAAGGGTCATGAGTATTGAACCACTTAAGTAAATTATAAAAAAATATTCTTTTATAATTTGAAAAAAGATCAACAAAGGTATTTCCCCCCAAATTGGGTGCTTCACTTGGGGAGAAGTACAAAAACAATTGAGGGGTCTTGTTGAAAGGCATTTGGGATCATAATTTGAATTCACAAGTTTTGAGCACGAAAAAGCTTGAGTTTTGGACTTGAAGATGAAAACCTTCCAGCCAAGAGATTGAGGGTGAAAACCCTCATTCTTTTGTTGGGCAACTTCATTTAGGAGTTGTCATTGTTCATCAAAATTTAGAAAAAAACAAAAATAAGGGTTTCCAAGTGGGGCAAACTACTTGTGAAGGTTGGTGACTTGGTTGAAGAGTGATTTGCACATGCTTTGGGATGATTTTGTGCCTTAATTAGTATTCTGATTTTATTGTATTATTTTTGCATTTGGACGACTTGATTTGGAAGGGCTTTGACTTGTTTGAGGGCCATTCCTTGCCCTAAAATTTTCTACAATAGTTTATATAATATTTCCAGCCTTTGGCAATTTGAAAAAATGACATATTTGAGGGTTTGAGGTCAAATATTGATTCTAAAATTATTCTGAAAATTTTCATATTATTCTAAATATTTGTGGTGGTAAATTTCAGCTTGTTTGAGAAGGAAAAGCATCATAAAAAGGTATTTGATTGCAGCTGTATGTTTTTATTTATTTTGAAAACCTATTGAAGGTAAGACACTATAGAAATTATCATCAAAGGGCTGCCATAAATCATATTTATTTTCTGAACATAGTCGCCTAAGGCTTGAAGGGCTAATTTGGATTTTTGAAGGATTAATTTTCGCTGAAAGGGTTTATAATTGATTTGAAGGGTTTAGCATATTTTAATGCTAATTTTGGAATATATTTGCAGCTAGGGTTTGCTGTTGGAAAAGTAAAAAAAGTGATTTTTATCTAGGGTTTGCAATAAAATTCAGATTTCAAAAAATATCCCGAAAATGGGACATTTTATTTTGTTTTTCTATATGAAGATGGGCATGTGACCACTCGTTTCAAAAGTTCTGGCACATTCTAAGTTGATTAGAAGGGTTAGTTTTTAGTTTTCCTTTTAAAGTTTTTTAGAAAAATGTATTGAAAAAATAGAGAAATAATGAGTTTTATTGTATAAAGGTTGCAGTTTTGATAGTACTCGACAATGTGATTTCATGTTGAAATTAAAAATAGGTAGTTTCTATGTGAACCTCATGAATTTAACACTGTACTTTTATTGTGCCGGTACCAGAGATTGAAATGTAGTATGTTGTAGACAACAAGTTCAGGATCTACCAGACTGATAGCGTAAGAAGACAAACCCACCTTGAGTTCCCTACTAGCTTTGAGTCAGGATTTGCTATAGTGACCTTTTTGGATAGATGATAAAAATTTGATATTTTTTAGGGTCCAAATTTTGCTAGATGATAGTTTTTTCTTTATTGACAAGGAGCAGATTAATTCTCTGGTGGTAGTTATGTTGCATAGACTTCTCACCTCTCGATTGATAGGGAGGAGAGACTGTTTTGGTTGTGATAAGTCTTTGGGTAAGTGTACACATGATCAGGGATGTAAGTATTTGAGTGTTTGCAAAGTGGTCAGAGTTGTCGAGCATTAGGTAAGATGCTAAGAAAACAATATGCATTAGACCTTCTATTCCCAAAATTGCAGCAGTATGCACTATCATGCATCCTGAAGCATTCAATGCTAAGGTGTACAAGGAGCAACATTTAGTAGGCGCCGATTTAAAAAAAAAACACTTCATCAATTACATCATTTGAAAGATCAGCACTCAAAGAGCAGTTTATTACCACCTCAAGGAAGAACTGTTTAACAAGTTGCACAGGTTGTGTGCTTGAAGGAGGTAGCCAAATTGATCACTTTGGGGTTGAGAAAACAGTTGCCAACTTGCAGAAATATGTGCATTGGCGCAAATTGGAAGCAGATGTAGGCAAAGACCTGGGATGAAATTTTGGCTTACATTCAACACTCATTATTATAGGGTTGAACACACTTCTAGTAATTTGTCTCCATTTGAGACATGTTTTGCTTATTTGTTAGAAACACAATTTGTTGTTATACTTGTGCAACAAGAAGCCACGTGAGACGATGCAAATTTGGAGGCAATCAAGGCTGCTGAAGTCATTGCAAGTTCAAAATTATTCATCAAAGAATGCAAGAGGAGTCTTGCAAGCAAAGAACAAGGCTCCACATATGTGACATAGGAACATCAATTTGTAGATGGAGACATGGTATGGCTTTACTTGAGAACAATGATAGGCTTCAAGGGCAAAGGTTTTGAGTTGGTGAGGTAGGTTGGGGACGATGCATTGAGGCTAAATATGCCTCCAGACATGCATATGCAATTGGTTGTGAATGTAGAGAACTTGAATCTTTCTGAACCTTCAATGTTGGATGATGGAGGAGACATAATTAAGGATCTAGAACCTGATTCTCATGAGGTGACGGCTAAGGATACAGTCTTGTAACAGAAAATTAGGTCTGAATGCAGAGGAGAGCGTGAATGTACTCCATAGAAAAGGCTAGGAGAAATTTATTTGTCTCGTTTCTACTTGAGAAATTGGGATGAAAAACCTCCCCATCAGGGAGATATGATCCACACCAGGTTGGCGTTTTCATTCAGGCTCAAAGATGACAAGTGGACATTGCCACTTAGCACTACTCATCTGTAGCGGTGTGATTGATGAGGTGGCAACAATCAGTATTAGATGCCTCAAACCTCCAAGATGCGTATATATAGTTGAAATCTGGATGATGCCACCATCATGATTTAATTGGTAGATTTTGGAAAATGTTTGTCCTGGCATTCTTGCTGCCTAAGTTGTCAACTTATGATAATAAGTAGATGGCAAATTGACAAGAGAAAAAAAACAGCCTGCAAAAATATCTAGATGGGAAGATATTGGACAAGCTGGGAGGCAAAGTGACATATGGGATATTAGTATTCCACTTTTAAAATGGGTTTCACGAATTTGATCACCAGGTATTTTAACCATCAACACTTGCTCTACAGATATATGGTAAGGGTTTCTTTGGCATGTTTTCCAGCAGCAGGAGGAAACTGAGCAAGTGTGAGCAGGGAAAAGTAGAGTATGGTACACTGCAGCAGACTAGAGGTGAAGTTTGCAAGTTGTTCCACACTTCAAAGAGAGTGAAATATCTTTATAAATTCTGAAGAACAACATATCATGAAGGGAAATAAAGCTCTTATACTTTTCTTCCCCTAGAGGGTTTCCCCACATAAATTTAGCGTCTCTAGTGGATGGCTAGTATACTGTTGTGTTTCATTGCATCCTGTTTCTGTTATTATGTGACATAGGAGAAGGAATTGTTATTAAAGCACTAACTTCAGTCGTATACTTGTTGTTTTCAATCATATCAATGTTGGTAACAGCAGTTAAACATTTTGAACATCTTTTTGGTGAATTGTTTGAGTCATAGACCAAATAATTACATGTCACTTTCATCTGGAAAGGGGCGTTCCAAACTGTAGGGCATCTCTCTAAGTTCTATACATGTGGCTTCTGAGCATATTATGTTCCAGATTGCTTTAGTGTCGGCGTAATATCTGTATTAATGCCCTTAAAGCTCTTCTTGTGGAATGAATTGTGTCTTTCAATTTGGTAATTCTTTTGTAATCTTGTTGCTTTAAATAGCCCCCGTGGTCTGTAGATTATTTTCTTATACTCCAAAAGGAAGATGATCTCTAAACTTCTATATGCTGGCATTTTTCTTTCTCTAGGACCTTACCATTCTGGCAATCTGTTCAATTAGTTGGGATTCTATGAATGCCACCAATTTGTCATTCTAGTCATTTATGCTTATGATACAATTTTGCCTTATGGTATAATTGTGACTACCATTTTATTCTATACTTTTGTTTCACATTTCTATTCCTTTGAAAGTTGCAAATGAGCCAATACGTTTATGGTAGGACCTGCCTTATCTCAAGGTACATAGAGGAGATTCTATTGGTGTTTTACCATTTTCTGGATGGGTTGATTCCCCTAGTGATTTGGTGTGACCATTTTCCCAATGACTGGTTAATTTCCCTTCCAGCCATGCTTAGAACATGTACCTAATGAGTGTGTATCTAATGAGTGTGGTGTAGGGTTTGAGCTCAGAGTCTCACCAGCTCAAAATATAAATCAAGATAAATGCTTGAAAGAAGAAAAATGATTGTGACTACCATGCTGTATTAAATTATGTTTCACACGTCTATTCCTTTGAAAGTTTCAAATGAGCCAACACCTATATGGTAGGACCTGCTTTATCTCAAGGGTACATAGAGGTGATTCTATTGGTGTTTTACCATTTTCTGAATGGATTGATTCCCCTAGTGATTTGGTGTGACCATTTTCCTAATGACCTGTTAAGTTCCCTTCCAGCCATGCTTAGAACATGTACCTAATGAGTGTGGGTAGGGTTTGAGCTTAGAGTCTCACCAGCTCAAAAGCTAAATCAATATCAATGCCAGAAAGAAGAAATATGATAATTTTTGTTTCTTATAGAAAATTTCCGCATTTGAATACATAACCTTAACCAGACTTGTTATTGGTTTATTTTCAGGATTCGTTTGAGCTGCCTAGAATGGTGGCTTCAAAAGATGAAAGAGATCTTGAGGCAGGCACGTCGATTGCAACTATTGCTTCAGATCTGGGGATGACAGAATTCTTTAAACAGGTATAAGCTTTAATATGTTCTGTCCTGTTTATTGGCAACATTTCTGTGATGAAAAGGGAGTGCTTGCATCGTTATCATTGACTAAATGATCCCATTCAACTCTTCTTAGTTAAAAAATACCATAACGTGGTAGGAATTTTGCTTACAAATTGCGTCTAGGACTCAAATGATTTTTTGAGGGTGGCAATTCTCTCATTAAGATAAATCTTTCAACTGGTTCGTTAAGGATATGTCTGGTCTCTGAATTTTGTTCATCATTCCGTCTTACGATTTGTTGGTAAAGATTTTATATAATTCATTTTCCATTTCAAAGTGTTTTCATCTGAATCTTATGTTTATTTGTACGTGTTAAATTCTGCTTTAGGTCAAAGATATTGAGAAGTTAATGGAAAAGCTGTCTAAACAATTACAGAAACTTCAGGTACATGTTTTATCTTATGCTAATGTCTTTTTTGGCTTCTCATTTCTTCTATAGGGCAATTTATTTTGGCAATCCAGTAATCTGATCTCTGTTATTTTCCATTCATGGAGCGATTTACATTGTAATTTGCAGAATGATTAGTTGCAAATTACAACACATTTTTATTTATTGTTGTTGCTTTTCAATTCTCCCCCAGAACAAATTTATTATACCCACATTGGAGGATGCGGTCCTCACTGCTAGAGCAAACCAATGAAGTTCGTATTGTGGAATCAGCATTGGAGGATTTAGCTAGGGGAACTCAGCTAGAGTCTGTCTAGAGGGAGTGGTTGAAGGCTGAAATATTCCTTGAGAAAACTGAAAAAGGGATTATTTTAAAACGAGCTTGTAGCTCAGAGTAGAGCTTCCTACCAGCCAGGAGGTTGGCGGTTTCATTGCAAGCCTGTCTAGCTTTTCCAGTAGCTTGTTGTGCAATGAGCTTATATTAAAACCTGTTTTTGCATTCATCATACAGTTTACATCTGTACTTTGGAGTATAGATTGTGAATAGTAACGCATTTGGGATCCTAGTTTTTGCAAAATGTAATATTTATAAACAACGGTTATAAACAGTCACGAAGTCTGTCCCAAACGTAGATGTATATTTTGTTCATAAAATGGAAACTCATTTTAGTGTGAAAACTTTTTTAAGCAGTTCCATAACCAATATACTTTGAGATAAACTTTGGTTTTGCAAAACCCAATATAAATAAAATCAATCTTGACAATGTACATTGGGACGGACTTATTTGATAAATAAACAAGGAGAATTGCAACATAACATCTTGTAACAGGTTCTTCATGCAGACAGTGATTAAACTGTTCAAAATAACATCAAAAGTTCACTGGCAGCAATATGGATGAAACATGTGCGCATTTTTCATGAAATTAAAGTGCAAAAGACTTGATCTATGTGCCAAGGGGTTAAGGATGAAATGGTTGATCTGCACAATTTGGTGGCATAATTATGCTAAATAAATAATGATGTATATCCCATACTTGATATTCAGGCTTAAGCTCTCACGGTTAGCCATTAATAAAACTATTGTGTGATGTCTGCCATTGCTAAAAACATTGTGTGATGCTGGCTGTAGGAAACAATATATGAAGGTGGTATTTGATTTTATTTATATCAAAGTTCTGCAGGTAAAGCTGAAGCTGGGTCTGTTAATACAATTGGCAAGGGTTGTGTGGGTAACCTAAGGGCAGTTATGCATGATTGCAGGCTTAACACTATAACTGGTTCAGTTTTTCCTTTCTTTTTAATATTGCATTCCACCATGGGAAAGTAGTGTAGGTTTATGGTCTTGCCAAAGATTGGTACAAGAGAAGCCCACTTTAGTTGAATTCTAACGTGCCATACCTCTAGTGAATGATCACCCTAGCATTTTAGGTATTTACTGAAACATTTACTAGTTCATTGTGAATGAAAGGTTGCCATGATATGTATTATTGGATTTCAAAATAAGCACTATAGCCCTATACCACATAGGGATTTCCCATATTGCTTGACATAACATGATAATGGATTACAACTCTGTCATGCACTTCACTGATGTAATTAGTCTATGAAGTGAAGATACGATTACTTATTTATGATCGGTAATTGATTGACACGATGGATTCCCAGTATCATAAACAATCATTCATGAGTCGTATACATCATTCCACCTGAAGTATGAGCACGGAATGGCAAGATTTGGTGACAAATGGAAAATGAATGACTAATTGCCCACTAGTGGCTATGGAAATTCATAGAGGCTTGTACATCTAAATGGTTACATGATGCCATGAAAACAAATGTAGATGCCTTAGACATGTCATAGAATAATTTCATGACATTTCATGGTGATATGAGAAAAATTAATGGGTTTTTGTCTCACCTATTACGAAAACCGAACACACAGAAAAACTGAGCAATAACACCAGGAGAATTTCAAAGAGAAAGATACTTCAATATATTAATGAGAGAACAATCGTCTCTTTGTAAGAGGGAAAATAACATAAACCTTAATCCTAAGATGACAAAAACCGTAACCCTAGAATGACTTAGATGAATGTTAAGTCATAATTACATAACTTTATGAAAAGTAAACAAAGTCAATAACACAATTTTATTATTAAGCCCAACACTAAGTGTAATATGACCATTATAACCCTTAATGGCCATTTCAGAAAATACACCAAGTTTATCTCCAAATTTCATAAATTTATCCGAGCCAAGAGATCTCTGGTCCTGAGTAGGACAATATTGCAGCTCTAGTCCTCCATCTTCTACAAGCTATCGAACGTAGTGACAATATACATCAATATGTTTTGTTTGCTCACGAAAGACAGGATACTTTGCCAGCTTGACATTTTCTTGGTCATCCCAAAAAAATAATTGTAGTTTTTGTTTGAACAACGTGTAAATCAGCAAGGATTCTTTTAAGCCACACTGCTTCACATGCCCCTTTTATTGCTGCTTTGTAATCTGCTTCTGTAGAGGAAAGTGAAATTGCATGTTTGGTTGTGGAAAAGGCTATGGTGTTTGATTCTAGCCAAATGGATTAGTTAGTTTAGGTGGCATGGGGATGCAATCTTATGGAAGTTGAATGAAGATTAGGTTTATCATTGTGGCTGGACGTAAGATAAAGCCCGTTAAAAAGAATGTGGAAAACAAAAAGAGCAACAATGGGCCTCAACAAGAATTGAGGAAATATAAGAGATAAGGTAAACAAAATCCTATTAAATCAGAACGTCTGAAGAAGGTTGTGAGTAGAAATGAAAAAGAGAAATTGTAGAGACCAAGACTTGGCCAAAGAATTGAATAAGTGTGTCACGATAACAGTGTCTACTTGTGGAACCTTGGTACCAGGTTCGTATGTAAAAAGGACATTCAAAATTATAAAACAAGCTTCCGCATGATGTTGAATAGTGTAGCTCATTATAGAATGAGCAAAAAAATCAATGATTCGATTAGCAAATACTATAACATTTATAAATAGTTGTGTATATTAAATATATTTGCTATCAAATGGGTTGTAGTTCAATTGCTACAGATGCTAATAAAGTGTAATGTCTTGTATCCAAGAAGGTTGATTGATGGACATGTCATGAAAGAAAGGGTATTTGTCTAGGCATGATAGTGCATTTGCCACCACGTTCTCCTTCCCTTTCGTATAGAGGTTCTCAAATTTATAGAATTGCGGATGATCAATCTACTTCTGTTGCTCCTTTGTTAAGGTTCCTTGAGGCAACAAATGCTTATGGCTGAGATTGTCAGTCTTAATAAAAAACTTGCCCCCCCTAGTTTGGTGTTTTGGTATGGACTTACATTTACAAGTTAATTGATTTGAGTTAAAATTGTACTAATGGGGCAATGTAATGTTCTATGCCAAGCAAGCTTAAAACTCTCCGCTTGAGATAGGCTACAATAAATCAAAAATTTGTAAGTGCCTTGCCAAGTACCCCAGTTTTGTGTTTTGGTGTGGACTTATATTAATGAGATAATTGATCTGAGTTCAAGTCCCACTAATGGGCAAATGACTTGTTCTATGTCAAGCAAGCTTAAAAACCTTTTTTTTTCGGAAGTGCCTTGCCAAGCACACTGGTTTGGTGTTTTGGTGTGGACTTACATTTAAAAGTTAATTGATCTGAGTTCAAATCCCACTAATGAGCAAATGACATGTTCTATGCCAAGCAAGAGGATGACAGGGATTGGAAGCATTTTGAACATTAGGCACCATGGTATTTTGAGAAGAATTAATAGTAGGAGAAATGGAAGCATGTATGGGGTCAGAAGGAATTTCTGAAGTAACACCATGAGAATGAATATTTTGACAAGTAAATTCTTTCAATACATTCATAATTCTAGAGATATCAGCATGATTATTTATAACACAAGTCCTAATATTTTCAATAGAATCATCTCTATTTTTCTCTTCTAATTTAACTTCATAATCATAATCATTGTCATCTTCATTCCAATAATCAAATTATAGTTAAAATATTGTAAATATATATTACTATTATTTTTATTAATATTTTAATTATTAAATATTATAATTCTATATAAATATAATTATTATAATTTTATACAAAAAAAAATTAACAATGATATTTAGTTAATAAATATAATGTTTCAAAATGCATACCAAGATATATACTTTAGAGATATTTTTAAACAATTATTTTTTTTAATGGTTCAAGCTTAAATATATATACAATGCAATTTTTTGCTTGTAGAGGATCCACTCAAAAAGATTTAAATGGAACAACTATTTTTCTTAAAGGTTATGATGGTCTTACGTAGACACCTCACAGGAGTATCATGTTACTCGTAACCATAGGTCCTAATATTTTTCTAGTGTGGTTTCATGTATTGTTAGGGAAAGGAAGATCGTTGTGGTCATTCCATAGAGGTTGCACAAAGAGCTACAAATGTGGGAGTAGCCCACATGGGTTTAGAAGAAGCAATAACAATAGAAAGGAGGAAACAAAGGAAGATAAGTAAAACTAGCTTTGAACCAGGAGGTTCAAAATTTTTTCTAATAGGGGGAGAATGATGTAGAGCACCTTTGGTGGGACCTGTGAGATCCGAGGAAAAACAAAATCCAGGGATTATTCCTTCATTCAGGATTTATTCTCTCATTCAATTTTCTTAGTATAGCTGAGAAATTAGGGAGGGATTTATTTTATAATAATGGTAGTTTTAATGGGATTTTCTCTTTCAGTTTTCTTAATATAGTTCAGAAATTGGGGAGGGATTTATTTTCTAATAATAGCAGTCGTTTTAACTGCCCTAGGTTTTTTGAAAATGGAGACAGATGTCAGCAATAGGGAAGGCTGAATCTACTAGTCATAGATCTGTAGAGAGAGAGATTAGTTAGGAGTGGGCTCTTTTAACTATATTTAGGAGAAGCATTTTAGAAGCTGGGTAGAGATGCGAGTGATGCAATATCCTTTGAAGAATTAGTAAGAGTTGTGTTTGCTATTAGCAAAGAAGCGTATTTGTTATTATTCTCCTTCCTTTTGTTGTGCTTAATATTTGTATCAAATGGTGGTTTTACAAATCCAAGAAACTGCTTTTGTTCCAAGAACGAACATGTAATCTATTGTAGACATCCTATCATCCATAGATCATCCTCAATCCGAGTTTGAATAGCCACACAACCAAAGCTCCTTGCTTTTACCATATAGAAAGCCAAAGTTTAATGTTCCTTTGACACATCGTAGTAGTCTCTTTGCCGCTGTCCAGTGTTATGCTTTTGGAGCTGTCATAAATTGGGAGATGCAGTTGACTGCATAGCTCAAGTAAGGTCTAGTCGCTGTATGAGAGGTCAAATTGCCAACTAGTTACTTGTAGATTGATTCATTTATTGCTTTTGAATCGGTCTGGGTTGAAAGTTTCAACCCTATCTCCATAGGTGTAGATGTGGTTTTACAATCTACCATTCTAATCCCATCTAAAAAACTTTTTTGCATGTTTTGTTTGATAAGCAAAGACATGCTTATCCGTTTGCCAAACTTCTACACCATAACAATGTAGGAGGCCTAGATTTGTCATGTCAAAAATGGAACATAACTCTGATTTACCTTTTTAATTGTTTTGACCTCACTACATGTGATGATGATGTCATCAACATATATCACTAGATTCACCACATCACCATTCTCGTTTTTGACATAGAGAATGGGGTCAAAAGGATTTATTATAAATCTCTATTCACCTAAATACCTATCAAATTTGATGTACGATGCCTTGGGAGCTTATTTCAACCCTATGTTCCTACCATATGTTTGTATACCATATGTTCCTACCTTGTAACCTGAAATCCCTATGATTGGTGCATGGATACTTATTCTTTTAGATCTCCATTGAGGAAGACACATTTCACACCTATTTGATATAGTTTCCAACCAAACTATGCTGCCATGGCTATAACCAATCAGATTTTTTTCATTTTTGCAGTAGGAGCAAATGTTTCCTCATAGTCAGTACCTTCCTTTTGTGCAAAGCCCTTTGTGACCAGCCTTGCTTTATGTTTGTCAAGTGTTCTGTAATGTCCCCAAATGAGACAATTAGGCAAAGTTGGGGTTTTCCAACAAACCCTACTTAATCCAAAACCCCTTCTTTCAAAGACTCTGACAATTCAAATTCAGCCAATAACACACTTCAAAAAATGAAGTAATATTCAACAATTTCCTCCACCAAACCCTTAGGCGATTAGGGCAAAAATCAGATTTGATACTTCTAACCTTCCAAAAAATATGAATTGAGCTATATAATGCAGTCACTAATTTTAGAAGTCAAAATATTCACTTGGAAGTCGAAATTTAGAATTCTAGAATTTATTATTGTAAAATTACAGTGGAATTCATAAATTCACAACTTCCACAATACTTGGCATTTCAATGCAAGTGATAGCTCAAAATGATCACAAAAATAGTAGCTATCAAACAAAATTAGAATTAGAATTTTCTCATCACGAAAAACCCATCAAAAGTTGTCTCAAAATTCTCAAAACCCTACTTGACTGTTGAAATAATATAATGATTTTTTGAATATTATCTAGGGTACAAAATTACCCTAAATCATGTGCAAATCAATCTTCAAACAATTCGCCAAGCTGGAATAAATTGCTAAAAATACCTCTAAACCTTAGAAGAGGATTCCGAAGCTAGTTAGCTCTCTTGAGATGGGTCACCACTCCAAAGCAAGTCGCCACCCTAGGGATGGCTTCTTAGATCAACCAATCTCCTCAAATCAAGTTCGCCCATCTCTTTGACCTGCAAATTATCAATTTCCAGCTCTGTATAGGGTTTGAAACAATCTTTGATGAAGGTGGTGTCCAAAAACACCCTTGTAGATCCAATTGCATGCAATTATACAAATCCAAAGCACAATCAGTGCCTTTGAATAGAGGTGCCTTGAATGTAGGAATCGAGATTTCGTCCCCAAACTCTTGTCACATTCGAAGGGTTTTGTCCTTAAGTTGAGGTAATCAAGCTTGACATACTTGATCAACAAATTCAATATCCAAATTGCATAATCTTGTCAAATGAGTCTTTCCTTTCCTTTTATATCTCTCCTCCAAGTGTGGTGCCCAAAATAAAGAGGGAGAGTTTGCCTTTTTCTTTTAAAAAGATATTATAAAAAGCTTGCTTATAAAAACACTTTAGGTCGTAAGTGATCATGACCTTTAAAAAGGTCCCAAAATTAGATAATAAAGTGCTTTATCATAAAATGCTCTTAAAAAGTCACAAATGTTCCCCTTTTTCTCTTCTTCCCTTAGCGTTTGTAGGAACAATTCAAGGCTAAGGACTTATACAAGTTTATACCAAAAAGGGGGACATTACAGTCCTCCCTACTCAAAATTGCTTGTCCTCAAGCAATTGTGAAAGCCTGGGTGCTGGCCCAACACTCTTCACTATGCAAGCTCTTCTTGTCAATGCCTCCCAGAAATGGAAGCTCCAAACCAAAACCTTACCTTGCTGTACCTATGTTTTGGGGGTTGCCCACAAGAGCTAGAGGTGTTCTCATAGCCCTCCAAAGGCTCCATATGTTTCAAATCAACCATCCCTTTCAATACCGACTGGAAGATAGGCAAATTCCTTTCCCTTATTCCTTCAAAGGAGGTGTTATGTGATCCAAAGTTGCAACAAAAAACATGAGCGAATATGATTACCATGTTGCCTTCTGGGCAAGCACCTCCCAAATGCCGGGCCACCATTATCCAAATATGCAAAAAGAAACTGACAAGGTTCCTGTTGATCACTGAAAGTGCATCACAGGGTTTCAATAGTGTTTAAGAAACACTTCTCAGTTTTGGATTCTAAGAATCCATTGCATGAGTTGCTGGTTGTGATATTCTTGATATTTGTGGTGTAGTGACAAAGCCAAATAACTGTTCACAAAATGAAATATGAATGGTTGTTGGGAGCAACCGTGGAGTTAAAGCTTGCTTGTGAAAAATGGTAGTACTCTGAACTAAGTAGAGTGAATTATGATCAAAACCTAAGGTCTAAAGTCTAAGCTATCATGAATATTTACAATGAAAGCTAAGCTAAAGTGAATTGATTAAAAAATGAGCAAAAGGAAGGATAGAGCAGAGAAGAAAGATGTTACTTATCTTCAATTCAGACATTATGATTGAGCTTAAATTTCATCCAAACATGCACTTAAATCAATATATGACATGAAATAGCTAAAACTTAAAGCCTATCATACATTAGGCAAACATCTAAGGATAGTAGAAACATTGCAAATAAGAACCAGATTCAATTTAAAGATTTACTCCTACAAGCAAATTGCGTAAGCACATCTCCAAGGGAGGAAGGAAAACAAATTGAATCTAAGCTCTTTCAATCAATTTAGCATATGCACAAATTGATAACTCTGCATTCAAATATGCACGTCTAGAATCCATAAAAACAATTCAACCCTGAACATTAAACCAGTTAGTTGAGGAAGCAGCCATGTTAACAGTCATACAAACAAATACATGACAATCTTTGCAGAATTCCTTGCTTGTATTAATTGCTCCAAGTTTAAAGAATAGTTTTTGCTCAAAAACTTCCTCCTTTACAAATGACAATACCCCTTTTATAGAAGATTACGGAGGTATGTTGGTCAATCATATCAAATGACAATTGCACAAGTGTTAAGGACAACTGTCCTTTTACAACTTTCTAGAACCAATGATACTCTCTAAATGGACTGACTTATAAACAATGCTCTTTACAAGTTGCACAATGCTTTTACAAGAAGAATATTCCTTTTTCAAAATGATATACATGTTTATTTACAAAAGAATATGCTAAAGTCAACAAATTTGACTTTGAGAAGCACTTGTTGCTATAGTCCTTTGTCTATGCTGCAAGATCTTCATTGCTTCATTATGTTGCTCATCAATCAGTCTGAGGTTGATGATGGGGTCCATGAAAAGTTCCTTTTCTTGATCTTCCAGGCCTTTGAGGTCCTTGTTAGCCCTGACTAAAGCTTCCTTGATGCTCCTTGTATCTCCTATCTTTTCCTTTGCAGATCGGATCATATCCAAGATCCTTTTGTTATCTGTCCATGTTTTGCCTTGGCTTTGATTCTTTATTCTTGCATGAACTGAGTAGCTCTATGTTTGAACTCCTCATCCGTGATCAAGCCCATAGGACTGAGCATAGTTGGATCCTTGATTAGGCTCCCTAGTATGTGCATCATCCTGTTTTCCAATTGCTTGAGATCACTAGAAAGATCCCCTGTTTCCTTGGACCATTTGTTAAAAGCTTTGATCTTCTCTATCAATATCGCCATAGCTATATTCAAGTGTGCCAAGCTGACTGTTTTGAACCTAGGAATTTGGTCTTCTATCAAAAAATTGATCAAATCCTTCACTTTGTTGCTTGAAGCTTGCCATTGGCCAACTTGACTTGAAGCCAAAGCACCCTGTTTGTTAACCATATTGTGCTTGGACTTTATTGCCTTCAAGGAGCTGAATAGATCATACATGGTTGCCTCAAACTTATTTATCATATTTCCTGGAACAGACAAATGGGATTGCTCTTGTAAATTCTTCTTTTGTTGCTTTAGCCCTTTGATAGCAGCGTGCAAATGTTCTATCTGTGCTTGAGCTAATTCAAGAACATCTTCCTCAAAAATAGGATCTTCACCAGGTTTCTGTCCTTACTTCTGAGGCAAATTAGTTAGTGGCTCCACCTTTTGGCACACTATTTCTTCACCTCTTGCTATGACCCTTTTCTCTGCCACCCTTTGTAAACCAGCAATCTTTGGATCAAACTTTACTCCAATTGAAGATTGGGTCACATGTGGGATTGGGACTTCCATTTGTGATTGGTCTGTTGAATGGCTTGGAGTATCCAACCTCTTCGCCTCTTCCTCTTTCAAAGCAACAATCCATGGTTTCAGTTCTTGATGCACATGGATATTAGTAGCCTTGACTAAGGCCCATGGGTGATAAGTGGGTAGCTTTTCCACTCTTGGTTCATAAATGAACCACTCTGGGATAGGTGGACCATACAATATGTTCTCTTCACTGAACAAATTGACTTCTTTCAGGGGAGGAGTGATTGTCACCTTGGGCTGTCTCTGTGTTTTTCTTGGTGGGGTCAACATCTACTAAGTCCAAAGATTTCCCTTTGTCATCCTTATTTTCCTCAACACTTGTCTTCTCTTCGTCATCTGAATATGTATATGTCATAGATAGCATTTGCAATACATCCTCAATAGACTCTTGAGGATCTATGGTTATCATATGAACCTCCTCTTGATGTAATTCATGTTCTACTGCCTTGGAATGTTCTGGAGCTGATGAAGTAGAAGTAATCTCACTTGGCTTTCTTTCCTCTAGCCTCTTCTCTTCAGGGTTATGTTCTATTTGTGTATTTACTTGTGCACTGATTGATGGAAGTCTAGAAGATTCACCACTGACCAAATGATATTGTCTGGGGCCCAATTGCCACCTATCATCCATTTTTTGATTTCTTTGCAGTCTAGACTTAGGTCTCAGGTTGTGTTCTTTCAATCTTCTAGTGACTTCAAAGTAAGTAGATGCCTTGGTGTATATAGGATCAAAGGCACCAGGGTCATGTTCATATGGCACATTCAGAATCCTTTTGTGTTCAAAATGCTCTTTAACCCTTCCATAAGGGTCCCATTGTTTAAATTCCTCTATCTGTAGATTGAAAGATGATCTATGCTTTGATGTTGCCTCAATGTGATCCCACTATCTGAATGTAGTTTTGCCAATTGTCATTGGGAAGCTGTGAAGAAGTCCCTTTCTTTTGGTTTTGCAAAGGCCATCTACACCATGGAACAATTGGTAGGCCACCTCTTGTTGTGCTAGCTTATCAGGAACATGGACTGGTAACTTGAGAGGAGAATTTTGAGTTCTCTCAATCTTTATGACAGTGCAGTTAGGGTACAACCATATATCCCCCATTTCTTCAACATATTTCTTGATCAAAGGGTTAATTCTTGACATAGGGATACCAATTATAGCTTAAGTCAATGCGGGACAGATACAACCACAGATAAATTGAATGTGATCCTTATATTTATAAATTTTCATCTTAGAATAGTATTGAGAAACGGTTTGGGTTCCGTTTGGAGACCATTCCCTTTGATTGGGAATCTTTGTAGTTGCACATAGGGCATCTAGGAGATAAGACATCATGAAAATTGATTCTTCTTCTTAAGCCTCATTGCATATATTTGTCTGCTCAAGGAGATACTAATTACCTCACTCAATGGAGGAACTATTACCCTTTCAACAATGAAATACACCATTGGTACCCACATATAATCAACATAAGCTGTGGTTGCACATCCAAACAATTTGTTCAACATTGTCATTACGATCCTAACCCTTGGTCTAAATTGATTGATAGGAATTTTCTTATCATGTTCCACAACTTGGTTACCAAATTCTAACTACACAACGAGGGTATCCATCAAATTGTGTTCCTTAGCCCGTGAATTAATTGAGGTCAAGTCAATTTGGGGTTTAGGGAGCTTGTAATAGGACTCAAAGGCAATTGGGGAAATGTAAGCAACTTTCCTCTGATTATGTTCATTGATTAATATGCCCTTATCTATCTTAGCTTCTTTAAAAATGGGACCAAGAATATCAATGCAGTGAAGTACCTCATGTTTTGAAGCTACGTAGTGAAGTCTAGTCGTTTGTATTGCTACAATATCGTCATATAGTCTCCTTGCAGAGAGGATCTTTTCTTCTTCCTTGGCGATAGATGGTTGGTTCTCAATTGTCCAGAACAATTTAGACCAATTGTTATCCCCTGTGTTCAAAGTAGCAACAACAAATTCCGTGTCCTTGAACACACGACCTTCTGCACCTGATGTCAAATATAGTTCCACATCTTGCTTTGAAACATGCTTATGGGTCACCATAGCTATGATCCTGATTGAATTATTCAATTGGGGACAATAATTTGACTATGTCGGTTCAATTACAATGATTATAGAGACAATTAGGGCAATTTGTACACCTTAGGGCTTTTTTGAAGGTTTATGCAGGGTTTTAATGGCGGTCAGCTAGTTCTAACAATGAGCTCTTGTGACTTAGATTGAATTTGATTTGCACATTTATACCTTTCGTGTGTTAGGCCCACAAGATCTTCCAATATGATGTGTTTTGCTTAGGTGTCAATGCCATTTCACGATGCCCATTTATTTTAAAAAGGACCTTTTGTTGCTTCTGGACACGTGCCATTACCTCGCGCAATCTTGAAGCTCGATCAATTCGTATCGTTGATCTATTAAAAAGTCCTCTGGTTTTGACTTCATCCTGGGCCGTTGATCTTTCATTTGAGCTCTTGAGAGTGTGCTACTTGGTAGCTTTGTGGGCTCTCGATGCACCTTGCAAACACACTCCATCGCTTAACGCCTTTTTGCCATGTGGTAGCCTCTTGTTAGATCTGGGCCCGTTGAATTGTTGATCCGCTCCGCACCATTGATCTTGATCCAGAAGCTTGAACGCTTTTTGTTGATCTCCATCTAATTAATCGTGGTTGTGACATGTGTCATGACCGCGTTCGACCTGAATCCTTTGAAAAGTCCACCTTTTTTTGCACCGTCGATTTGCTGGAGGTACGAATGAACGCGGATCGTTGATTATTTTCTTTATACATAGTTTTGAATGCGGGCCCTTGATCTGTATGATCACTTACTGAGATTGTGACACTTGTCCTTCTCGCATCCCTTCGCAAGCTCTTTGACAAATTGGCTCTTTGCTTGCCATTGGATCTTTGAGCTGTATCCGAGATCGTGACATTTGTCACTCTCGTGTCAATCTTAGAACCTTTTGACATTTTGACTTGGGAAATTGCATGTGGATCATTGATCTTCTTGTTCTCGAGATCTTGACACTTGGCGTCTTCGCGTTAATTCATTCCTGCAGGCAATAAAAATGAACTAAGGGTTCAGGTGATATAAAGAGACTTAGATTAAATTTTTTGACTAAGGCCTTAGTCGTGTTAATAAACACAATTAGGACTTAGGTTAAATTTTGAACTGGGTCTAAGGTATAAAAAAGTTCTCGCGTAAATTAAATCCCGTTTAAATTTGAATTCAATTCAAAAGAACTTATGTTAAAATAATCAGACTAAGGGTTTTTGGATATTCGAAAATGGATTCAATTAATCGATTTTAAAAACCAAGGTTTAATAAAAAAGGGCTAAGTTAGCATTTAAAGCATAAAACCTTGAACAATGTTCATTTAATGAAACTCCATTAACCTGCAACATGGAAACAAAAATCAAACATTAGCGATATTAGATGAAATCAAATGAAGATTACATGTCAGCATGCTAATGTAAACTAGATCAAGTATGATATTCAAATAATGCAATCTGATCAAGTGGGATGTTCAATTTATAGCACAATTTGCATGATATGAACTAGGGTCCTTATTTTTCAAAAATGGAGGTATGTTGACCTTAACAGTACCTATTATGATGTGAGGCCTCAAAGACATACCACTCGCCATATACGGACATTTTTGTGCAAACCATATGCCTTCCAAAAGGCTGCCCCTTGTCAATCATCTTATGCATGCATAAGACACTCCGAAAGCTCATCAGTAGCTCCCAAAAACTTATCAAATATAATTGTACCTTCTTCATGTATATGCTTACTCTATCATCCACCAAAGGTGCCAACATATGCATTTTTCTACGACTTTGCAAGCGCTGGACGACATTAACAAAATCAGGCTTTCCTCCTTTGTAATATGGCTGTACATGGATGCATATCTCTGATTTTTCATGTTGACAAAATCAGGAATTGATATATGCATACTTCTCTTCAAATCTGATTTTTCTGAGAAATAATTTTTGGAACTCTCACATACCTTCATTTTGTAAATACAATCATGGCCTCTGGAAAATGTCAAACCTCTGTCCTTACTCATCTCTCTATGGCCTGAAGAAGACTCCCAAACGTGCAAAGGAGTAGCCAAAAGAATTATCAGGGACAACATACCTCTAATGCAACTCATCACCATATGCAATCCACTATGATTGGTCCCCATCATATGCAAAGCATGTTTTGTCCAAGGCTACCCCTTCTCATGACTGCTATGTAAGTATGTAACCATGTAAACATCCAAAGAATGTTAAAAAAGAAGTAGAGTACACTGCTGTTTCATACTCACAAATTTTACCCACTTGTTGTGCAAACCGTGGTCTCCAAATATGTCTTTTTTCAAACTCAAGGACAGCTCCAAAACCAATTTTTTATGTAAGTTGGGTGGCTGTAATGCATAACACCACTCAGAAATTTTAGAAACAAAATTTTCAGACTTCTTATCAACAATTTCAAGCTCCTTTGTTGGCTGTAGTAGTGGCATAGAAACAAAATCAGAATTACACCAAGCAACATTTTCCTTTGGTGTAAGTGTCAGAATGCTTCCAAAATCAAATTTCTTATGCATGATGGGTGGCTGTAATATCTTGCTCAACTTAGAATTTTCAGAAGCAAAATTTTCATACCTTTCAACAATAATTTCAGGCCTCTTAGTTGGCTGCCATATACAAACAATGTGCCCTTTTTGGGGGGTCAATGTCAATGGCCAAGATTGTTGACAACAATTTTTTGAATTTTCTGGGAAGGAAAAAGACAAAATTTTTTTGACCGATTTACCTTGCCAACTGCTGCTCATAATTTGAACCTTTGCCCAATCTATGATGGGCCTTAAATTTTCTTCCATGTCCTCCATATCATTCCTTCCAATTTGTCGCCCGTGTATGGAAGCCAACTTATTCCTTGCATTGCTCTTTGCAAGGGATCTCCGAAATAAACCTACATATGAAATAAGCAAGTTAGAAAAAACATTGGTGTTTAATAACACCTTTTTGATCCAATTATCAATCGTTAGGATCATAAGGTACACCCTTGTCTTGGTCCTCCCTTGCAACTTTTTCTTACTGGAAAAACAAGTGGTATTTTCTTATTGCTTCCGATATGAATGTAACAACTTCCACTTTCTTTTTTTCTTTCCCCTATGGTGGCTTGGAACTCATTTATGTATCTTTGAACCACCCTCTTGATGTTGGAGGGTGTGACACTCACCTCTTTGAGACCCATGCATAACTTGTACACCAAAATCGTGAATGAGACAAGTTGGAAATGCAAAAAATAGCTGTCAAATGATTATCAACAGCTCTTGCAATGGCCCATGGGTCCTAGCACCTGTTACCTTTTATTGTTCTCATGTCTAGCCAAGCTTTTCCCTTGGCACATCCACTTAAAACACCATAGACAAGGGCTGCAACAACCCTTAATTGCATGCATGTTCTCTCCAAAAGACAGTTCACACTTTGCATAACTTGAAACTTGTGATCCCACATAGCAAGCTTTTACCACACTATTATAGGAAAATGCATTATTTCTTATGTAGTGCATCCTTTCACCTAATAATGAAATTGTAACTATTGTAGTCGATTTACCAACAACAATACATACCTTAAACGTTGCCATTGGTTGGATACTTTCCACTTGCATTTTCCTTCTAAACACCAATGATTATATGTAGATATGAATTGTATCAAATGAATGGTAATGCTTACCAATTTCGTGATGTGTTTGCATGCCTTTTTTCAAATGCCCTCCACTTTGTCTCTTTTCTTGGTATGATCCTTATTACAAGTAGCTGCCCCACTTGATTCTTCTTCTATGGTGTACTTTGAAATTACTTCTCTTGGTTCAACCACCTCTGTCTTCTACTTGCAACCCTTGTTGTTGTTTATAAAATTTTTAGACACTTTAATTTGGCTGCCCTTGAATGTTTGGTTCTTGTGGTTCAAAAAATTCAATCATTGGTTGCCATTTATATATATGAAAATTAGTTCTTGGCTGCTCTAAAACTTCTGATTTTTGCTTCGAATTTTCTGAATGTCCTTCCTTTGGTGGCTGCCCTTCAACTTCAGTTTTACATGCCCTTGATTTTTTTTGATTTTATTTTCAGCTGATTGCCCATCATAAGAGGCCCACAATTGACTGAATTTTGGCTTCCAAACTTCAAATGTCCTTTACTTGGTGTTTGCCTTTCAAATTCAGCTTTACATGCCTTCAATTTTCCTAATTTTTTTGGTTTAAATTCCAGCTGATCGCCCATCACAAGAGGCCCATAATTGACTGAATTTTGGTGGTCAACAAGCTTATGAAGTGGCTGCCCCTTGTATAATTGGAAACTAGGCTCGGTTAATTGTTTTAAGTGCTGCGTTTTATCCAATTGGAAGTCCATGCTTGGTGCCCTTAGTGATCTTGGTTTTGATGGCTCCACCTTCTTACCAAACTCATCAACGATTTTTATAAAAAACTCCTTGTGTCCCAATGATGTTATGCTCTTGTGTTTCCCATCCATGATGCCACCATTCATGGGCAGCCCCATCCAAATGTTGGATGACAAAAATTAGGGTTTCTCTTCTACCCCTAGGTCTCAAATCAAGGCACTCATTCACCTTGTCCACCCAAGTTCTCACCAGAATACCTGGATCACCATCAAAATTTGGAAGAACTATTTTTCCCAAGTCGTCATGCGTAGCTAAGTGCTCATGATGCCCTTTGCCATATCTCAAACTTAGCCAATACTTGAAGCTCCTTCCCTTTTTGTATTGTGGTGCAAGTGTCAAGTACTCATCATAATCTTTCATCAAATCCCAACGAACCAAACGCTGGTCCTTCACCTTGAGGGGCTGATTTCGATGTTCCTAGCCTTGAGTAAGACTTTCAATCATTCCCTTGTCCATGTTATAGTTTGATATAAACCTTGAATCCCACATATAGCCAAGATGTGGCTCTGATAACACTGTAATGTCCCCAAATGGGACAATTAAGCAAAGTTGGAGTTTTCCAACAAACCCTACCTAATTCAAAAGCCCTTCAAAGAATCTGAAAATATAAATTCAGCAAATAACACACTTTGAAAAATGAAACAATATTCAACAATTTCTTCCACCAAACCCTTAGGAGATTAGGGCAAAAATCAAAGTTGATACTTCTAACCGTCCAAAAAATAAGAATTGAGCTTTATATTGCAACCACTAATTTTAGAAGTCAAAATATTCACTCTGAAGTCGAAACTCAGAATTTTGGTATTTATTATATTAAAATTATAGTGAAATTTCATAAATTCACAAATTCCACAATACTTGGAATTTCAATGCAAGCGATAGCTCAAAATGATCACAAATATAGTAGCTATCAAACAAAATTAGAATTAGAATTTTTCCATCACGGGAAGCCCACCAAAAGTTATCCCTAAATTCTCAAAACCCTGGTTCACTGTTAGAAATAATATAATAAATTCAAAATATTATCTAGGGCACAAAATCACCCTAAATCATGTGCAAATCAACCCTCAAGCAATTCTTCAAGCTGGAATAAATTGCTAAAAATACCTCTAAACCTTATAAGAGGGTTTCAAAGCTAATTAGCCCTCTTGAGATGGGTCGTCATTCCTTCAAAGCAAGTCGCCACCTTAGGGATGGCTTCCTTGATCAACCAATCTGCTCAAATCAAGTTCGCCCACCTCTTTGCCCTATAAATTACCAATTTTCAGCTCTTTATAGGGTTTGAAACAATCCTTGATGAAAGTGGTGTCCAAAAACACCCTTGTAGATCCAATTGCATGCAATCATGCAAATTTGAAGCACAATCACAACTTTTGAATAGAGCTGCCCTGAATGTAGGAATAAAGGTTTTCGTCTCCAAACCCTTGTCACACTTGAAGGTTTTCGTCTTTAAGTTGTGGTAATCAAGCTTGACATACTTGATCAACAAATTCAATATCCAAATTGCATAACCTTTTCAAATGAGTCTTTCCTTTCGTTTAATATCTCTCCTCCACGTGTGGTGCCCAAAATAAAAAGGGAGAGTTACCTTTTTCTTTTAAAAATATATTATAAAAAGCTTCCTTATAAAAGCACTTTAGGATTTAAGTGACCATGACCCTTAAAAAGGTCCCAAAATTAAATAATAAAGTGTTTTATCATAAAATGCTCTTGAAGCTCACAAATGTTCCCCTTTTTCTTTTCTTCCCTTAGCTTTTCTAGGAACAATTCAAGGCTAAGGACTTATGCAAGTTTATACCAAATGGGGGGACGTTACATGTTCCATCTGCGTTATGCTTAACCTTGTATATCCATTTGCAGCTAATGGGTTTCTTCCCAGTAGGCAGCTCTTCTAGGAAACATCTTCTACATAGCCTTTCCCACCCCGGTCTACTTGGCTTCTTCATATACCTTAGGCCCAAAGGAGCATTGAAGGTTAGCCATCAAAGCGTAATTCACTATACCATGTCTTACTTTTTTTTGGCTTTCCTTCTGCACTCATATCGGGCAACTCATTTGACTGAACATCATCATAGGTGCTGCACCACCATTTTGGTCTCTTCTTCTATTCCTTCCTCTTTAGATCAGCACTAGTGTCTTACTGATTTGAAAAGCTTGCAGCATCTTCTTGACTTGAAAATTCGTGGGACTCATACTTATAGGCTTCTCCTACATCATGCTGACTGTCCCCATCCATTCTGCCTAGCTCTCCAGCCGTATCATCTTCATTTGTTGCAACTTTCTGATCTGATTTTCACTGTGTCTTATTCTGGAACAGCCCTGCATTCTCATCGAATATGACATCATGACTAAAGCATCATTTGTTACTTTTTAAATCAACCAACTTGTATGCTTTTTATTGGTCACTCTACCTTTTGAACTTAAGTTTTCTGAATTTTTTATCTACCTTGGTTTTTTTATCATTAGGAACCTATGCATACACAATTGAACCAGAGACTTTGAGATGACTTGCTTATGGTTTTCATCCAGACCATGAGCTTCTAGAGTCATAATTTTGACTGCTTTTGTTGGAGACCTATTGAGCAGATACACAAGTATTTCTTCCGCCTAAAATCTGCTAGGAATATATTTGTGCTCTAACATGCACCTCACTATCTCCACAATAATATGGTTCTGCCTCTTTACCACTCAATTTTGTTGTGGAGTTTAGCACGTGGTGTATTTCTTGTGTATACCCTCTTGAATTTTGTAGAGTGAAATTCATGTCTGTTATTTGATCTAAGGATTTTGACACTCTTTCCTGACTGTTTCTTTACTATGATCTTGCACTTTTTGAAGTCATCAAATGCATTTGTTTTTTGCTTTAAAATATACACCTACATTTTTCTTGAAAAATCATCCACAAAGAACAAAAAATCTCGGGCATCCGAGATTGATGCCATCTTCATGGATCTACAAATGTTAACATTGATCAACTCAAGAAGCTCCTTTGCCATCCACTCTTGTCCTTCAAATGGCACCCTATGTTGCTTCTCGGCTTGGCACACTCCACAAGCTTCTTGCTGATTCTGAATCTCTGGAAGGTCATCCATCAATCTTTCTTTAGTCAAAAAAGAAATTTCAGATTTAAGTGTTGTTACCTTTGATGCCAAACTGAGCTGCTGTCTTGACAATAGTATTGAGATTCAAATTCGGATTAGACTTGGTGAGCACATTTTAGACTTAGACTCGGACTTGGCAAAATAATTCGGTAAAAACTTGGCACAATTATGTAAAAATATCAACACTAACTTACCAATAAAATTGATTCCTATGCATTCTAATAGAGACAATTAACCGATTTTTTTTTTGATTGAAATTAATATAACAATATCTGTGACTGTCCTTGACATTCCATGTTTAGAGAGGCTATTGAAATTGGAATGTGACTTACTAAAATCTATCAATTTTAACTGTACTTTTTCGATTGAAAAATTACTACACAAAGAACCAAAGCTATACTAATCTTAGCATATCACTGCATTTTGATTTCCCAATAAACTTCAATTGAGTTTGGTATCACTGCAAATATAAAAAAAGGTATGGCTCTTTGTGTAGGGTGATTAAACTTTATTGGGCTACAATTTAAGATGTTAAACCCTGTGTATTTAACGAAAATCACTACATATATAAAAAAATGCACACTTCTTTTATTTTTGCTATAGTAAGATTTTTAAACATAGGCGAAGGAAAAATAGAGGGAATTATAGGGCAAGTTCAATACATAAACTATTATTTTTGTATTAATATTAGACCTTATAGATTGCAGTGAGACTAATTATGGTTTCAAATTCAATGTTTTGAGTGGATAAAAAATGTGAAAATTTAAATGATTTAATTGGTGGACAGAAAAGAAAATGTTGACACTATCTAGATACAATTTAAATTAGAAAACTTTACAAAAGGGATTTACTGGGGAAGGAAGGTGAGAGAAACTATTGAAATCGAGAAGAGGATGAAAAATCTTATCAAAGACAATGGGATTGGCATACGTAGATTCTAGCAACCAATACCAGGTCACATTACTAATAAGTAATGGTAAGGCGGAGGTAAGTCCTTCAAAAATAATCTTATATTTTCAGGTGTTTAATTATATGATAGTTATAGTTTTTGAAAAAGTCTTATTTAATTCATTTAAGATAATTTATTTTTGCTATAATCTTTTTATTATTTTTGTTCTCTTAATCTCTAAATTTGACTTTTAGATGACCTGTTTAAAGTGAAGCTACTTTTTTCTTTTATTGAGATAAAAACTATTAATCAAAAATCTTTTGTTTGTCTTTCCCTGGAGCTTTGTAATTCATGCTCTCCCTGATGATGGGTACACTTAATATACTTGAATCGTTGGAGTTTGTTTCCTTGTACATGATGAATCTAGAAAACAACCACTGTGATATTTGTTTTCGTGAAAATCCACATAAACTCGATATACGTGATCCTCAACTTACTAAAAACAAGAAACACATAGATCACAAGTCAGATGAGTCGAGGCCACAAAACTGGCGGGCCCCTACATGGCTTAGGACTTTGCGAGTTTTGCATAAACTCACAAAGTCTCTAGTCTTGACCACTCTTGGCTATCAAAGCATGCTCTTTTTCTTCCCCTTTATAAACCAATATAAAAAAACCCATGTTTTTGAATACCAAACCTATTCTCTTCTTTTTGACCTTATCAACAATACAACATTTATTATTGCTGAAAATCACATTGTGTCTTCCACTTTATACTCCTTTCCTCCACCAAAAATCATAGAATTAGGAGTAGATTTGTCGAGTTTAAAATCAAGACACCACTCTCTACTATTTGTGAAATGTTTGGTTACACAAAAATCTATGTACCAAGCAGATTTGTTCACATAATATTTATTATTTATAGCCATAAAAACATCATTATATTCTTTATGTTCTGCAACACTATTGCATCTTAGGCCCTTGGTTATTTTTCTCATCCCATAACCATTTTCAATAGAATTTTCTCTTATGACCTAATTCCCACAACAAAAGCACTTGAAAGTTTTGGATTTTCGATTACATGGGTCATCTGACTTGCTGCTGCCATCTTTTATTCCACCACCATATTGCTAACCAAACTTTCCTTTGCCCTTGAAGTTCACTACCAAAGCTATTTTTGAACCCTTAGTCCCACTGCTACTTCCAAACTCTTTTATCCACTCGTCTTGCTTCGAGAGTTTAGTACTTAGTTCCTTCAAACGTTAGGTCAATATCAGTAAAAGTAATATTTAGGGTTTCAATAAAATGGTCATATGAAGCACGTAAACTTTCCAGAGTGATGACTACCATGTCTTCTTCCATTTTCTGTTCAATTGCCTTTAATTGTTCTCTAATATCCATGATCTTGATGAGATGATCTTATAAAGATTCATTTTCACCCATTTTGATTGAAAACAGTAACGTTTTAAGGAAGAAGTCTCTTCCTTTGTCTAAGGTTTCATGTAGTCTTCAATCGCTTCTATATGTTTGAAGCATCTTTGACATTCTGCACTTTTGGTAGCATCTCATCAGTTATCGAGAGCTTTATCATCATCATTGCTTCTCTATTTTGCTCATCAAACTTGGATTGATCATTTATTGATGTTGGAGGTTGAGTTTCTTTCCCCAACACAATCTGATCCAAATGCCTATACTAAAAAATAGCTAGCATTTGTTGTTTCTAGTTATTATAATTCCTATTGGAAAACTTCTGGTTACCTTCCAATGCGATGTGAGATAAACTAGCCATTTGTTTGTTGAATCTCTCAAAATTTTGCTGAATTTTCATGAGAGATTGACTACTGTACGAATTTCTGACATATGCTACATGTTTCTGACATACCATACAAATTTCTATTGTTTGGATTAGCATAAACCCTAATTGTTGTACAGATTAACAAAAATTGTAACTGTTGTATGGATTAGTAAAAATCCTAACTGCATCTGTTGCATGTATTTTACTTGTCTTTTTTGTTGTACCGCATGATTGAGCGGTCCCTAGGTCTTCCCTGCAACTTCTTGACTTCTCACTGTGGCTCCGATACCATAATATGAAAACTGAGAACCCAGAAAAAAGAGTAATAAACTAGAAGAATTTAAAAGAGAAAGATGCCTCTTCAATATATTAATGAGAGAACAATTCTCTTTATGAGCAAAAACAACATAAACCCTAATCCAAAGATGACAAAAACCCTAACCCTAAAACGACTTAAATGAATATTAAGTCGTTACTGCATTACTTCATGAAAAGTAAACTAAGTCAATAATGCGACTTTATTATTAAGCCTATCACTAAGTCTAATATGACCATTATAACTCTAATATCACCAACAGTGAACAGCTAGCTACATCTTTGGCAACTCATAAAAAGGCAGTTTTAGTGCAGAATAATGAACTTTTGCATATCATGTCCAAGTGAGCTAAATCTTGGTATGCATGAGATATGCTCACTATTTGAGGCTCTTGTAAAGCTTCATGTGAAGATTTTGGTTTGGCTCATGACGAACCTGTCCAGATGTGCCAAAATAACAAAAAGACACAAGCTCGATTATTGCTGAACTGGTAACAAATTGATGAAACAAGGGCATGAAGCAAATACAAAGGGTTCAAATCCAACCAAGTCCTTCTAGCGTTGACTTTGACGACTTATACATCTGGTGCCAAAGTTGTCATCCACGACTCTTGGGATTCTAGAAATAAAGCATCAAAGTTGCCACGTAGTCCAAAATATCTCAGCTTCATCTTCCATAACGTGTCAAGGGCGAGAAGCATTTAAAAAGACCCATTGGAATTTACAAATTGAAGTATTAGATCCAAAGTTGTTCTCCTCGAGAGAATATAGAAATCTAGTGTGAATCTAGAGGCATCTATTTGGATCAATCAACCCACTGGGGATTGTATGTGTCTTTTACTTTGAGGAGAAGAATGAGTAGAGTAGTAGGAGAAAGATTTAGTACCTTCTAGAGTTGATGGATTGCTAAACTTACATGCTCCAAGAGAGCTTCTACTTTGTACTTATTTCTCAAGCCATGAAGATGAATGAAGCATAACATTTCATTGCTGGTGCTTTTTCACATTGATTTCTCTAGGGTAAAAATTGGTCTCTTTTTATGTGAAATTAAAGGTTGGAGAGGAATGAAGCATATCATTTCATTACCTGGTGCTTTTACACATCGCCAAGGTAAAAATTGGTCTCTATTGATGTGAATTCCTTTAATGTATCATTCTTTACATCCTTTCACTATTTCCATTGCTGTGAAATGGTACATTAAGGGGAACGAGTGATAGGGGCTCTTGGGATTTGAGAAATAAAGCAACAGAGTTGCCAATTAATTCAAAATGTCTTAGCTTCATCTTCCATAATGTGTCAAGGGCGAGAAGCATTTAGAAATACCCATTGAAATCTATAAATTGAAGTATTAGATCCAAAGTTGTTCATCTAGAGAGAATATAGAAATCTAGTGTGAATCTAGAGGCATCTCTTTGGATCCATCGATCCATGGGGGATTGTACGAGTCCTCTAGGCTAAGGAGAAGAATGAGTAGAGCAGTAGGAGAAAGATTCAGTGCCTTATAGAGTTGACGGATTGCTAAACTTCCATGCTCCAAGAGAGCTTCCACTTTTTACTTATTTCTCAAGCCATGAAGACGAATGAAGCATAGCATTTCATTGCTGGCGCTTTTACACATTGATTTTCTCTAGGGTAAAAATTGGTCTTTTTTAATGTGAAATTAAAGGATGAAGAGGAATGAAGCATATTATTTCATTGCTGGCGCTTTTACACATTGATTTTCTCTAGGGTAAAAATCAGTCTATTTTTATGTAAGTTCCTTTAATGTATTGTTATTTACATCCTTTCACTATTTCCTTTGTTCACTATTTCCATTGCCATACGGTAAGGGGATTGAGTGATAGGTGTAAAGAAAATAACAGTCTATAACAGTTGAGAACAAGCAAGCTGAAAAACAAAAGAGGAATAAAATCAAAAGATAATACACAAAAAAATTATGTGGAAACTCTGTTGTGTGCAAGTAAAACCATGGGGCAATGGCAGCTTCAAATATTTTATCAACGCTGAATTTTTTTGTACATCCAAACAAAGGGTTGTACCCTTTATATAGCAGAAACAAAGGAAGATTCCAGAAATCGTGTATTCTAGAAACGTGTGAAAAACTGCATGGGCCCTGTGTTGTACCATGTTGTACGATTTTAGGTTGGTAAATTTCGGCTTGGGGACTTTGCCCCCAAACCCCTAGGCAAGGGGGGGGCAGGGGGGCAAAAAAACATCCCCTCCCCCTCGCAACCCCCCCATGCCGCAGCATAGTAGCGGCAGATAATTACCAAGAAGGGATCACCATACACCGCACCATTACACACAAAAATGAAGAAGATCTTGGATATTGACTTCACTTCCTAACAATAGGGACTCTTGGTATTCTAGAAACAAAGCAACAAAGTGGTCACATAATCCAAAATGTCTCAGCTTCATATTCCATAATGTGTCAAGTGTGAGAAGCAATTAAAAAGACCCATTGGACTCTATAAATTGAAGTATTGGATCCAAAGTTGTTCATTTAGAGAGAATATAGAATTCTAGGGTGAATCTAGAGGCATCTATTTGGATCATTCGATGCATTGGGGATTGTATGGGTCTTCTAGGCTGGGGAGAAGAATGAGCAGAGCAATAGGAGAACGATTTATTACCTTCTAGAGTTGATGGATTGCCAAACTTCCATGCTCCAAGAGAGCTTCCACTTTGTACTTATTTCTCAAGCCATGAAGATGAATGAAGCATAGCATTTCATTGCTGGTGTTAATGCATGATTTTTTCTAGGGTAAAAATTGGTCTCTTTTTCTGTGAATTCCTTTAATGTATCATTCCTTCCATCCTTTCACTATTTCCATTGCTGTACATTAACGGGAATGAGTGATAGGGCATCCTAACGTTGCAAGAAGAAGATTGTATGCTTTACATGGTGTTATGGAGCATAGTTTCAACATGGAAACATGTGTTTTATCCATGTATATAGTTGAATTCAGCTGTAGTTGTGTGTATCGCTGATTTAGGAGCATGTATGTCAGTACAAGGTTGTATATAAATCAGACTTTTAGTACTGTGGTGATGTATTTTCCCATGAGCACATTGAAATCAGTTGTGATGTAGATGGCAGCATATAGCTGTAACAAACATCAATTTCTGCATATGTATTTTGAATTTTAAGTAGCCTAGAGCATTGAATCAACAACATAATATATTTTAAAGATGTGTGTTGGTGAACTGTTCATTGGAATATCCATGGCTATTTATATGCTAATTTAGGGAGACTCTAATAACACAAACATTAAACCCAATGTCCAAAATGTCTCGGCCTTTAAATGGGTGTGGACATATAACAAGCCTTTTAGTACGTAAATGGTAGAAGACCATTCTAAATCCAACACATAAGAATGAAAGTCCACAAATCAGTCTGGTATTGTAGGCAATTGTCGTGTACATAGGAGGTTGGACTGGGTCTATAAGGGAAATTTACACATACAATCTCTATTTAGAGAAGGAAAGTGGAGGATCTTACTCGATCTATGGTGTCATTAGATGGTAAAGCAATAGATGGTAATTAGATGAAGGCCTGTGGTAAAGCCAAGGGCTGAAATCACAATAATATAAAGATAGTAATAAAGTAAATGACAACAAGCATGTACTATATCATTGAATATATGGAACATACAACATTCACAAATCAACTGAAGTACAAAAGAAAGAGATTAGGGTTAGGGATACTTATCTCAAGTGGACTTATCAGCGCATTATGTCAGGTCAAGAATCGACTGTGAAATAAAAAAAATGATTGAAAATAAAAAAATGAAATTGGTGTAAACCAAAATTGTATTCATTCATCAAATGAAATGCAATAATACATATAAATAGCAAACTACGTGACTTGTCAGGTCATCTTAAAGATGATTGTTTAGATTTTGTATGAAGACAAAAATATTACTCCTAAGATTATATACATAATATTACATCCCCCCTTAATCCGTAGGGGTTATAGTGAGACCAAACATGTCTCAGAATTTTTCAAATTTCTCTCTTCCAAGTGCTTTTGTCAAGATATTCACTGGTTGCTTTGCAATTGCACAATGTATCAATTTTACATTGCCATCTTTCACATAATGCTAAATCAAATGGAATTTGGTGTTGATGTGCTTGGTTCGGTCATAAAACTTTGGATTTCTTTCCATTTGAATCTCATAAGTGTTATCGACTATGAGTGGTGTTGATGAAAACTGTTTTTCCTACAAATCTGTGAGAATCTTTTTAAGCCATATTATTTCCCTGGTTGCTTTTGAAGCTACCATATATTTTGTTTGTGTTGAAGACATTGTTGGCATTGACTGCTTCTTTGACTTCCAAGTGATGACTATTGTTCCTAAATTCGTCAGGGAACTTGAAGTAGATTTCCCATCTTCAAATCCACCTGCATAGTCTAAATTCCAATATCCAACTAGTTTGAAGTCCCCTGTAACGGAGTATTTTAGCCAAAAATTGTGGTCCTTTTAGATATCGAGGAACTCTCTTTGTTGCTACCGTGACTTTCTCTAAGTTGTTGCATGAATAGAAAAAACACCAATAGGAAAATAAATGTTTGGTGTAGTTGTGGTTACAAATCAGACTTCCAATGAGCTGTCTATACTTAGTTGCAACTTCAAAAAGTTTGTAGTATATCATCTGATGTCAACTTGAAATTTTGTTCCATGGGTGTATCGAGTTGTTTACAGTCTGTCATTCCAAATTTGCTCAGAATATCACCAATGTATTTCTGTTGTGTGATGAAAATGTACTTGGATTTTTGAATCACTTCATTACCCAAATAGTAATGAAGGTGACTTAAATTTGTCATTTCAAAACCTTTCATCAATTATGCTGTGACTTTTGTAGTGTACCTTTCATTATTTCTTGTGAGGCACAGAGCATCCACATATACAACTATTTTGCCAATTGTTTTTGTTAAGGATTAGTATTTACATGGTAGTAAATAACTATTTACCATTAGTTGTTAGTTACCGTATGGTCAATACGGTAAAGTTACTATTGGGCAATTAGTTAGATATATTGTTAATAGCAAACAATATATTTTGGATTGTTATTTGGTTAATAGAGTGAGTTATTATCGGGATCAAAGCATCTCCATTTATAGAAAATAATCTTCCTATATAATGTAATCGTATTTTGTTTAATAATAATGGAATATGATTGACTGAATTTTGTGCTCTATGCACTTTGAGCCTTCGGCTCTTTTTTGCGTTATGAATTCCTATCAGTGGTATCAGAGCAGGGACTTCTAGATCTCTCTGTACAATATTCATTTGTTGATTTCATCAAAATGAATTTTTGAGTTGCATTGCTGTGTTGACCACATGCAACTGCTATTCATTTATTTGTTCACCCCTGTTTGCATGTTGTCCACGAAGTACAATAAAGACCACGTGCACATTTGCTGGCCCCACCATTCACCTGCATTCTTTCTCTCCTATCCACACTGTTCATCCTATTCGCAGTTTGAACTCTCCATCTTGTTCTCTGTTTGCATCCTGAAAAATCAATATATATATATATATTTTATATATTAGTTTCTGATTTTTGTTTTTGTTTGTTTATTAGTTTTGAGCTATTTGGTTGGAGTTGTTTGTTTTCCAAAAATGTGAAAAATCAAAAATAGGGGAAAAGATCAATAATAATATCTATATATATATATATATATATATATTCTGTAGATGTTTTTCACAGGGCAGTATATTTACATCTGGAGAAGAATTTATTTGGTTGGATTTCAAAAATCAAACCATTATACATTTCTGCATGAGGGTCTGAAAAATTTGTTTGAATTCGAAGATCTTTGTGGACCAGAGTTGCATTGAAAGCAAACCTATTTTGAATGGTTCAATTGGCATTGGACTGGGATTTCAAACTTTGCATCAACCTTCAATATTATGAAAGCTCGATCCTACATTCACAACTTGACAGATCTGTAAACTGTAATGGCAACCCGACTCTGGTTTAACGATTGACCTCACATGGGTGCTCCCCAGTTGTGCATGACCTCTCTTGGAACAACGACCTCTAAAAGCTTGTTGCAGATCCACCCCCACACGACAAACTCTTCTCGGCTTCATCGAATGACGTCATCATCCATCTGTTCTTGGCTCAGCTGCTCGGCCCAATCCACGACCTCCATCCTCAACGAGCTCTCTCTCCATTCTGTTGCCACCTTCATCCTTGTGGAAGATAAAATAAAAGAGCCCTTTTAATTTTTTATTTAGGTTTGTGTTTTTAGTTTAGTTTTTTAATATTTAATGTTTTAAAGCATAGTTGCTAGGAGACGAGTATGGGTACGAAGAGACGGGTACGGGCACTAGTACACCATTTTTTGAAAAATAGGAGACAGGGGTACGAGGAGACGGCAATATATATATTTACTATTTATTTATATATAATTATAAATAAATAATATAATGTAAGTATATACTATGAAATTAAATAGTTATAAAATTAAAATTGTTTTAAAAATATAAACTTATAATAACTTATAAATTAATAATTATAAGTTATAACCATAAAGTTATAACTGTGTTGCAGGGGTACGCCCCCCGGCCCGACGCCTCTTGTTCGGAGGCGCCTCCGGCACGGGGATGTCCCGGGCACGCCCGCCGGCGTGTCGGAAACGTCCGGCACGCCGGCGGGCGTGCTCGAGACGTTTCCGGGGCGTCCCCGAAATTTTCCGGCAGAAAACCTGAAAAACAAAAAAAAAACTCAAAAAAGCGAAAAAAAAAACCCTAAAAACTTCGAGTGTGGAGTCTATGTCTGTGTCTGTGGGTCTATGTGCCATGCGAGCGTGGAGTGTCGGCGAGAGGTCTGTGGCAGCCATTGACGTCGGCAGCCGAAGCAGCGGGAGGAGCTCAAAAGCCAGTGGGAGGTAGGTCTTTATTTTTATTTACATTTTTTTCTTTTGTTTTAAATTTGTATCTTTATATTTTTTAATTTGTTTTTTAAATAAATTTTTATTTGTATTTTATATTTATTTTTAAGCATGTATTTTAAATTTTTTTATTTTAAGTTTTGTAGTTTTGTTTTACTTTTTTTCATTTTCATTTTTTTTTAATGTTTTATCAATTTATTTTTAATGAATAATTTATTTATTTTAATTTTTAATATATAATTATATATATATATTATGTTTTGTAATTATATTTTAATTTATTTAATGTTTTATTTGTTATTTATAAAGTTTATGATTTTTTTTAAAAATATCTTTTATTTATTTATTTTAATTTTTATTGTTATTAATTTATATATATATATATATATATATATATATATATATATATATTTTAATGATTCGAATTTAATGGCGAATTTTTTTTCGAACTTTATTCTTTGACGAACTTGATCCGAATTTTATCCTCTTCGAACTCGAACTCGAACTCGAACCTTGTGACTATGGTTAGGATTGTCGATGCCCGAATCCCAACTCACCCACCCAGTAACAGACTTGATTACATGTATTTTGGCTTTTTTTGATTGTTCCTGGAACAACGAGCTTGATCATAATCGGATACTCGAGTTGGGAAAGAAATACTGAAAGGATGAGGGAAACCATGTTTCCTTCTCCTTAAAGCGGGATCAAATTAATTAATTTTAAAATTTTCATTTAATATAATATAACTATTAAAAATAAAATAAAATATAATATTAAAAATTTAAACTAAATACTATTTAGTTTTTACATTTTTAATATTATAATTTATATTTTATTTTAAATTTACAGTTTACTATATCTTTAGGTAGTATTTAAATTTTATTTTTAATATTTTTAATTTTAAAATTCTTTTAAATTTTTATATATATATATATATATATATATTTAAATATATATATATAGAGACGTACCCACGACATATCCAAATCAAGGTTTTTGAAAAATGACGTACCCGCGTACCCGTACCCGTATCCAAACAATGTAGAGTTATAACAATGAAATTATAAATTATAAGTTATAATAATTATATAATTAAAACTATTTTAGAAATTAAAAATAAATAAATATATAATTAAACTTATAAGTTATAACTAATAGTAAAAAAAATATTAAAACTATTAATTAAATAAATCTAAATATATATTATATAGTTATAGTCTAATAAATTATAGTTATAACAATTTTAAAAAAAAAACACGGAATAAGCTTGGCATTGGCACGAACAACAATGCTTGATATGACCGTGATCGACAGTGCTCTGCACTGTCGTGAATGGCAGTCCCTGGCATGACTGCAAGCGGCGGTGCCCTGCACTTCATCGAATGACATTACCTGACACAGTCATTCGTGACAGTGTTTGCGGCAGTGCCTAGCACGATTGCGAGCAGCGGTGCCCTGCACAGCGGCGAACGACATTCACTGGCACAACCGTTTGCAATGGTGCCCTGCATCACTGCTTGCGACCATGCCAGGCATTGTCGTTCGCGGCAGTGCAGGGCACCACCGCTCGCGGTCGTGCCAGGCACTATCATTTGCGACAGTGTAGGGCACTCCTGCTCGTGGACGTACCAGGCACTGCCGTTCGCGCCAATTCCAAGCTTATTCTTTGTTTTTTTAAAAATTGTTAAGACTATAACTAAATAATATATATTTATTTAATTCATAGTATTAATATTTTCTTTAAAATTAGTTATAACTTATAATTATATATTTATTTATTTTTATTTTCTAAAATAATTTTAATTATATGATTATTTATATATATATTTCATTGTGTTAACTTATAATTATTAATTTATAAGTTTATATTTTAAAAATAATTTTAATTTTATACCTATTTTAATTTCATAGTATATACTATATATTATATTATTTATTTATAATTATATATATAGATAAATAGTATATATATATATTGCTGTCTTCTCGTACCCTTGTCTCCTGTTTTTCAAAAAATGGTGTACCCGTCTCCTTGTACCCATACCTGTCTCCCCGTCTCCTAGCAACTATGCTTTAAAACATTAAATATTAAAAAACTAAACTTCAAACACAAACCTAAATAAAAAATTAAAGACTTTTATTTGACGGTGCTCTGCATGGCTGCATGGTGCAGAGAGCATCGCCGTTTGTGGTCGTGTAGGGCATTGTCGCCCGCGGCCGTGCCAGGAATAGTGCCAAGCAAAAAAAAAAACAAAAAAAAACTAGTGTTTCAAACAAAAAAATTCGAATCAGACCTGACTGGATGCAATTAATGACATTTTTTTATGCGTTCAGGGTTTCAGTTTATATGTTTTGGGTACGTGGAGTTTGGAGATGCGGGAACGGTTAGGGGAACGTCTCCAGGCATGGGAGATGTCTCCGTACCCGAGACGCATCCTGGTACTCGAGACACATCCCAGGTGGTGGGAGACGTGTCTCCCTGCAACACAGTTTTAAAGTATTTCGTTTTTTTAAGTCTGTAGTTTGACATTTGGAATGTCATGTTTATTTATTAGTTTTTTATTTTTATTATGTTTTTTAAAGTTTTGTTTATTGCTTAGTTTAATATTTGTTATTTTATGTGGGAGTTGAGTCTCTTTTGCGTTTAGGTTTAGATTTGTTTTATCATATTCTCTTCATAAGTGTCTTTAGAATTATATTTAATTTATAGTTGAGTCTTTATTTAAAAGACAAGAGTCTTTTAGAGTTTATGGGTAATATTGATTATTTTTTATGTATTGCTAGTTTGGTTATGAATTAAGAGTTAAGAATTGAGTCATTATGTCAATAGTCGTTTTTATAATGTTTCAAGTCTTTTGTCATCATAGTTTGTGTCATTTATAGTCTTGAGTCGCCTTTAGCATTTTGTGTCTAGTCCAATAAAATATGTCTTTCTTATCTAAGTCTAGAGTTGTTTGTGATTCAAAATCATTTTTTTAATTGCGAGTTTCAAATAAGCCTTGAGAAGCATTTTAAAAAAAATAAAGTTTGTAATGAATCTCCTCTCCAATGTAAAAGTTTCATTCAAAGTAATGGACGCATTTTCGGACGAACCCAACATCTGCATTCTGGAGGGTAATATAGTGATGTGTAGTTGCCCCTTTTCTCCCCATGTAAACACTAAGGGAGGGTGTTAAGGATTAGTATTTACATGGTAATAAATAACTATTAACTGTTAGTTGTTAGTTACTGTATGGTTAATACGGTAAATTTATAATTGGGCAGTTAGATATATTGTTAATAGCAAACAATATATATCGTATTGTTATTTGGTTAATAGACTGAGTTATTATCAGGATCGGAGCATCCCCATTTATAGGAAATAATCTTCCTATATAATGTAATCGTATTTTGTTTAATAATAATGGAATATGATTGATTGAATTTTGTGCTCTGTGCACTTTGAGCTTTCGGCTCTTTCATGCATTATGGATTAATTCCTATCAGTTTTGACAAACAGAGTTGCATCTCAAATTCAAAATGCTTGAAGTTCATGCTCAAGAAGTGATTAGTGGGCTTTTCATACCATGTTCTTGGGGCTTGTTTCAATCCATACAATTATTTTTCCAACTTGCACAATTTGTGTTCTTGGCCGTCATCTGCAAAACTTTCTAGCCGAGTCATGTAAATTGTTTTTGTGAGATCACCATTTAGAAAAGAAGTTTTCAAGTTCATCTGATGAAATTTCCATCCGTTTTGTGCTGCAAAAGCCAACAAAGTCCGAATAATAGTCCATTTCATTGTTGGTGCAAAGGTCTCCTTATAATCTCTCTCTTTCTTTGAAGCATACCCGTTTGCGACAAGCCTTGCTTTATGTTTGTCAAGTGAGCCATTTGCTTTGTATTTGTTTTTAAAGACCCACTTGTAACCAATGGGTTTACAATTGAGTGGAGGATCAACTAACTCGCAAGTTCCATTCTTGACCAAAACATCATATTCAATTTTCATTTCTTTTCTCCATGCATCAAGCTTTTCAGTTTGTTTGGAGGATGTTGGTTTTGAATAAAAAACAATATTTAATTCTTCTTCTGGATGGTCTTCCAAAGTAAACTTTTCTCTTCTAGGAGCTTGTTTGTTTATTGTGTGGCTATGTGTGTACTTCGAGTGTCTGTTTTCCAACTTCATTAGGTTTGACATCTTTCAATGTTTGTGTGAACCATTTTGGCATCTTTTTCTATGTTTCTTGTGGATCAACTAGTGCCTCATTTTCTTGATCTAAAGCTCCTTCATCGAGATGAGTTCATCTTTTGATTAAGTTTCAATTTCTTAGGAGTTTCTTTCTCAATTACAAGAGACAATATAGATGCAACTGATTCTCAATTGCATGCCCCCCCCCTCATCGTTTGGAATCTCCATGTCATTCTCCTTGAAAACATCAATTTTTGCAAATTTCTCAAGTTGATTCAATTGTCGATCAATGTTGTCTGTGTCCTTTGTGGTTTCAAGAAAACATCTCTTGCAATGAGAAACTTCTTGTTTTTTCCATCAAATAGTTTGTTGGCCTTTGAGGATTGTGAATATCTGAAAAGGATGCATTTTTGACCCCTGTGGTCCAACTGGTTCCTTTTCTCCTTGGGAATTAATGTGTAGCATGTAGATCCGAAAACCTAAAGATGTCGCATTAGAGAAAGATGACCACACCAAACTTCACATGGAGTCTTCGTTTTAAGAGTTGCTGATGGTAACTTGTTGCAGAGAGAGACTGTTGTTTGAACTACGTTTACCTATAAATGTAGATTTACTCATTTGATATACAACATTGCCCAAAACATATTCATCACAGTTTTGTTGATCCTCTCAACTATTCCATTTTGTTGAGGAGTGTAAGGGATTTTGAGATGATGCTTTGTCCCATTTTTCTTGAGATAGGCTTCAAACACTTTTGATGTGAATTCACCATCATTATCAATTGTCAGTGTTGCAATATGGGATTGTGCTTCATTTTTAGCTGTAGTACTAAACTTTTGAAAGCTTTAGATTTTTGCTTCAAAAAATAGATCCATGTCATTATGTTATAGTGATCAATGAATAACATGAAATACTTATGACCACTAGTAGAAATAATTTGTAGAGTACACAAATCAGCGTGAATCAACTGCTTTTTTATTTTAGCTTTCCAATCTGATTTTTTAAATGGGTCTCTTTTGTGTTTAGCCAAGATGCACGCTTCACATTTTTCAATATTTTTGGGTAGAGTTAGCAAACCTACACCATTCTTTTGCATTGTTCAAATGCTATCATAGTTGTTATGCCCAAATTTAGCATGCCACAAAAGACTAGCTGACATTCCCCCTTTAACGAGATCAACAAAATTTCTTTAAATTGAAAGCTCACCTCTGAGTTTTAGCAACTTTGCTTCTTTAAACTCAATCAAGACAACTATATTATCACATTTTCTTTTGATTTTTACCTCTCCATCATCCAACAAAATGGAGTGGCCTTCTTGTTGAATGAACACCAAGAACAAGTTTCATTTCAGTTGAGAAAGATATAAGACACTGTGGAGAGTGAAATCTTGAAGTCTTGGTGTCTTGAGTCAAATTTTCCCTTTTCCTTAAGGTTGCACACTATTCATGTTTGCCTAATATATCAAACCACATCTTTCTTCATGAAACTCCTCAAAGAAGTCCCTTCGAAAAGTCGTGTTGCACCAATATCTAGGACCCAAGCATCATCCGAAATTGAATTCACTGAGGCATTATTGACTTCACTTGGAATGGAAAGCACACATTCACTTTTAAATTGAGCTGACTCTGGTTTTGAGATTTTCTTTTTTTCCTTATTTTCTTCTTGTTTTTGATAGGCGTCAATCTTGACCCATTATGTTTTGCATTCTTGAGCTTCATGACTCCCTTTTCTAACACAACGTTTGCAAAACAAGTTTTGTCTCTCATTTTGCATTTCATAATGTTAGCCATTGTTTATGCTAGTTTTGCCTTCTCGTCTATTTCTTTTTTTGCCTTTATCATTTTCTTCATTTTTGAAAAAAAAAGGCTTATTAGAAGAATTGCCCTTTTGATGAACATAGCAAATACTTTCCCTTGTGGTTACAATCTTTCTTTCAAAGGCCTTTTCTCCTTTAGCCATCTTTTTAACTACTTGATCAAAAGTGAGTGTCTTCAATTGATTGCTTGCTTGCAAAGACTCTAAATATGTTGAATATGTGGGAAGACAAACTTTTATGAAGCCAATCATATATACATCAATTTTTGCACTTGCAGCTTCAACATTATACTTTATTGTGCAAATTTATGAAGCTAGACTCATTACATCACCATTTTTCAACTCAAGGTTGAACAATTTCAATTTCAATTGTATGTATTTTCAATTTTGAATGGGAATGGTACAAATTCTTTAACATGTTTAGTGCTTCCCATGGTGTGTTGCACCCTTGTATGCGACGAAAAATTTCCCCATCAATTGAGGCTCTTATTAAAGCCAATGCCTTAGAATTTTTAAGCTTGAAGGTTTGTGATTATGTTTTTGCTGTGGGTTCAGCTGGTTGTCTGTCTCCATCAAAAATGTTGAACCACAACTCGTTGAAGATGAGACTATTCTCAACTTGTCTACACCATTCTAACCGGGTGTCCTTCCCGGTTAGTGTTGTGTCAACTATTGTTTTGATTGAATGCATTTTGTTATCAAAGGGAGATGGATTGGTTCCTTATCACTCCAATAGGTTTCTCTTTCTATATACCATCACACCAACATACCAAACCTCTCGATATACTTGCCCTTTATATGCACCCATAGGTACATGGAAGAAACTTATACTTTTGATATACCCAACAATAAGTGAAAGAGACGTTAAAACACGTGAGAGCAGAGTGGTACGTGGCACTTAGATAGCATGTGAAAATAATTCGTTCTATCAATGACACCTACTTAGAGATAAATCTTTGTACGTGCGGGTAACTTCCCTATATACTCAAAATTTTGTACTGTTAGGATTTACATCTAACAACATAGATGAATGGGTAACAGAGGAAAATGAAATTTTTTCTTTTGTCCTTATTTCTTCTTAGCGATTTATAGGGTCAAAGCTTTAAACATTGTTATTGCAGCTATGTTAAGCATTGGATGCAATACTTCAATTGCGATGACTTTACTCATAAATGTGAACCAGAGACAGTACATATGCCAAACACTACATTTGCAAAATATGTTTTGATTTTGTGTTTGCTTGCACCAAAATGACTTATTTTTTAAATATTTAAATAAGACATTAATCCTCTCTCTTTATATATATATATATATATGAGTTTTCAAATAAAAAGCATAAAATTATAAATTTCCAAAAAAGAAAAAGAAAAAAAAGGAAACTTGGCTTTTCAATGTGCCAAGGGACGTGGAGAGGCTGTAATGCACAATTCCAACACTTAAATTATTATGAAATAATGCCAAATGTATCAGTGTTAGGTCACGTCCACAATGGCTGTATTAAGAAATAGTAGATCTTTTCTTTGTTTATACGAGTACATTTCCTAGTGGCATGTCAGGGACTTGAATGCGCCTCAAATGACCCTCCATCCAGGATCCTCATGTGCTTGCAGTGCTATTGTTGTGCTACTGCACCTCTTTCACAAAACGACAACTTACAGGTTCCTTCACTTCTAATTTGCATCATGACAACGTTGTATGGTCCGCAAAGAAGTTAATACCATGGGAGGCTAGATGACGGTATGACAGGCCGTGTTTGATGCAAGGGATAAGCATTTGCAACAGGAGAAAATGGAGGATGACAAAAAATTGAAAATAACTTGTGCTCTGATACCAATTTTAAGCCAAGAATGGACTGTGTAAATTGAATACAATTTTGGTTTGTACCAATTTCATTTTCAATCTACATGGTCCATTCCTAGCCTGACATATTAATCTCTCCTTTGGCTTTTAGTAGTGTGAAAGATGGTTGTAGGTGAAGTCAAGATGGATAGAAGAAATTCAAAATAGACTACAATTGGGGGTTTTATGCAAGTGTTGTGTACACAGGTTGTTGGAATGGGTCTATAAATGGATTCACACATACAATCTCTATTTAGAGTTATTTAGAGAAAGGAGTTGGAGCACCTTATTGGATCTAGTGTGTCATTAGACTGTAAAGCAAGAGCTATGGTAATTACGTCAAGGAACCTGGTAAAGGCAAGGGCCTTAATCACAAATATTATTAAGACACAATAAAGTAAATGACAAGAAGCTTGTATTATACTATATAAAATACATGAAACATACAACATTGCCAAATCGACCAAAGTACAAAAGAAGGGATTAGAGTTAGGGATACTTTCCTCAAGTCAACTTGTTGATGTGTTAATCCCCCTTTGGGTTTTAACACTTTGTGAGAGATGGTTGTAGGGGAAGAAAAGATGGATAGAAGAAACCCTAAGTAGACCATTGTTGGGGGCTCCAAAGACTTGGTATACTTTGTTGGTGTAACTCCTAAACTTGAAATCTTCAAGGCCTTTATTGCTAACCTATCTTCCTATGATTAAACTCCTTTAACCCTCGATCCTTTTCTTCTTCCTAAGGTGTAATTCCTATTGCAAATAGAGCAAATTGTTGTTTTATCGAGAAATGACGAAGGGAAACCTATAAATATGGTTTGGATCCCTGAAAGTCTAAACTTAGTTCGGGTCGATGACGGACTAGTGGTGCATAAAGAAATTAGAATGCCATCATCTTGGCTGATGGCGTCAGCGAAAGAAGGGATGTTGGAGAAATCATTGGCCGGGTTGATGGCGTTGGTTGTGAGTAGGGATTATAGGAATGGGGGTTGGACAAAGGATTAGGAGGTTGAGGAAGACAAAACATGTAATATGAAGGTGATATGAAGATGATGGTAATAAAGGAAACCAATGAAACATCTGTCACAAAATGCTTGAAGTTGGCCCACCATGATACTTAGGGAGATTAATATGTCGAAAAAGAAAATTGTTAGTAAGGATTTTTTAATGCGTATGTATATGCCCCTCCAAAGCTCATTGCTTCAATAGTGTAGTGAGTGATGGTGCTTTGTGAAAGATATTCTACCAAAAATAATAAGTGACTATAATGAAATAATTGAGATGCTAAAAATGAAATATATGTATTTTGACTTACCTTTCTGCTCAATGGATGCATGCATATGTCTTAGTCTTGATTGTGGGGGGAACGACAAAATCTTCATTCTGTCATCAAAAGTTGCTTTTGTAATGTTGCAAGACTACCTAGACTAATGCAATGCTAGCATACACAAATTAATTTAAATTCAAGTAATTTTGTCATCAAAAGTTGCTTCTGTAATGTTGCAAGACTACCTAGACTAATGCAATGCTAGCATACACAAATTAATTTAAATTCAAGTATATACGATATAATAGCTCTAAAAGAAGATGATACTAGGTCGAGTCCGAATAGTTGTAAGGTAAGAGCTAAATTAGGTACGAAAGACCTAGACATATGATAGGTACTAGGATGGGTTTGGACAGATATTGGATAAAAACCAGATAAGGTTTGGAATGCCTAGAGGAAGATAATCACGCTGCTAAGGTTGGTCCAAATAGCCACTAGGTAAAGGTTAGATTAGGTCTAGAAGGCTCAAGATAAAGTAGGTAAGGTGCTAGGACAGGTCTAGAGAGCCACGTGGTAAAGGCTAGATTAGGTCCAGAAGGCCCAAAAAGAAGTGAGGCAAAAGGCTAAGGATCCCAAGCATAAACAAGAGGGATCTGTGAAGGCTAAAGCAATGGTTGAATGAGCATCTTGGAAACCAAAGATGTAACTGCTATTCAAGTAGGTATGGCTCAAGGGGAAAGATGAATCTTAGAATATTATACCCAAGAGCCCTAACGTTGTTATAATGCTAATATTTCTAAAAAAATGAATAGAAAGGATGTTAAGAAAGGTGAGGGAAAAGAGGGTGCCACCAAGGTGAAGACATGTTCTTTACTGGAAGCAAGACACGATAATCAATTCATCAAGACTAAGTTTTTAACATCAAGGGGTTTATGAATCATGTTTTCTAAGGTTGGAGTTTGGGCTAACTAGTGAAGCAAATAGGTAATCCCATGAGGGCTATAATATGCATAAAAATTTAATGTGCCTACCTTCCCCTGACTTTTTTTCCATTCCTTAGGACACATTGGAGCCAATGACCAATATGAGTATTGGATACTTGCATGAAAAGGAAGGCAATACAAATGATAGAAAAAAGGCCTCCTACACAAGGCTATTGTCCTATCGCACTCCATTGGACCTCTATCACTTCTGTGAGGTCAACTATGGAGTTTGAACCTTTAATTAGAGTAGGTAGGGGGAATGCCAATGATATTGATCATGCCTTTTTTGGTTGTGGTTTGGCTTTTAAAATTTTTTCTTTTGGCTTTCGTTTTTCTTGCTTTTGCTTTTTCTATTGTCATATTCCATATGGATTCATAAGGTCAATAATTGTTTTGTACAACCACATTAATGATTGAGCATGCACCTAGGCGGATAGCGGGAAGCCTAAAGTCTAGATGCTTAGATACTCCTAGACTTGCATCTTATCAAAGTGTGCGATCTTGAATCTTAATTTGGTGTGTGGACTGAGGAATATGATATAATGGGAAGATATGGGAACAATTGGGTTGCCCCAGTTAAAATGTATAAATACAATGATGAACAAACTTGAGACTTTGTCACAAGAAAGAAGATGTTGGATGAGAGACACGTAGATAGACTGCAAAAGTTTTGTTACACGGAATAGAACCGACTTTGGTTTTGCAATAAGACACTCTCGACCATTGTTCTATCTTTCTAAGACACACTTAGCTATGGTTGGGAGTGAGGGCGGTTTGTACTCTCGGAGAAAAAGTAGGTAACATAGGAGATGTTTGCTTGTGAGGGCAGTTTGTACTCTAGGAGAAAAAGTAACGAACTTAGGAGATGTTTGCTCGTGAGGAAGGCCTTGTTGATTCGCTAGGTGTTATAGTATAACTTACGAGCCTGTAGATATAGCCAAGGGGCTTGCCATAAGAGTACATAAATGAATATGAGTGGTATATAAGAGAGCCAAAGGCTAATAGTAGAGGAAGATAGGAACATAGGGAAACTATGGCTACGAGGAGCCAAGAGGCTAATGGTAAAGGAAAATAGGAAGGGTCTTGGTGGATGGGATTAGGGAGAGAACATATTAAGAGCTTGCTAAAACGTTGGAAGTGCTATTGCTGTGAAATTTATATCACCTTGAAATTAATTTCTTAATTTCTCCATTTCCAAGTATTTTCGATCTTAGGATTTTCCTGTGTGAGAAAATATAATTTTTGTGAAAGGGCAAGTTAAAAATTAAATTTTTCATGCTTTAGATTTTATTTGAATATTTTAAAAAGCTAAATGCTTTGCCTTTATGTTGAAATTCCTGGTGTCCCACCCCTTAATGTAATATTGATTTTATGCCCCCTTATGTTAAAAATCAGAGGTAATACCTCTAATTAAGGAAAGGGGAGCATACGATTGTGAGGAGGCAAAGCCTTATATATATAAAATTGGAGGCAATGCATTCTGGACCTAATCTAGCCTTTACCTCATGGCTCTTTGGACCTGTCCTAGCACCTTACCTACTTTACCTTGAGTCTCTTGGACCTAACCTAACCCATGGTAAATAAAGTTTAAATAGGCTACCCCTCAAATATTAGAAGGGATGCTCCTGCCTCATAAAGCAAAATTAAAAAGGGTTGGGCTCTTGAATATAAGAGTAGGAATGTTTCCGTGAGAAAAGACAAAAGGAATGAAATAAGGATATTCCTTGTGGGTGAATAAAAGGCACAAATTTCAATTAAAAAGCTAATTTTAAAGCTTTTAGCTTTAATATTTCTAGGGCATGCATGCCTTTTTTATTAGTGAAGATATTTTTTGACGTTGATATTTTGGAGGCCTTAGATTTGTTTTTTTTTGAATAGCTATGTCATGGAATATGTTTTTGGTTATCTTGGAGATGAAGGAAAGGATTTCGATCATCAATCAAAGGAAGAGGGTAATTTGGCCAGATTTGCTCTAAGGATTCAACCATGTTCTTTTTAGGGTTTCTTCTTTTGATCGGCTAGGATTTGTGTATGTGGAATAAATTCACCCATAGCCTTTAGTTTAGAATATACATTGTAAAAATCTTTATTAAGAGCGGGTTGGTTTGTAATTAGTTAGAGCATGTTAGTATTTCCAGTTGTTGGTTGCTTCCATTATATATTTTTCTTATCTACGTAGTTGTTTTTATTTGTATTCAGTAGGTCTTCTGACCCTTGAAGAGCTCTATCCTATTGTGTATATTTTGAAGCTTATAATGAGGATTTTGTGGCTAATTCTCTGTGCTTAGTCTGAAATTATGTGTTAATTTCTTGCCTCTAGCATTAGTAATTTGCTGTGTCTATTTCATTGTTGAATATTCAGATTTATAGTTATTCTATGCATATCTTGTTATATTGGGAGTGACCAGTGACTATTTTTGCGCATCGCCCTTTTTAATGTAGCATTTTGTTGATTTCCTTCACTAGTTTCATCATTAGCTTTTTTAGATAGCACTAGGATAGGGGAGTTGGCTTGATCCGGAGTTTGTTCTAGGTTAAAACTACCATGACTTCCTATTGTGACACTTTGATTCTCGGTGCATAATTTAGACAGTTACACTTGGGAAATTAATGGTGTCAACAGGTTTAGGCATGCCTTGTGGGTCATTGTTTATGTTTTTAAAAGGACTTAGTTTAAATTTGAGCAACTGGATGCAAGCATTTTTTATTGTTGGGATCATCATAAGAAACTATGGTCTGAAATCATAAGTTCCACACAGGATTGTTGGTGGAACCTTGGAGAAGAGCTCTAAAGGAGAAAAATATTCACCCACCTAGTGCCAACAGTTTTTGGCATGCATGGTATGACCTTTGTTTATTTGGTTCTACTAAGCTTTAGTTTGTTATTTTCAAAATTATTGGTGAGATATTGAAATTTAAGCTCTAAGGAGAAAATTTATGAACCACTCAGTTAGATCTTTGTTGATAAGTTTTCTAAATCTTAAGGCAAATCTGGCATGCTTTATTTTTTGGGTATTACCCATGATGCTTTAATGAATGGCAATCTTGGTGGAGAATCACAAGAGATCTGTTTTCAAGAACATTATTTCATGCCCCTGGCGACGCATTGGCCGCAAAATAGCCAAAATCCAAGGAGGAATAGATCTTGCCTTATGAAAAACAATTTGCAAGTATTTTTCTCAACAATAGGAAAGACCCAAAATCCAATGTATTTTAATTTCAGACATTCCATGTTGCTTTGGTAAGATTAGAGGAATATAATGGCACATCGTAGAGTTGAGCTCTTTGCTGCTTGGTACTTTGGGAGTCCATTATATTTATAGCAATGGAATATTATTTCATCTCCCTTGAAAAAAAAAATTGCAGGTATTTTTCTCAACAATAGGGAAGACCCAAAAAAGATATTCAATACTGCTATGGTAAAATTAGAGGAATATGATGGCACATCCTAGAGTTGAGCTCTTTGTTGCTTGGGTGTGGAAGTCTATTAAATTTATAGCAATGGAATATTATCGCTTGAGGAGTAAATGCTCTCGGAAGGCACACAAAAGAAGAGATTGTGGTGAATGGACTTGAGGAATGAATGCCCTTAGAAGGCACAAATAGAGAAGGATATGCTCTCATAAACCATTAATGAATCCAATTTTTGGCATAAGTATCTAATTTATTGTATCATACATGAGAAGCCTATGAGATTTTACACAGTTCCAGGGACCTGTTGACCAAATTTGACTTTTAGGTCAAATTGGGACACCCCTAGGTAAAAACTTGGTTTTCTAGATGTTTTGAGGAGCATAATATCTTGTCACGAGGTGTTTCATAGGTCATTTAATGTTATTCAATGATATATTAGCCTTGGTCATAAATTTCACTAGCCAACATGTCCTTTTAAGTCATTTTAGGGTCAAAAAAGTGCATTTAATGCTTTGTACAGGTTTTTGGGAAATGTGAAGGTTACAAAAGATGATGTCATGCTACATGTGTCCCTAGAAGTCTTAAGTAATTGACAAGACTGAAAGATAGCAAGTTATGCAGAAGAAAATACAGTTTTCTAGTAGAAGAAAATGACACTTGTACGGCCTCCTTGGGAAGTGTGCCACTTGGAAAAGGTTGAAATGTGACTCTTCAGCTTCCCCATGTTCAACTCCATGTTTGAATTGATCTGGAAGTGTCATTTTAATGCCAAAACCGTTCTACTCCTTTTCACCTCTCTTGGCAAGCAAAAGTGACTTGCAGGTTTTTGCTTGGTACGAACAGCTTGTAGGGTTTCAGGACAAATATTTTTGGGAGATGATAGTATACTTAGAGACTTTCAAATTCATAACAAGAGTGCAAAGATTGATCAATTGTGCTTTACGAGCCATTGCTAACAAGTTGACTGTGCAAATCTGCTAGCTGTTTCGTGCACCCTATAGGTTTTGTTTCATTTTGAGCAATTCTGTACAATCCAGTTGTTGGGGTGGGCTCCATAGGATGTTGACTTCCTTCTCAGATGGTCCTCACTCTTAGTTTCATCTTTCATGGTGTTTGGATGAGCAATATAACTCACTTTGCAAGAGGATGTCACCATGTGCAGTTTCAGCTGAAGTCCTTTTTTGCTGAGTGTGTTCTCAGGGGTCTCATATAGTTGAGAAATGGTGTTCCACAAGTCCCTGGGTTGTGTGACCACCTCCTTGCATGTTTTGGTTTCACCATGTCATCTTTTGGGTTGTTTGCAAGCTTGTCTTCCTCCATTGTCAACTCTTTGTCTAACTTCACTTGCAGTCACCTGTATGAGCTTATTCAACTTGTCCATGGAGTTGTAATCAGGGTATTCTGGTTGACCAAGCCATCAAGAGTTGTAGAGAGTTCATCTAGATGCTTGGAAAAGGTGCAATTGTAGTCACAAGCTCATCCACCATGCTACCTTAGTCATGAGATGCCCATGTCTATTGTATTCAATGTATATGCAGGTGTTTTCCATGTTGTGGAATATATGTTGGAGCTGGTTACAGGGTTTTCTTGATGAAGATCATGTATTTGAAGGTTGACCAATGCATTTGAGTGGTTTTGGAAGCTATTCCCTAACATATTCTTGCCCAACTCTGTCCTGCTTGTATAAGACATCCTAATGCACGCGTACAGGTCCTTGCTGATGTCATCCTTGGGGGTGAAAAGCTTGACATGTATTTCAAACTCCTTAGAGCTGCTAAAAGTATGTTATGGTGTTGGAAGAAAGCATCTAGGGTTCATGTGCATAAGGAGTTCCATGTTGTTCACTTCTAGCCCACTGTGGTGCATCAAGACATCCACCTACAGGTGGCTGAGCAGGGTACCAAAAGCATACATGAAGAGATGGAGATAACTTGACACCTTTTTGAAAACCTTGATATGATGAAAAAGCTTTGACAATCCCTGTAAAGTGTCTAAAAGGCAAGGAGTGGGCAATCTTCAAGCAAAGACAAAGGACTGAGTTTAGGGAAGCTTTTCCTAAAATAGAAAAATAGAGCTCCAGAGGGTTTTTGTAGATCCCTATAACATATTTGCAAGAGGCTTCAGGACCTAAAGTGAGGTGAATGTTGTGACCTCTAGTACAAACAATACCTCTGCCAAAAATGAGGGTCAAACAGTGAAGGAAAGTATGTTGTTTGATACCTCAAACATGCCTAAGCAAACACTGAAAAATTTCATTGAAGTCTACAGGCCTGTAGCAACAAATAACCTTTTGACACCCCAAGGAGCAACTTTGAGCAAAACCTCATAACTAGAATTGCTAGACTGATGAGATGAGGGCAAATGACTTGAAGGTGAGCAAGAAAGAATGTTACACTCCTCTATTCCCCCTATGACCACCTACAGGTGCCTTTCTTGCAGAAAACAAGCACCTACAACAGTCAAAAGCAAGGTTTTAGAGTCATTCACAAGAGGCTCAGTTTGGGGGTCCAAGGAGTATGCAGGTGAGTCCGAGGTGATACCAAGTGTTTTTTTTCTCAAAGGGGTGTTAAAGGAGTCCACCAACATCAGGACCAAAGCCCAACTGAGCACATAAGCACCCACAGGAATAGAAAAGCAGGGTTCCTCAGTCAAGTTTGGAGATACTCATTCTTGAGGTTCAAATGTTTATGAGAATGACAAGCATGATATAGATGATCTATAAGATAGTCAAGTGACTTTAAAGCTTAGGGAGATCTTGTATGCAGTTTTCTAGACCTAAGAAAGAGACTGCCCCTACAGGTGCTTCTTTTGAATGATAAGCACAATCAACAATTCCCCAAGTCGTCTGCAGGTAGAGTCTAGTTGAGGTGTTTGGCAGAGTTGAGTTGTTGGTAGAATTGAAAATGCTTTCATGACAAGTCTGAATAGTGTCTTTCATTTCTTCACCCATCATGAACAAGGTTCAAGTGAGGAAATAGTCACCTACAGGAGAGTGTCTCAGTCAGCACCTAGAGAGGCTCAGTCTTGAAGTTGAAGGTATATAGGCAGGGCTGGAAGAAGCTTGTACCTGATGCAAGAGCATGTGACACCTCAATGAATGTCATGATGACTTTATAGGCTTCAAACAGGGGAAAGACAAAGGTTATACAGGGTCCCAAGGCCCCTGTACACACCTACAACAGGGTTCTAGATAGCAAGGGTAAGGAGAGAGAAAAGAGCAGACTTGCCTAGGGATTAGGTGAAGGTTGAAATCAATGGAGAATGGTTCATGATAGGTAATAGAGTGTTTACACAAGCTCAACACTTCCCCAAGATGGCTATCTAATTTACCTACTTGGCTAAGGGTCTATCAGTCCGTACATAAGCTAGGAAACCTCTTTGCCAAATATAGGAACACGTGGAATCCAAGGAGAAAAGTGTTTTTGGATGAAATCAAAGCTCCATGAGCATGGATAGAGGATGAAAAACATGTCGAAGAGGCATAGAAGCATGGTTTTAGCTTGGAAGAGTCATTCTTAGATGGATTTGAAGAAAATTGCAGGAAAACAGGGATTTTGAGGCCTTTTTTGGGCATTTGGGGAAGGTTAGGCACCCAATACATGGAATCAAGCAAAGCCCTTTGGTACAAAGCCTCATTGGGACCTAAGACAACTCACAAAATATTCAATATGCCATAGGGATAAGGGCTATACCTCTGTGTTTTGTCTCAGAGATTAGCCAGTCTAGGAAAATCAGACTTTGGCAAGGTGAGCTAATGAGGGCAAATTGAGCAAAAGTTTTGTCATAAAGCTTTGGGAACCTCATGGAAACATTTGATAAGGTGTATGGAAGGGAAATTGATGCCATGGAAGCACTAGATCAAGCTCAGACTCCTCAGGATGACCAATTGCTCATGCACACAACCCAAATAGATAGGCTTTCACTAGGCCTAGTTGCCAAATGAGAAAAGAGGATGAAGTAGGGTGCTTGGAGGACTATGTAGTGGCTTGGTAAGTTCAAATGAGGTGTGAATATGCATAATATACCAACCTACTTACAAGATATCAGTCCTAGCAATCAAACCTAGCAGGGTGCCTATTAGACCTATTAGGGTTTGGGAAGGCCTAGTGCCAAATGGTAGTACATGTTCACTCTTATCCTTTGGTGAATTATCCAGATGGTTAAAGCAGGTTAGGGAAGTGAATATACACATGATGGAACTCATAGAATGTAGAGAAACACACTAGAAATCCTTTTCTAGCCTAGAAAGAGCTCAAACATGTAGGAGTAGAATCAAGCTGGAAGAGGTGTGTTCAAATGCCCAGATCTTTTCCAAGGTTTTGCATGGGAGCCAAAGGGATTAAGAGAGGTTAGTAGGGTCCCTTGGAATCAAGTTTGTGGAATTTTGAGGCAGGTTCAATGTCTAAGTTTAATGAACCAAGCTTAAGACCAAAAACTGCTGAAAACCCTACTAAACCCCCAACCAAAACCTGATGGAGAAAACAAGCTTTAGGAGCCATCCAAGTGACATAGTTTGGCAAGGAAAGTTGTATCATGAAGAGGACTCCCTCAGGCTATCTCCCACCAAGATGAGATGTAAGGGATTGTACAAACAACATGCAAAACAGGGTTTTTCTCACCATTTTGTGTGTTTTGCAGGTTCTAGAGAGGATCTGAAGATGCAATCAAGTTTGAGGGGAGGCTTAGGACTTCTACTAACTCCCTATGGCCATTTGATTCCAGAAAAAAATTCCTAAGTGTCCAAACTGGAGCTCTCCTTTCAACCAGTCAAAACTGGCATAGTGGACACAAGGGTGAGAAGGGTGAAAACTCCAAGTGTGAGCCTTTTTAAAGCATGCTTAATGCCTCTAAGGCCATGGAGGGTCTTGACAGGTGTCATTTACTCCCTCCCACAGATTTGCATGGGAAATTGAAGGCATTTTTGAGGCCAAGTGTGAAGGGTAACTGAAAAAGAAGTTTTTAAGACTGTAGACAGTGATGGCTTCCTTCCAGGAGTTTCTAGATGAGTAGGAATGCAACCAATGCATGGAGATGCATGCTTGAAGGCCTTCCCTCTTATCCCAATCATCAGACCTGACCCTAGTCAGTGGTGGGATGTTCAAACAGGTTCAAATTATGAAGACAATTTTCTGAGCCAAAACTGGGAGTTTCATGCAATTTTTCATAAATTTCATGACTTGTATGGACATTTGTACCTTCTGACATTGCATGGTTCATCCCATATCTCTTTCTCATGCAATTGTAACCTCTTTTCTTAGATTGACAAGTGCCCCTTTTCTTAGATTGACAAGTGTCCAAGTGACCTTTGGACTTCCCTTGTCTTGCTTCTCTCTCAAAAGCTATAAATATTGACTCTTTTGGCTCTTTTTAGCAGCCTCTGTTGGTTGATGGTGAAACCCTAGCCAAATTTGTACTTGAATGACTCTTGAAGAAATAAACAAGTGATTTTGCCTACTTACATGTTGTACAATTGGGTGTCATTGCAATCTTGTTGGTCTTGTCTAGTGGAAGATGATCTTTTCTAGCATGTTATCCTTGATTGTTCACCAAGTGTGCAGAAGAGTGATTGTTACAGGGCTTTGTTAGTGTTCTTTTCAAGTGTAGGAGTGTCTTAGAAGTGATCTATGACTGTATTCTTTCAAGGAATCATTCACTGCTCTCCTAAGTATCAAATACCTTCTAGAACCTAGCTTATGAAACATTGATGTGACAATGCAACTTGAATTGTGAGTTTTGTGTGAAAGAAGCCTTGTTTAGCTCTAAGTAGTATAAGTTCATTTCATGGGTGGAAATACAATATTGGTGCATCACTTTTTTTAGCTTTCTTAGTTATTTTCTCAACCCTTTTCATTCAAAATTGATAGCAAGAAAGTATTTCCAAGAATGCACCAAGGGAACTAGCCCTTCTAAAGATTCATCTCAACAAATTGTTACCTACAGCAAGAGAGATGTCTCCATTGTGCCACTTGGATGAGGAGAGCTAAGCATCTCCTCAAGGGGTGCAAATCTAAGTGACAACAGAACCATTGTACAATCAAGCCGAATATTGATTGTTCCCCAATAATTGTTGGTGTGAAACAATGGAAAGAAAATGTATTTAGTGGTGACATGCCACCAGCCATACTCAATTGGGAGTATGAGAAAGAGCTTCAGCTTATAAATTTTCAACTTAACCACCTCCTTGAAGCACAACAATTTTACCAAAGTGATTTTGAGGGTATGGAGAATGAGCATCAATTTTATTTTTTTGAGCAGATTGAAGCCAAGAGGTACACATTTCTTTTCTTTTTCATGCATTGCATATGGCTTGTTGATAGTGTCTACAGAATAGTATTATGGAGTATCTTGCTCAAAGATTGCAGCTATTTTTCAGTACTCATGGATGGGTTCATTCAAGTTGGTTGTTTTAAATTAAGGTAAAAACAGGTTTTGAAGGGACTCCGAAACCCTGAAACAAAGGGAGAAGGATGAAACAGTAACGTCCACAGGCGAAACCTAAAACCTACTTCAAAGAAGTATCAACATCAGGTTTTACATGGACCTGAAACCACCAAACAAGAAAATCAAAAGACAACCCCTAGGTTTTATAGAGACCTGGAAACTCCATAGTAAAGAGGATACAAAAAACCAGGTAACGAGATCAGATATTACATCCAACTAAAAGAACCAGGATCTATTCTTCTAGTTCCAAAATCATCTTCACTGCTTCCTTACCTTTCACAGCAGTGTCCTGAATGGCAGTAGCCGCCGACTTGGCTCCCTCTTGCATTGCTTTCTTTTTTGAGCTCTGTCTAGTTCTCTTGCTAGGCCCCTCCAAGGATATGATTTCCTCATCTGCTCGTTTTCCAATGTTTACAGCAGCAGCACATATGCTTGATGTAACCTCCTCCATCTTCATTCTGCTTTCCTTAATGAGTTCCCTTAGGTTGTTCTCATAGTCTTCGAGTTTGATAGGAATATCCCTCATCTGCTTTTCCATGTTATTGATTTTATTCCGAACTGCCTCCTGGTTACCTTCCATTATTTCCATTTTCTTCTTGAGTTCCATTATCTCCTTATACATCCATGAATCGAATTGAAGGATAGCATCTGCTATGCGATTGGCCAAGCTCATAGGTGGGTGCCTCCCGTCATTTTGCCTTATATCACTCCAATCTTCTGTATTCTTTTTTGGACTGTTTCCATCTTCTTCCATGTGATCCTCCCTTTCCATTCGTTTCTGTTCCTTTGTTTCAACAGGGCTTTCATTTTCGTTACTAACATCCTTAGCTTGAGCTCCCTTTTCCGTTACTTGGTTGGCGACCTGAACTAGATTTTCCTTCTCATTTATCGAAACAGGGTCCTCAAAAGGATCATCCAAATCTTTATCAGTTTCCTCAAACACTCGCTGTTTTTCCTCAGGATCATGGTTACTGTTTTCAGCTTTTTCTTCTATAGTGACTCCTTTCTCATTCTTGTCTTGAACTTCGTCTTCCTTGTTGGAACTTGATTGCCTACTTTCTGTTCCTCCCTCTTCCTCCATGCTCTCCTCAAAATTTTCAGTGCTTTCCCACTCTGTTTCCTCATCAACAGCCTGATTTTTAAAACTAGGGAGTTTGAATTTAACTTTTTCTTTCCCTTTTACTATTTCGTTCTTGTTACTCTGTAAGTCCTTATTTTTTTCCGAATAAGGATTCATAACAATGGCCTTATTCAAGTTGGTTGTTGCCAGTGATAGTATTTCATTTTTGCAAATAAGATGCTTTGCATTGTTGTTGCAACATGAAAATTGTGCTTGCACATTGTCTTTTGATTGCATTATACAAGGATGGTGCTTAAAAATTTAAAAGCAAGATACCTAAGTAGAGGAGAGACAATAAAACAAATTGATCGCAGCAGGTGGCAAATTTAATGCACCTAAGGCTATAAAGGAAAGGAGAATAGTCTTTGAAGGGTCATTTGGAAATTAAGAGATTTGAGAGCGCAAGTGTTGAAAGAATGAAGAAAAACTAGGGCAAGTGAGCAAAGGAAGTTGCAGTGTTATGGCATTGCGAGAAGAGAGCTTATGCGCCATTAAAAGTGCGGAAGGCAGTTTGTGGTTCTAGATATGGGATATGTAGAGAGTGTTCAGGTAGGGGAGGAATTGAACACAAAATACAACGATTGCGTGATTGAGGATTTCAATCTTAGGAAAGCAGAATAAAAAGTGGTATTCAAGACAGAATTGAATGCGCCAAGGAGGCTCAAGAACAAGATATCTATTAGAGTGCATTTGAAGGATATTGGGGTCCTTCAACTATATGAGTTACCCTTTTTACGAAATCCAAATGAGTTATTAAAAATGGCTTTTGTCTTGGACATACCAAGAAAGAACAAACTTCGCATGTAGAAGTATGTAATGTCCCCGTTTCCAAACCATTCATGAGCATGTATTGAAGACCTTTAATCTATTTTCCCATAGACTAAATGATTCCTTTTGGGGTTTTATTTTATTTATTAATTATAATTGTTTGAATAACGATTTTAATTATTTGCTCATATAAGGCAATTATTGGTTGATTAATAGAATATTTTATAAAAGTGGTTTTTACCACTAAGGTATTTAATTGAAATAATTATTGAATTATTGCCTAAAAGTAATTTTAATTACTATTTATTATTTAGGCAATTATTTAATATTATTTTTAGGAAAAAAAGAATATCGGCTTGTAAGTGATTAAAAACAAAGAGGAGATGCTAAAAGTCGGCAACGAGAGTTAAGAAAGAGTATTTGGCTTTTCCAAGGTGGTTTGCCCCCCTTTGAAGGGTACAAGTACATGGTGGAGTTCTCCTTTGAGGGATATACTGAAAATTGATATTGATTCTTCATTCTTGAAGAAAATATTGGGATGTATGCTCAATAAGTGTTTGTAAGTTTTCGAATTGATTATTCAACAAAACGGTGTCTTTTGACGCCACGTTTGCAAAAGTGGAATTTGATTATTGCCCTAGAGTGGGGCAACTTGCTTGGTGACTTGTTTGTGTGGGTTTCCAGGCTAATTTGAGGTCAAATTGACTTAGTTTCATTGCTGAAATTTATTGATAATTATTGGTGAAGTATGGCATTGACTTTCTATATGATTGGGAAAGGTTTGCAAGGTCTTTCCAAATGGATAAATAAATAATAAATTTTGATTTATTTATTTATATTTTTGGACAGATTTCTTGAGGGTTTTGACTTCATAAATTGTGGATTTATGGTTAATATTTATTAAGGAATTTTCTCAAGTGTGATGACTTGAATTGAAGTGAGGGTTTGTTGTTTGAAAGGGTTTTAAACTCTAGTTGAAGGGCAAATAATATTTTTGTTTTTTATATGCAGAGTTTGACCTAGGGAGACTAGGTTGGAAAATGATTTTGATCACTTTGAAGGCCCTAAAAGGACATTGGATTTGTGTGACTATTTTTGATAAACTATTCATGATTTTTGGCAAGGGTTTGACAAATATTCAGCTGTTGTTTTATGTGTAAAATCGGATATTTTACAGCAAGGTTAAATCTGATTTTCATCCATATACAAGGGGTAAAAACGTATACAATCTCTATTTTCAGTTCATGGCTTATTTGCACATTGATGCCTAGGGTTTGGAAGTATATTTCATGTTTTTGAGGCATATCTTTGAGTTAGGGTTTGATGATTTAGCTAATTTCAGAATTCAGAATTTTGTGGATTTTAAGGGAAATCCCTTTTTGGTTGAATTGTCCCATTTGAGGACATTACAGTGGTATCAGAGCATCGATCTTGTCTACCTGTGAGCTTTGGTTTGTTGGATGCAAGCATGTAAAAAGATCTTGTATTATCAGAGAAGGGAAAAGACTATGGAGAATCAAGAGCCTAAAGGGTTCTCTTCAAAGTAGATTAATTTTTTGCAGGGGATCAAACAGAGCTAGTGTCACCTTCAACGTACCTTGAATATGCAAATGTTAGCTTTATTGAAGATCACACAAGAAGGTAAGAGCCATCACCATTCAGGAGATGATAGTTCAAATGGCAACGAGAGGGTTTCTATTAATCCCCCTCATAGATTCTTCAAGACCACTTTTTTGCAGAAAGAACCAGTTGTGGAGATGGAGGCACTAAGGGGTGATCTTTTTGATATTCAACAAGAGTATGCAGCCCTAAGCTATGACACACAAGCAATTTTGTGTTTTTGGGATTATTGTGAAATGAAGGAATTATCCAAGCCAAGGGTTCCCAATATGCAGCCTCGTAGAGATTTGCAACAAAGGTTGGGTAAGATTTTTCTTCCTATTTTTGATGGTACAGATAAACTTCCTGTGAGATCATGGTTGCAGAAGTTCGAGACATATTGATCACTTGATCCCATGTTTGAGGATGAGGCTCTCAAGTTTGTCACCCTACATTTGGAGGGTACTTACTGCTCATGAGTGGTGGTTTCATGGCTTAGTCACACAAGGCCACAAATCCATTACTACTTTGGAGGAATTTGGTAAAAGGATCATGGAGAGATTTGACATGAGAGATCCAAAGATACATTTTTGTGAGTTGGCACAACTCAAGCCTAATCATGATGTTGAAAGGTATGCTGCTGATTTTCAAAAGGTTTCAGTTATGGTACCAGATGTTAATGAGAGGAGGTTGGTTGTTTTGTTTGTTGAGGGTTTGATTGAGCCTTTGAGGGGTTTGTTTAATGTTTTTAACCCTCTTTTTTTTGCAAAATGCTATCACTAAGGCTTTGGATTCAGAATGTTCAGCATACAAGGGCCATGAATGGCCAAGAGGGCAGCCACCTATTTGTTGCCGAAAGGGGCAAATACATGGCAGCCAAGGTCTGATTTTAGTGGGCAGCATAGGGCACCATCCAATGAGCAACAAAAGAAGCCTTCTACACTATATGTGCCACGTCATAGATTGCTGCCCTATAACAACAATATGAAGGATGCTAGAGATGAGTTGAGAAGGAAAGGGTTGTGTTTCACTTGCAAGGATCCATGAATCAAAGGCCACCGTTGCATGAACAAAGGACATGTCCACTACATTGAGGTAATTGATGATGACTGAAATTTTGATATTGTTGATACTAATGAGAATATTATTGATGAGCATGTGCATGAGGACACATAAGATATGGGCAGCACTCTTGCTACTCTTTCGGGAGCACAAAAGTACTGTCCTTTTCGGGTAGCATGGACTTTGAAGGAGCACAATTTAACCATCTTGATTGATAGTGGGGCTACTCACAATTTCATTGGCAAAAATTTGGTGGCTAAGCTTGATTTGATTGTGGAAGATTTCAAGGGTTTCAAGGTAACAATAGCGGATGGATTTTCTCTTCCTTGCACCAAAAGAATCACCAAAATTACCATTGCATTAGGGGAGTATGAGGTATGTGATGATTTCTATGTAATTGACATTGGAGATATGGATCTTGTTCTTGGGGTCCAATGGTTGCATTCATTGGGGGAATTCACCCTCAATTATCAAATTTTGATGCTCAAATTCAAGGTGGGTGGCAAAGAGGTAACACTTAAAGATATGATCAAAGGGTCACTTCAAATTGCTTCTATGTTCAATAAGGCTTTACAAGAAGATGCAAAAATCTGTTCTATGTCTTTTATAACAATAGATTGGAAAGAGTTAATTATCTTGGAATATGCTAAAAATCAGTTTACTAACAACTTGCTTGAAGAGGTAATTGTTGATGATAAATTTAGAGTTTTGGATGGGCTTATACTCTACAAAGAAGGGGTCTATTTGGTACCCGAATCTAAGGTAAAACACATGATTTTGAGTGCTGCCCATGACACTTCTTTGGCTAGTCATCAAGGGTTCTTTAAGACCTACAAACTTGTGAGGGATAGGTTCTATTGGAAGGGCTTAAAGGAGTTTCTCAAGTACATCCAAGAATGTTTTGTATGTCAAAAAAATAAAAGTGAGCATGAATTTTCAGCAGGCTCTTCTAGCCCCTTCCCATTCCTTCACAAAAATGGGAGAGCATATTTATGGATTTAATTACTGGGTTGCCTATGGTTCAAGGTGAAAATTGTTTCTATGTTGTGGTTGATAGACTTACAAAATTTGCTCATTTTTATTTACTTTCAGCCAAGTACAATGCTCATCTGGTTGTTGATGTGTTTTTTAGAGAAGTGTTCAAATTGCATGGGCTGCTCAAAAACATTGTTAGTGACAGGGAGAACAGGTTCATGAGTATATTTTGGCAAGAACTCTTTAAATTGATAGGTACTGAGCTCACTCCTAGCACCGATTATCATCCACAAACCGATGGGCAAGCAGAAATTGTGGATAAATGGTTGGAAGGGTATTTGAGGAACTATGTTTCGGGGCAGCAATCAGCATGGATAAAATAGTTACATATGGTCGAGCATTGTTATAACACAGCCTTCCACATGTCTATAGGTATGATTCCTTTTAAGACACTTCATGGTTATGATGCTTTTTCCTTCATTGATTTGGTGATGACAGATAGTAGGGTGCCTAAGGCAAAGGATTTGGTACAACAGAGTTATGACATCATGAAAGCACTAAAAGAGAACCTACAACATGCCCAAAATCAGCAGAAATTATATGTAAATCAACATATAGTTGAGAGGTAATTTGAGCTAGGAGATTGGGTCTTTCTGAGATTGCAAACCTATAGGCAATCTTCCGTCAAACAAAGTGGTTCGAAAAAGTTGACGCCACGTTTTTATGGGCCATATAAGGTGAGAAACAAGGTGGAAGAAGTAGCATATGAGTTGGAGCTTCCAAAAAATGGCAAGATTCACAATGTGTTCCATGTTTCTTGTCTCAAAAAGGTTATTAGGTAGCATACTAACGTGTTTTTAGAGTTGCCCCCATTGGATGAAGGCAAAATAATCTTGATTCCAAAATCTATCATTGAGGTTTGTCAGAAGAAGCTAAGGAACTGTAGCATCAAAGAATATTTGATTAGATGGAAGGACTTGCCACTTGAGGATGCCACTTGGGAAAAAGAGTTAATTGTGGAGCATCCAGGTTTGCAATTGCTTGAGGGAAAACAATTTTGGAAAGGGAGGACTGTAATGTCCCCATTTTCAAATCATTCATGAGCAGGTATTGAAGACTTTTAATCTACTTCCCTATAGACTAAATGATTCTTTTTGGGGTTTTATTTTATTAATTAATTACAATTGTTCGAATAGTGATTTTAATCATTTGCTCATATAAGACAATTATTAGTTGATTAATAGAATATTTTATAAAAATAGTTTTTACCACTAAGGTATTTAATTGAAATAATTATTGAATTATTGCCTAAAAGAAATTTTAACTACTATTTATTATTTAGGTAATTATTTAATATTATTTTTGGTAAAAAAAAGAATGTTGGCTTGTAAGTGATCAAAGGCAAAGAGGAGATATGCTAAAATTCGGTAAGGAGAGTTAAGAAAGAGTATTTGGCCTTCCCAAGGTGATTCGCCCCCTTTTAAAGGTACAAGTATATGGTGTTCTTTTTTGAGGGATATGCTGAAAATTGATATTGATTCTTCATGCTTGAAGAAAATATTGGGATGTATGCCCAATAAGTGTTTGTAGGTTTTTGGAGTTGATTATTCAACAAAACGGTGTTTTTTGACGCCGCCTTTGCAAAAGTAGGATTTGTTTATTGCCCTCGAGTGGGACGACTTGCTTGGTGAATTGTTTGTGTGGGTTTCAGGGCTAATTTTAGGTCAAATTGACCTAGTTTCATTGCTGGAATTTATTGATAATTACTATTGAAGTGTGGCGTTGACTTTCTATGTGATTGGGAAGGTTTGTAAGGTCTTTCAAGAGGATAAATAAATAATAAATTTTGATTTATTTATTTATATTTTTGAGTAGATTTCATGAGGGTTTTGACTTCATAAATTGTGGATTTATGGCTAATATTTATTGAGGAATTTTCTCAAGTGTGACGACTTGAATTGAAGTGAGGGTTTGCTGTTTGAAGGGGTTCAAAACCCTAGTTGAAGGGTAAATAATATTTTTGATTTTTATATCCAGAGTTTGACTTATGGCGACTAGGTTGGAAGAGGGTTTTGATCACTTTGAAGGCCCAAAAAAGGCGTTGGATTTGTGTGACAATTTTTGGTAAATTATTTATGATTTTTGGCAAGGGTTTAACAAATATTCATTTGTTTTATGTGTAAAATCAGATATTTTACAGCAAGGTTAAATTTGATTTTTATCCACATACAAGGGGTAAAAAGGTATAAAATCTCTATTTTCAGTTCACGTCTTATTTTGGATAATTTTGAGGTGTTATTTGCTCAAGGTATTTGCTGGAAATTACCTATATATTTTTTGCACATTGGTGCCTAGGGTTTGGAATTATATTGCATGTTTTTGAGGCATATCTTTGAGCTAGTGTTTGCTGATTTGGCTAATTTCAGAGTTCAGAATTTTGTGGATTTTAGGGGAAACCCCTTTTTGGTTGAATTGTCCTATTTGGGAACATTACAAAGTATGAAGGTATTACCTACATGTATTAGTGGAATAATGGGGCTCAAGAATGAAGGTGAAGCTACGTGCATGGCATTGGGGGAATTGGACAAGATCAATGAGGTAGCTGTAAAATTGAAGTTGTATATAGGAGGTTATATGATGGGGCTGAATGATATTTAGACATTGTCTACGTTAGTAGCTTTGCATCTGATCAAGGCAAAGTTAATTGTGGTAGCGTGGTGGGTGGTTGCATCCAAGGTCGTTGTGTATATTGATAAAGCAGCAAAAGGGGGTGTCAAGTTTAATTTTTCTAATTATATAGTTGAATAAATTAGTAGGGTAGTAGAGGAAGCACATGCTAATGGAGGAACATTCCATGGGGGAATGTATTTGGTGCCGATGCTATTTGAGTAGGCAGGCGTCCCTGAAAGTAAGGTATTGGAGACACCTAAGGAGAGGATATCGCGTGCATTAAAGTATGCCATGTATTAGTGTGTCAACTGAATGAAAGGAGGAGAATGCGCATGTGCAAGAGCAAGTAAATGAGCTAATTGAATTGGTTAAGAAGGAGAGGCCACAAATTTGTGGGGAGACATCCATATAGGGGTTGGAACCAATTGAAAAGCTTTGCACAGCTATTTGTTGGTTGTTGCACGAGACACCAATGATGTCATTCGCCGGTTGTTGTGGGTAAACTTAGATTTGAGATTTCTCCACAACTTGCACATCTTCTTCCTCATTCATGTGGTTCACATCCATTTATTTAAATCGACTCTCCTCAAGTGGGGATCCTTCACTGCACATCACCTCTTCCTCATTGGAGTACCTATCTTCTTCATGCAAACTAATCATGTGCCCTCCTTGTTTTGCACGGGTACTCAGACTCCAAATGACTTAGTTCCCCCTCATAGGTGGGTTGCATATTTCACAACATCTCTTCGACAACCCGTTCTCACAAATTCCCCTTTTTGACAGAGTCCCACTTTCTTGCTTTCCATTGCAATCCCTAGGTGACTAAAGAGGAGCTTTAAACGAGCAAAATTGAAGAGGCCAGTAATGCATGGGACGAGAAGGCCAAGGAATTGAATGAACTGTTAAAGGAAGTAGAGAAGATTACAAAGGTCATGGGACACGTGTTAAAAGAGCTAGGGAACACACAATATTACGTTAGTGCTCAAACGAAGTATGATGAAGGCATAAGCAAAGAGCTTGGAGCAATTATGACCAACGAAAAGGACATGGCAGAAAACAAGGCAAAAGATGAATGAGTTAACTGCTAGTAAATCAGCAGTGAAGAATAAGCACACAAAATTGGATGATAAACTTGAAGTGTTATGAGATGGAGTGCTGGTTGAAAAAGCGAATATGTGCGAGGAATATGATGATTTTAAAGAAAAAGTGCAAACTTGGGAGAAAAATTGTATAGAAAAGGGTGACGGCATTACAGAGTTGGAAGCAATGATGAAAATTGCGTAGGATTTTGAAAAATCAATAAATGAAGCATTGGAGTGATGTAATTAGTTCAAGAAGCAAATTAAAGAAGATATTCTTGAAGTTTTGCAAGCACAAAGAGAAAAGAGTCAAGACATAGTTGTCTGAGGACAAAGGACAAGATAGTATGGGATAATCTTGACCCAAGAAATGATTAAGTATGAGAATGCGTAGGTGAGACACGCGAAATCATGCACGATATTACACATGTATGCAAAATAGACTCGCATGGATAGTCAACATGCGCAGGAAGGAGAATGATGCATGGGTCAGAAAGAAACACAACGAAACATCAATTCACGATTTGAAAGATACATAAACGAGCAAAAACACAAAAAGGATAAAAGAAGGGAAGATCCGATAGATGTCAAACATCAAGGCAACACGAAGGGGGATTGCAAGGGATCGATCTAGGCTGATCAAAATATGTTGAAGAATATTTTAAGGGAAAGGACAAATGGAAGAACAATTGGCAAACACGGAAAAGTGGAGTTGATTCAATACCAATTGATAGAGGCTGAAGGGGTCCAGGAATGTTATAAATAGGGATGTCAACCTCTCATTCAGGAGACTGGGAATTGTTACACGTTTGTAGGAAAGCGATGGGAAGAGATTTTGAAGGAGCACACTTAGGTTTGTTCAAGTTTGTTGTATATGTTATAGTATGAATTGTAACATGAATGCAAAGTTCTGTACATTCATGAAGTTAATGTAGATACTGATATACAGTTGTAATAATGATGTATTTGATTAATGGAGTTTAATCTATGTGTTGTGTTGATTGAAGTTGCTTCGTGTCGTAGTTGAGGCTAAGGATTATTGATCTTTTATGGTTCTTATATTAATGGGGTTCTCGGTGTTCTCTTTTTGCGCCTCAGTTGAGTACCTAAATCTCTGGCTTAGGTAATATGCCGATGCTGACATTGTGAGTATTCATATTTGTTGCATGAAGTTTGGTTTGCATGGGACCGTGAGAAAGGTAGCCTTAAAAAGTGCGACATTTTGATTTCAACAGCCAATGAGTGGTTGCACAAAGCTTTTCCACTAGTTCTAACCCTTCTATTGATGTCTACGCCCAAACGTTGTGGCCTTTCTTTCTCATCCAATTCTATCAACTCCTTTAATTTGAGTTTGTACATGCACGCTCTCCTCCTTTTCCTTTGCCGAGGCTTTCTTTCCCTTGAGCTTCTTCAACTTTTCATTATATTTTTCCAAGGAGATGCTATGTTGTACCATGTCAGTTGTTGACTAATCCCACACTTGCTTGCCTCAAATTGACTCTCCTCAAGCAGGGATCTTTCATTGTGCATCAATTCTTCCTCATTGGAGCACCTATTTTCTTCACGCAAACTAATCATGTGCCCTTCTTGTTTTGTTTAGGTATAGACGCGGCATTGAAATTGACTTAGTTTCCGCTCACAAGAGGGGTCCATATTTTGTGGCATCTCTTCTACGACCCTTCTCACAAATTCCCCTTCTTGATCAAGTCCAAATTTCTTTCCAAAATACGATGTGCACATGAATCAACTTTGGGCAAACTTAGATCCGAGATCTCTCTGCAACTTGCACATGGTTCCACATGCATTTGTTCATATTGAATCTCCTCACGCAACGTTCTTTCATTGCGCATCGCTTCTTCCTCATTGGAGCACCTATCTTCTTCATGCCAACTAATCATGTGCCATTTCCATTATGCGCGTGTACTTGTGACATCCAAATGACTTAGTTCCCCCTCACAGGAAGGGTCCATATTTTGCAACATTTCTTCCCTCTCCATGGAGTCTTCTATTATCCCTTCACTTGCGCTTCGTCGATCTCATCTCTAGCATACCTATATCTAGTAGCCCTTCTGCAACAAAAAGTTTAGCTTGCTATCCCTACGGTTTCAAATTTGAAATTGGATTTCATCAACGACAATCTTTTACAAGCACTCTTCTGATCTCCACATTGTTACAAACATGATCTTGGCAACGGAACCAAAATGTTGTGCTTTTTAAGTCTACCTTTTCCATGGCCTTGCACAGACCAAAATTTACGCAACAAATATGAACACTCATAACGCTAACATATTACGTAAGCCAGAGACTTAGGCACTCACTCGAGGCGCAACAAGAGAACATCGAGAACCCTAATATTGTCCTACAATCCCTAGCCTCAACTACAATAAGAACCACTAATATCAATAGGCACAAACACATGTCATACAATCCCTAGCCTCAACTATGATGCAAACCAAACACCATGTTAATGTAAGCAAACTATAGAAAAGAGCAACTCTTTTTGTGTTATATTGTCTCATGGCCATTGGCAATATACAATACTCCTCAGTGCGATTATTTCAAGAAGGGCTTGAGGCTACTTCCATTAAAGTATTCTTGCAATAGTTCAACATCCAACCTGCATACTTTGCATGTGTTGGTTTCTAGAGTAGGATGAATCACATATGGTCCTATCCACTAAATATGGAGCTTTCTTGGGTGTTGTGCATATCTGGAGTCATACAAAAACTCCCTAACACTAACACAATTTATTGCTTTTAATGTGCTTATTATGCCAAACCTTCTGACAGGCCTTCTCTGCCCCTTGGCTCCATTGCTGTAGTAACCTTTTCTCATACCTATGGAGAGTGTGACCAAAATAAAAATGCAAAGCTTTGTCTTTAAGTTTTTATAAGTCTTCGATAGACTTCATTCTTTACCATAGGCCATTGTTGTTAATTAATAGTGTAGGGTACTATATATTGTTTTATCTCTTCAGGGATGCCACGTGGTGTTGGATGCAACTTATTGAAGATTTCAGTCTTGCAGACTTCAAAAGGTGCTCCTATCCTTGATCTTAGAAGATCCTATGATGGGGAGCATTGCTCTAGATTTTAATAAGGCTTTGCCTTGATTTTTTTTTTTTGCCAGGACCATTTAAATAAATGAAAAAATAAAATACTTGGAGTCTTGAAAATAGCTGTGCCAACAAATTTATGTCATTTGCCATAGAAATATAAGGCATTTGCTTTTATTTAAAAAGTAATTTGTGGCCCCTAGTTGTTTGATTTTAAAATGCCTTTATAGGCGCAAAAACATTGAGGCAATGCCTTAATAAAAAGAGTCATTGGGCCCAAACCCTTATAGTGAAGACATGGCTAGTTTGAAAGACAAAACAAGTAAAGGAAATGTTGTAGAAAAGTTCGTAGCCTAGGCTCATTATTAAAAACAATAGAAGAAAGAAACACCATTGATACCTACCACATGGCATGACCAGGCAAGTTTAAAAGTTGTTAGAGTGGGCCTGTAGATATGAAATTACCTCCACCATTGGATTTGTTAGGATGCATGAGGTCCATTGGGTGTTAAAATTCATTTATAGTATATTAAAGAATTGATGTTAAGGCAAATGCCTTAAATAGAAGTATGTTTGAAAATATAAATTCAAGGGTTAGGCCCATTATAAAGGTAAGAAAAGAATTAAACAGGGTCGTTGACAAGATCCATGTGGTGCACACAAAAAGTTCCAAAAGATGTGAGAGTATTGTCAGACCCTCGAGTTTCTTGCGCCGTCTAATCTTCATCAAGTTGTGCATCTAATAGCCCCAAGGCTTCATATTATCAAGAAGTAAAGCACAAGGTGCTTGAAGACCCAATAATCATGGTGGGCCTTCAAGGCCATGTGGAGGACATTAGTGATTTGAGGGAGGTCGTCAGGGTTGACAATCGCTTAGAGTTGCCTACGCCGTTGGTGGCTTAAGATTAACAGTGCAGGGTATTTAAAGAGCACAAATGAAAAATCCAAGGCAAGGCCTTTGTAAAAAGGTTTGTGGGCTTGGGACCCATAAAATATTCGGAGGAAACCCACGTGGTGTGCACATGAGACTCCGAAAAATGTTAGAGTACTGCTAGCCCTCTGAGTTGTGTGTGTCAACCAATTTGAAGATTTTTGGAACATGCCAACTATTCAATCTAAGCATCAAAATAAAATTGTTGGAGGACTGAGCCGGATGGAAAGGCTTAAATTCCTAATGGATGCAGGCAACTTTGAGTTCAACACTCAGCTGACAAGGTTCCCCTAGAAGTCACCATATATGTGAAATTTCCACCACTTCGAAATTAATTGCTTAATTTCTCTAGTTCCAATTTTTAAGTCTTATGATTTTCTTATGCGGGAAAGTATATTTTTTTTGAAAGGGAAAAATTAAAATTAAAAGGCCACACCACCTATTTTATTTGAATATTTAAAAAGGTCAATTTCCTTGCCTTAATGTTGAAATTCCTGGGTGCCATCCCTTAATGTAATATTGATTTTATACCCCTTATGTTAAAATTGGAGGTTATACTTATAAATAAGGAAAGGGGAGAGCATGCAATTGCAAGGAGACAAGGCCTTACGTGTATATTTGGAGGTAATGCCTCATTAAATAATAAAAGGTAAGGATGTATTTCCCATGGGAAACAAAGTTGAAAGAGGCTATGCCTTAAATATTAAAAGGGATGCATGGGCCTTATAAATCAAAATTAAAAAGAATTGGGCCCTCAAATATAAGAGGAGGACTGTTGCCCTTGGGAAAAGACAAAGGAATTGTTTAAGTATATTCCTTGTGGGTGAATAAAAGTCAGCCTTCGATTAAAAAGCTCATTTTAAATATTTTTAGGGTCTGTGAGCCTTTCTATTGTGCGAAGATCTTTTTGACAAATATTTTGGAGATGGTGGATTTTTTTTTTTTTTTTGGATAGGTATGCCATGGAAAATGTTCTTGGCTATCTTGGAGATGAATGAAATAATTTAGATTGTTGATCAAAGGAAGAGGATAATCTGGTCAGATTTTCTCCGAGGATTCAACATGTGTTCATTTTAGAATTTCTTCTTCTTTTGAGTGGCTGGGATTTGTGCATGTGGCACACCTCCCATAGCCTTTAGTTTAGGATATATCCTGTAAAATCTCTATTAAGAGGGGATTGGTTTCACTGTTTGTTAGAGCCTGTTAGTTTTTCCAGCTGCTGGTTGTTCCATTATATATTTTTTTTGCCTAGGTAGTTGTTTTTCTTTGTATTCAGTAGGTTTTTTTTACCCTTGAAGAGATATTTACTACTATGTATATTTTGAACCATTTAATGAGGATTTTGTGGCTAATTCTCTACCCATAGTTTGAAATTAGGTGTTGATGGTTTGACCTTATTGCAGTGCTAGGTGTATTACCTCGAGCGCTAGTTATTCATTGTGTCTATCTTCTTGTTGAATATTCAGATTTACAGTTATTTTGTGCATCTTTTGTTCTATTGGGATTGACCACACACTATTTTGGCGCATCAACCTTTTTACTTTTGTGTGTTCTATTTTTCCCTCACTATTTTCATCCCAAGCATTTTTTAGATAGCTCTAGGATAGGGGAGCTGGTTTGATCCGGAGGTTGATCTAGTTCACAGCTACCACGATTTCCTTTTTGGGCACTTCGATAGCAGGTGTATAATTTAGACATTTAGAGTGAGATGATTAAGATTGTCAACAACTACTAACACAATGCTAAATATAACAATGCAAATTGAGCTAATATGACTGCTATAATGGTATGTAAGATGATCATGCAAATAGGTCTTGATATAGGAGCATCTGGGCAATCAAGTAATTTTGCATTGCCCAAAAAGATCTACAGTGTTCGCATGCATCCGAAGATGACCTACAAGGACTGATAGCAATTCAGCAGGCTCCTGGAAGAGAGAAAGGATGGTTTTGGTCGCAGAGACAATTCTATCTTGTGACAAAATCACCGGTTTACACAGCTTTTGTGTTAGCTGGTGGTTATAAAACCATGGCAGTGGTTACATAACTGCTGCTCTGCCATAAGTGGCAGTTCTGCCTGCAGCTGTTACACAAGCCTAGTAACAACCCACAACCTTTTGAGAGCTTGTTTTGAGCGTTTTTCAAGATCCAAGGGATTCCAAGAGTCACTTCACGAATTACAAGAGGAGGATGATTTGGAGAAGGTAGATTGGAGTGGTAGAAGAACTTGTGGGGGAAGAGTGTGGGTACTTGCTCAGAAAGCATAGAAGAGTAGAGATCAGTGTTTAGTCCATTTAGGGACTGCTGTTTGTATTCTTCGTCCTATATTGTAATCTGAGAGGAGAGTTAGTGTGTGTGCAGTGTGTGTAATCTTGTAATTACTCAAGCAAGCTCAATAGAGATAATGTTTTGGTTCCAGTCTTATTGTTGGGTGTATGGATGTTATTTGTGTTGTGTGTTTGATGTGGTAGGCTGCAACGACAAGGTTGCCCTTCATTGGACCCCCTATGCTTGATTGCATCAATTGGTATCAGAGATGGTAACAACTCTGAGATGAGTGGGAGAGTGTTTTTCCTCAAATAGGAAAGAATGGGTAGAGGGCATGAGCGAAGTGAGAGAGAGTTGAGTGTTCTCCATCTTGTGTAGGTGGGTAGAGAACTTAGGGTACATCCTACATTGAGTGAACAATGGGTAGAGGATGCATGGAGTTGTTCTCCATCTTGTTTAGGTGGGTATAGCACAGAAAGTTATGAGAGAGATATACAGAGGTGCATAACCCACATATGATTTTCAATAGAAAGGTTGTAGCAATGAATTAGATGTGTGTGTGAGAGGAAGATGGATGAGAGATGTGCAGCCCAAGTGGCTGAATTGAAGATTGTGTTGAGGAACATGTGGGCCCAAGTGCAAGCTGAGGCAAAGAGGAGGAAAGATGGTTCTCTACTACCTATGATAGAGGTTGAGGAGTTGAAGGAGAAGTTAGAGATTATGCAGGCTGTGTTAGACAACATGGAAGATGACATCATTATAAGGAAGGAGAAAGAAAGGAGGAAGAGAGCATGGATCACACCATGCATTGCAGAAATGAACAGTGGGAAGGTTTCTTGGAATAAAAGAACCTTGGAGCTGATTGAAGAAACTCTGGTGGAGGAAGGAGCAGCCCCTTGTCTTTTGGAAGGCATGAAGGTGAAGGTGAAGGAGGTGCAAGCAAATGTAAATAATGCAGGATTCGGAGGAAGCATTGGGTGAAGAAACATATTTTCGACATGCAGAAGGGCTAGGGAGCTTCAAGTGTTTGAAGCTTAGAAGGAGGTGAGTGAATGAGATCATCATGAAGCTGGCATGGATTACATCTTTTGGAAAATTCATTTGAGTCATTTTCTAAAGTAGGTCAATAATAACCCATTTGTAGGCTTTTGTGTGTTGTAGCATGTCCGCTTCAATGCCCCCCACAAATTCTCCCACGTGCTTGTTCAACTAGAATGAATAACTCTCCTTTAATAACATATCGATGAAAGGCTGCTTCTAAAGTTAGATGATAAAGGATGTCATTTTTGAAGACATATTTGAAGGCTTGTTTTTTAATTCTTGTCTTTTCTCTATAGTCGGCTTCGTGTGGATTTGTTTAATTCAAGTAATTGAATGATGTTTATGTACCAAGGGCTTAGTCTTATAGTGATAGCTATAATGTGGTAGATGAGTGAGTCCTCTTTAAGTGTTTTGGTACAAGGAGATGTTTGAATTTTAACAAGGAATGTGCTGTCATGTAAGGCCTTGTGAGGGTGAAGTAGGAAGGGTGATGAGGGGAGGGAATCGATGATTGTGTTTTACTCTCTTTGTATTCTTTCAATAGTAAAAGATGTAAATTCTTTGGTTAAATTGGTTGCTAACTTGCGATATGCTTTGAGGTGGTCACTTTTGCATTGGTATTCTCTATTTACATTGTGACAAACTAGATGGGAATCACTTAAGGCATGTAAGTAGGTGATATCCTTGTCGATTGTGGCTATTATGTTGAGAATGAGGGATTTGTATTTAGACATGTTGTTGGTGAATCAAAGTTGAGCAAAAATGCTAAGGGGAGTATTTTTCCAAAGGGATTTGTGAGGACACATCCTGTCTTAGCTCTTGTTAGGCATTTAGCTCCATTGAAATGTAAATTTCAAGTGTTTTCATGTAACAATAATATGATTCAATTTTGAATGTCTTTCTTGGTTTGTTTAGTTTCTTTTGGTGGGATAAGTTCTATTTTGGCCTCAATGACAGCTGTGAAGTTGTGGAAATGATATTTTAAATGAGATTGCTTGGTATTGGCACCCTCAATGAAGAGGAAATCTTTATTGGGTAAGGTACCTTGGATTTTTCTAGTAAGGTATCTAGAGTTTTCTATCAGTGGAAGTAGGAGTGGCTGCATATTGGTTGGCAATGATTTATCCTTTGTCAATCTTTGTAATGATTTTGAGGTCAAATTAGATGAGTAGGGCCATTCATTTTCCTATGCTATCACTAGGGAGGAATACCTTGTAGAATAAGTAGCATAATGGGTCTGTATGGACAAAGATATAGGTAGTTTGATATAGCCTACAATGCTGGAATTTCTTGGTGGCAAAATATATGTCTAGGTAGGCATGTTCAAATTTGGTGTATCATGTTTCATAATCAACTAGAGTGCGACTTATGTAATATATTGTATACTCTTTGTTGGTTTTGTCATTTTGTGCTAGCATCGCCCCAATGGATAAAATCAATGGTTGTTTGGAAGACGGCGGTCACAATATTGGTGGCTTAGATAAAGACGTATTTATGGACTCAAATGCGTGTTGGCAGTCATCATTCCATTCAAGCTTTGCCCCTTCCTTGAGAAGGGAGTTGATTGGGTGAGTGGTATAGGCAAATTTGGTGATGAATCTCCAATTCGCCCCAACTTTCCAAGGAAGGTTATAATTTAGCGAATTACCTTTGGTTATGGCATGTTGATGTTGGATTTGATTTTGGAGGGATCCATGCCAGTCCTTTGTCTAGATACCATGAATTCTAACAGTTTTCTACATGCAACTCCAAAGACAATTGTTGAGGGGGTTAAGGTAATTCTTCATAGTCATCATCACTAGTATTGAACTTTGGATTGTCGTTTACATATGAAATTTGGACAATATGTACCTCACAATTGAAACCATGCATTTGTGCGAGTTGTTTTTGGTAAGGAGTACATCTAAGTATCGTGCTTGAGAATGGGAAATGACATAATTCTCATCGTAGGATGATTGTGTAGCGCAAGATTTCTTTTACATATGTTCTTGTTGATGTTCCTCATTTGTTTTAGCCTTATCAGAGATGCCAATTTGACTGAAGGATTTAGGAGAGAGTAAGAGGGGTGCTCGGAAGAGTTTGGTGACTTTGGTTTCATCGCATTGGAAGATGTCATCATCATTAGATACTTCATCAATGCTATAAGGCATCTTTTTTGCTTTTTACATCTAAGATGGGTAAACATCTATCTTGTGGTAGTAGCTTAAAAATGTTATGGCTAGTGGTAGCTTAAAAATGTTACATTTGTCTTGAAGCTCATTTAGCTCATCATTGTCTGAGTGTACAATTGTGACATGTAAGTTGGGGTGCTATTTAGGTAATGGCACATTAGTGAATGTGTCAGTTGTGGGGATTCTAAACTCCTTTTTGGGGTTGGTGATTCAAAAATCCCATGGGGTGGGCTCTGTTTCATGCTTATAACGAATGCTGTTAATGAATCTTATGCATTTGCTTCTTAAAGTAGCAACTATGCTCATATGGTGAAACCAAGGTCGTTCTAAGAGGAGATTGTAATAAAGCGGATGGTCAAGGACCATGACTTTAGTTTGCACTGTTTTAGGTCTCACTTTGATAGGGAGCCAAATACATCCAAGTGGTTTTTGGTTTTTTTTTGTTGAATCCAAGACAACTAAGTCGTGTTGTCTTGAGGTTATTTTAAGAATAACCTAAGTTCTTATAGGGAAGTGACATTGATGCTAGAACCTTCATCCACCAGGGCTTTTCAATCTTGGGATTTGTTGACAATGACCGCTAAAGAAAAAAGATGAATTGTCAGCTCTATAGAGTATTTCGTCATCGAGCATGCCATCCATTGGGATTTCTATTGAGAGTTTGTTGGCTGATTGAGGTTGAGATATGGTCTTAATTGTGTGAAACATGGCATTTGTTGAACCTTGTGGAGGTTGAATAGATTTCTCGACTTCCGTGTTTGGTGGGGATTATTTTATGGCTTGCAAATGTAGCAGGAGGAATTTTCAATGATATGGGGATGTTTGAATGAGTTTCATTAGTGGAATTTTGCAAGGCATGGTTTTGAGTTTCTTTAGGAAATTTGATTGGGTGGATTTTTGGTAGGTACCATATCGATATTTTGGTTGAGCATTGGAGTAAGATTTGGCACTCTTTATGATAGGAGGAGATTGCTCCTTATGTTTGGACTCCATTAGTGGAATAGATGGATTTTCAGCTTTCCTTGTAGTGGTATTTGTATTTTTTGTGGTAGTTGTAATATCTTTGATTACTATTTCCTCTTGATAGAGATTTTTAAGTTTTTGGAATGTTTTTTAATGGGTGGGCTTGTGCTTATAGTTTATTTCGAGTCTTGACTACATTGACATATTGTGAGTTGATGATATTTTGGTCGTAGCTTCCTTCTATGTTTAGGAATAACCCCCTAGCTCCATTACTTGCATGGGTTTACTTGGGGTTGGAGATAGTTGGATAAGAAGATGCTTCAATGTATGCTACATTATTAGCTTTCGGAGGTGTTTGTTGTTGGGTTAGTTGTCCTCAGGAAGATGTTTGTTGTTGGCTTAGTTGCCCTTGGGAAGATGTCTGTTGTTGGCTTTGTTTTCCTTGGAAAGCTATTAGATATTCTTGATATCTTTCTCATTTGATAGATTCATGGTCGAAGTTTACATCTAGCATGAATTCATAGGAAATTCTTTTGAGATCTTGACAATTTTTGTGAATGTTGTAAATGCCACCAACAATTTTTTTCGAGGTTGTACCATTGGGGTAAGGGTTTTGTAGGATTTATGTTAGAAGGTTGAGGTATGGGTAAACTTTGTTTGAGCTTTTTGAGGCTCAAGAGTGGGTAGGTTGGCTCTTGAATATCTGTAGATGCTTGCGTAGTAATAGTGTTGGTGGTTGTTTTGAAAAGCTCTTTGGTAGACTTTTGAGGTTGCTCAAATTGTTTTATGAGATAATCTTGTCTTTTGGTTTGCTCAAAGGCTTCTTCTAGGGTCTTAGGATAAAATGATCGCAATTTGTATTGTAGTTATGGTCCTAAAGCTGTGACAAAGAGCTTGAAGAGACTTTCCTCATTATGTTATGCTCAGTTGCACGCGCTTAGAACTTCCATATTTTGATGAAGTCATGGGTAGAATCATGGGCTAATTGTTTTGCATTGACAAAAGTGCCTAAGTTATTTTCAAGTAGATCGTGGTATTAATTTTATTTCACTAGAACATTGACTAGATTTTCTAGTTTGACAATTGAATTGAGCTCCAATTGTTTATACCATTCTAAAGCATTGATATTTAGGGTTTTTGCTAATGGCTTAGTAGTTGCATAGGTAATTTTATTGATCCACTCTTTGTAGAGATTTCCAAATGCTTTGAGGTGTAAGGTCAGTGGATACATCATTGGTAATATAGTTGGAAAGATTACACCAATATCCATGATTGCAATATGGGGGGCTAAGGGCTCATTTTGCAATGTTTGGATCACTTTGTTGTGAATTGGGGGTTGTGGGATAGGATTATCATTTGTATTCATGAGGGGAGGAGAGCGATATTTGGTTGGCCCCCAAACAATTTGTTATGGTTGGTTTGAGTTCGCATTCGAGATATTTGACTATCAGTTGTAGCTTGCTTTTTGAGAAGCACTTTGGTAGTATTTATTTGAGGGTTTTGACTAGGATTTGCATTAGCAGTGTTAGGTGGTGGGCATTGAGGTCCTCACCATTGATGTGGAAGCTGGTGGGGGATTGGAGTTAGATACCAGGGGGCCTTAATGAGAGACCCATCTTTGGGAGGAATGAAGCTATAGTTATTATCTACATCTTTGCTTTTGTAGATTCTATTGAGATCTTCTTGTGCATCTTGCTCGTTGATTTTGACCAGAGTGCATTGAATGGATAATACTAGTTTGAGAATTAAACCATAAGGTATTACTTTCGATGGTGTTTATGTCAGGGATAAAGGAGCAACCCCTATAAGAAAGAAATAAAGAATGAAAATATATTAATGTTGATGAATGACGAAAAGTAGGCCAATGGGACTCAAGAATCAAAACCATCTAAATAAAGAAAGACCAAAAGCATCAAAAGTAAACGTGACCTAATGCAGGAAAACCCTCCAGCCCATGTGGGTAGGGTAACGATACAAATAGCCATGTGGGGGGAGTAAGAACCCCCAAAACACGTTGGCTGGTGAAAGTCGACAAGAATGTATAGTAGTCTCATCAAACATCTCTAACAATGGGATAGAGGAATCATTTGTGTCATAGTCTATCACTATGAAAGGGCCAATGCAAGATCTGATAGTACTCTGTGGGAAATGTCTAGGGCTGAGGGTGCTAGGTTGGGTAATCCTAGAGGAAGCAAAGCACTCCTAGAATCCCTTCTAACATCCAAGCCCGAAGAAGTTCTTATGGTGGTGAAGAACTCATAAGTGTGCTTGCCGACGTAGCTCGGTAGGTGGTCATGAAGAAATAGATTCATGATGCTGAGTATTAGCAGACACCCATTGCCAAGAGCTAGTGTGCCGGGGTACCTTAGGAGTAGTGTTGTGCAGAGATGACTGTTGCCACACTAACCTACCCCCATCAACCTGTGAAGCAACAATATCCAAAGGGTGCTTAATGCCACCAACCTTTGTGTCGGGCTGAAAGAATGAAGTGGTCAGCTTGGCGGCTTGAGGGGCTTCTTACAGGGACTTACATTGAAGGGTGACAACCTCCCAAAGAAAAAAGCCCAGGCACTGTTGATATAGAACCTAAAAGGGTTGGGATTTGCTAAGAAATCCCAAAGAAGTGACATGTTTGGAAAAATATTTGGATAGTTTTTAGAAAAAGAGAAAACATAAAAATGACCAAACTGGGGGGGGTAAGATTCATGTTAGGTTCAACAAAATGTATTGGGCCTAAAATGGGTATCTACATATAAGAAGCCTCTAAATAGGTAAAAGCTAGAAGATTATGCTAAATCCAACACATAATAATGCCAATAAACAAAGTAGTTTGGTGTTGTGGGCAAGTGTAGTGTACATAAGAAGTCGGAATGGGTCTATAAGGGGAACCTACACGTACAATCTCTATTTAGAGGAGGGTTGTGGACCTTATTAGTTATAGGGTGTCAGTGGATAGTAAAACAAAGGCTTTGGTAATCAGGTCAAGGACTAAGGTAAAGGCAAGGGCCGTAATAACAATAATATAAGGATAGAAATAAAGTAAATGAAAACAAGCATGTATTATACTATTCAATATATGGAACATACCACATTTATAAAGTGACCAGAGTACAAAAAAAAGAGATTAGGGTTAGGGGCACTTACCTCAAGTCGACTTTATTGGCACATTAGTCTTCCCCTTGGCTCTTAGCATTTTGTGAGACATGGTTGTAGATGAAATCAAGATGGATAGAAGAAACCCTATGCAGACCATAGTTGGTAACTCCAAATACTCGGAATACCTCATTGACACAACTACTATTTTGAATCCTTCAAGGCCTTTATTGCTAACTTGTCTTCCTTTGGTGAATTTCCTTTAACCCCAGATTCTCTTCTTTTGAAGGGAGAGTTGTGACTGCAAGTAGAGTGAATTGTCATTGTTCTTATCAATAAATTACGAAGGGAAAGCAGTAAATATGGTTCAAATCCCTAGAAGTCAAAATTGACTTTTAGTCCACATAATCAACTTGATCGATGGTGTTGACCAAAACATGGATGGTGCACGTCATCATTGGCCGAGTTGATGACACCCGTTGTGGACATGCAATATAGGCATGGTGGTTAGAGGAAGGATCAGGGAGTCGAGGAAGACAAAACTCTTGATATGAAGGTGATTTGAAGGTGGTGGTATGAAGGGCAACCCACGACACATCTCTCATGAAGTGCTTAAAGCCTACTCACCATGATCTCGATGTATTTGAATGCTTACACTCAAGGAGATTAATGTGTGGACAAGCCCTAAACAAGAAAAGTGTCATTAAAACCTTTTTAATGCATATAGAGATTGTATAGGTCTTCTAGGTTGGGGAGACGAATGAGCAGATTAGCAGGAGCAATATTTAGTACCTCTCAGAGTTGATGAATTGATTCTTCCATGCTCCTTGACAGCGTTCACTTTGTATTTATTTCTCTAGCCATGAAGATGAATGAAGCATAGCTTTTCTTTGCTGGGACTTTTACAGTCATTGGTTTTCTACAGGGTAAAATTTGGTGGCTTTTTATATTAATTCCTTTAATGTATTGTCCTTTACATCCTTTCAATATTTACATTGTTGTACATTAAGGCGAATGAGTGATTTGACATTCTAACATTGCAAGAAGATGAATGTATGCTGTACATAGTGTTATGGGGCATGGTTTCAACATATCTACGCGTATTTCATCCATGTATATAGTTGAATTCAGCTATAGCTGTTTGTATCATTGATATAGGAGCATTTATATAAGCATAAGGTCGTACATAAATCTGACTTTTAGTACCGTGGTGATGTATTTTCTCATGAGCACATTGAAATCAGTCGTGATGTAGTTGGCAGCATATAGTTGGAGCAAACATCAATTTCCGCATATGTATGTTGAATTTAAGCAGCCTAGAGCATTGAATCATCAACATAGCTAAAGATCTGTGTTGTTGAATTGTTCATTGGAATATCCATGGCAATTATAGGTCAATTTAGGGATATTCCAATAACATAAACTATGAGCCCAATGTCCATTTTCAATGTTGATATGCGTTTCAACTTATTTTAGATTTAGTGATCTAAATAAGCCAAATTATTGAATATTTAGAATGTATAAGATATAACATAAATTATATAGATTTGAATGTAATAAACAAATTAATATTGCACTTACTATGTGTAGAAATGACAAGAGGTAGGATGCATAGCTTATTCACTATTTTGTTATGCTTTCTGTTTGTGAATAGTTGTCGGAAACTATGTTCAGTGGCTCTGTGAAAGATCGGCTTAGGAAATTGATTGTTAGCATCCGCCAGGGTGTTGCTGGTAATGCCCAAAGGCCTATGGCACCCAAATATTTCTACTATCTGTTGGAACTATCTCTGTGTAAAAATTCAGTTTGATCCGCTACAACATGTCAAGATGTTTTTTGTGTAATTTTAGATGCTTGGAATTGCGTGCAGATTCAAATTTGTTTTTCTTCACCTTGGAACTGTAGCTCCACTTTTAACACTTTCTTGGCCTGTAAAAATGGGTTAAAAAGATGGGGTTGGAAAGTCCCAACCACACCCCGCTGAGTGGTTGAACATTGCCTATGTTCCACTACTTTGAAGAGGGCTCAAACCACGTAGTTCTTCCACTTCCATGTATGTGTACTCAATAGTGATTTGCTAGAATGTATGCAACAAGTTTAGCTTTTGACACTTGAGAATATGCAACTTTGACCTTGCTTTAGGTGTTTAGACTTGGATTTTACGACTGTTCCTTTGAGGGTTCTTTAGATTTGGATGCTTTTGGATAATGCCTCAAGGGTGTGCAAATAGATTTCTCAATGTGTATGTGGTTTTTAAGTGATTATCGAGTGAGAGCTAGATCGGAATAGTCTAGGCTTTTCTTGTATATATAGATGACTCTTTGGATCATTTCCCTCCATAACGACATGCAAAACATGTGGGCTGGCCCAAGAGAAGGGTTTGAATTTAAAAAATAGCCCTTTGGAGAACCAGGGACATTGTCTGTAACTGACATCTGACTATTTCTGGGACTGTTTAGGACGGAGGAAACAAAGATTTGTAATATGATAACAGTTTGTTTAGGATAATAGAATAGTTAGGCACAAACTTGGAAGACCCTGTGTATGAGTGATGGAAAATTGGTTTGGCTAAGCTCATAGATATATAAATGGCTAAGAGAGAATGCACGCAAGAGTCAAATGTGTACATACAAGACACGTTTGTCAAAGGTGGGTCAAAATTGACGTTGTCAAGCGTCTAATACCAAATTTACGTGGCTACGAATGCCGCTCCTGCCCCTCCCCCGTTTAGTCTAGTATTGAAAATGTTAGATTAAAAAAATAAAATAAGAAATTTGGTACTTGAGTGTAATCGCATTTTGGTGTTTTCAGGTAAGCCCTGAGTATCCAACTTGCTATATGCAAAATTTGCAATGAAACATGCAAAAATCAATGCTCACTCATGATAGAAAAATTTAAAACAATCTAGATTTTTGAAATATTTGAAATTGAAAAAGCAAGTAATGAATATACCTGTGGGTATGCGAACGAAGTTGTCACTTGCACGTATTTGGAGAATGCCATGGGGTGATTATGGCCCAAGGAAATATGAAATGTCATCTTAGCTCTTTTGGTGGAACCTAGACTAGGTTTGTATTCCAAGATGGAGCCCCAAACTAGGCACGTATTTAAAATTGAAACTTTGAACAACTACTATAGGCGAATTTTAGACACGAAGTGCTTACATAGTTACTTTCATTACCATCATATCAATAGAAAAGTGCATGAACATCCATGTGCCAAGATCCGATCCATCTGTACCTCAATGTGCTCTGTCCAATCTGATAGTCTTATCCAATATGATAATTTGACCCTTGTAATCTAATAATTATCCTCAATTTGATCCTTGTACTATGTCTTGTCATGTCATAGAATTTGTCCCCTGTTCGTCATAATCATGTAAAATGCCCCATATATGCCTTACATATTTGTAAATTTGTCAATCTATTCCAATCTAAATCACAATCTTTTCCAATCTGAATCATAATGTTTCTGCCAAGGCTTGAATTGCTATGACAAGCCCACTAATATGCCCCCTTTTGAGGTGAGAGATGTATCCTGTGAATCACTCATCTCAAAAGAAAAGAGTTATACACATCTTGTTATATAGAAAAGATGTAAGCATATAAAACATGCGATGACATGATGCCATTATAAAAAGATTTTGATCATTCACGCACATATGAAACATGTATTCTAAGGTATACAAGTGTCATGTCGAGACAGGTATAGCAATTAGACATGGAGTAGTAATGTTTTAACCTTTTAGGACTTAACAAGTGTAAATCCTATGTTTGTTAAAGAGTTGAGTAGACTAAATCAGAGTAATAATATGCAATAAATACAACCACTAATTTGTTATATAATTGACTAGCTTTGACTTTTCTTAAAATAGTAATAAATAGTGAAAGTAAGAACTTCGCTGAAAAATGATTGAGATAGATAATCTAGAGGCTGAAAATTGAGGTAGAAGCTTGTTTGAGTGTCGCAAACAGGATCTTGGTGTCAGAACCACTCATGGACAGTAGCGTCCTTATTGGACAGTAGCACCATTATTGGAAATGTGGTGGTAGTGTCCTTTGTGCAGGACTGTCTCGAGCTTCTGGGTGCACCTATGTCTGTATCTTTGAGCTCTGTTTCTGTGTGCACGAGTTTTGAAACCCTGTATATTGCCTGTAATGACTAATTTTGTGAGGAAACTTTAATCCTCCATATGACTAGGGTGTTCGGTTGACACAACCCGAAAAGTGTGTTTGTTAGTGTGTTAGGTTGGACATCCTCAACACCCCGTTGTGATGAGAGTTGCCTACATACCAATACTCCGAAGAGGGATCAAACCCGATTAGTTCTCTCCACTTAAGTGCTGATGCAAGTGCAAGTGAAGCTAGTATGATAGTGGCCTTGAGTGCCTTGAATGTGCTTGAGATTGGAAATCTGGGTAATCTGAGATTATGACCGTTGTAGATAATAGCATGCAGAAGTAGGGCAAAATAAAGGATTGATAACCTTAATTGCGCATATGTTCTAAGTTTGAATGTTTATTTTGCATCTGATTTCTATCTATTGGTTAGAGGGCTATAAGTCATGTATTTATACTATTATGATGCTTGTGCAAGTGAAAAAAGAGGTCTAGACTGACCCAAGGAAGTTCTAGATTTGAAAAGATATCCGTTTGTAGAAAAGAGAGGGAAAGGACATTAGTGCCATTATTGGGACACTAGTGCCATGTGGCACTTGTCTCCTTATTATGGCTCTAGTGTCCAAGTGGCATAACACTAGGCACAAAGGGCCAAGATCAAGAAATGAGTGTCTGGGATTGCTTTAAGGCTGACTAAGGATCCTGTGGCCCATACGAGGGCTGGATAAGTGTGATAATAGGCTCTAGGATAGGTCTAAGGCTAAACTAGGGATAAGCAGTCTCAATAGCACTCAAATACAACTTTTAGGTTATTACATTTGCCCCTCATTTATTCAAGAAATACAACAAAGCGAAATGACTAGGATAAATGAAAAAAAAGCGTACTTGGAATTACCTAAGAGTTGAAGCACGTGAAGTTGGGTCTAAGTAATTGAAGCATGCTTCAATGCGTGTCTTGCAAGTGAAACGTGCATAAATCAGTCCTTAAGAGATATCAAAAGCAAAAGACTAAACTAAGTAAAGAAGCAAAAGCTGAGTAAAACTAAGTAAAGAGGTAAGAGAGGAAAGGAATGAATACGTCACTGGGTATGCAAATCAATGGATAATCCTGGTGACAACCTGTGTGTGTGCATGTATATAGTGATCAATCGATGAATAGCTTGGATTGAGTTGATGACTTGCTCAATCCTCATATGTGGATGGCTCAAGAACTCAATCTGGTTTTGACTCCATTGCCCACCCCTGCTTGGTGGATCATGATCTGTGAATAGCTTGGATTGGATTGATGTGTTCAACCCTCTCATGTAGGTGGCTCAAGGACTCAAGTAGGCTATGAATCCATCATTGCCCACCCATGTGTAGTAGAGGCATCTGAAACTGAAACTGTGCAATGTAATTGAAAATATCTAATTGGGTATGTTCGGCTCTGCGACCACTTGGGTATATTAGGTTGCTCCAGGCCACTCGAGAATGCTAACCATTGCAGATGGAGTAAGGCATGAAATTGGTGTGTAACCTGGAATACGATGTTGGATGTATACAACGTAGAGAATGACATGGAATTTGTCATTCCATCTTATCAATTGGTGTGTAAGTGAGCATACGAAAACAATGTGCCATGTTCATGCTCCCAAATTTGATAACTGAGCATATGGATTATGGATTGAGTTGTAATAGTTTGTATCTGAGTATCTGAACTGAATATTGGAATGGTCATGCCGCACATGATGCCCCCATACTGAACAAACTGGAATGAATTTGAGCTAAACTGGTATGAATCTGGACAAAAATGATAAATTTGTAATTGAGTCTGTGCAAATTTGTATTGTACCTTTTGTACTTTTTTAGCCAATCTAGGTTTTTTGAATCTAAGGCTACTGGACCATAGCGCCATGTCTTGGATAGTAGCACCATTATTGGAAATGTGGCGCTAGTGTCCCAATTTGGGTGCTAGTGTGTCCTAGTCTGATTTCTATGCAACTGTACTGCTATCTGTGTCATTGTTTTTTCACTGTGTTTCCTTGAGTTTGACTTCTGTAATTTGAGCCTGGTTGTTGAAAAATGTACTATGAGTGCAATATAGGAGCTTGATCTTTGTGACAAACCCTTGTGAATGCCCTCTCTTTTAAGGGGAGTTGTTGACCTTGTGCAAGAAGTGTCAAAAAAAAGAAGCTTTGCAAGATGTGTGTTAGCCGGAGCATATATGATAATTACATAATAATCCAATATAATGTGCATACATAGCATCGAAATGTAAGATAATCTGAGCATAAGTTTGTAATGTGCAATGTATGTAATTTTAGCATTGACAAGGGTGTCAAGATAGATATAACAATGTAACAACAAATCTAAGTAAAAACTAGGTAGCTACCTAGGGGGATGGGGCATAATGTTCATCATGACATCCAAGTAGGAAGGGGATATGCATGAGGTCCCTCATGGCATCTAAATTTGGAGTGTGTAATAAGGAAGAAACAAGTGTCATGGCCATGACGCATACAAAAAAGCATACATACAACACATATGAGGCACACAAAGTAGGGCAAGCGGCCACAATACAAGGGACATGGGCATATGTTATTAAATTTGAGAAAACAAGACATACAAGGACATGTTCAAATGTTCACATATGCGAGCAACGAGCAAGTTGGCTTAAAGTCACATTGAAGGACATGTTCAAATGTCCACAAACATAATCAGGGATGCGCACACAAGGACATGGGCACATGTCCAAAGCATACATAATGTGAAAAGAAGTGGCATAGAACCGAAGAGCAATGACATATTCAAATGCCCTCGAATAGAAGAAGCATAGAGATACAATCAAGGCTAAACTAGGAAAGTTAGAAATGAAAGTGTGCATGAACATGTAATACAGATCTGTGTAAGCACCAAGATGTACATATACTGAGTCTAAAATAGTAGCTGACAAAAAATCTGAGTAAGTGTAGCATGATCAATATCAAGATATAACAATGCTAAAGTTGTGATGTAGAGTATAGAAAGATAGAACCTGGTAATTGAAATGGTGTATAGGGTGCTCCCAAGTGGACGAATGTGTCAAGTGCAGAACCCATGTATTGGTGTATATGCCCCTAGTGGGTAGATAATAGCAAATCTGGATCGATGTCATGGCCCTGAGTCTTGTAGCGATTTGCAAGCACTCGACAAGAACAATTGAAGCATGTATGTATGATAAAACCAACTATACTAAGATAGCTAGCATATGTAATCTCTGGCAAATATAAGAAATGTAAGCATAGCAATTCATACAATTTGTAATTTTGTGTTTTCTGAATAATTATTTGAATGTTTTTGTGTTTTTGAAATATTATATTGTTTTTGTATTTTCTAGATATAACCTTTGTACAAGCAACATGAAAATGAAACTATATACAAGGAGCAAGAGGGAAGGAAAATATGTACAAGAAGGGAGGAACAATACTAATCGATGAGTCTCATGGGAGACTCACTATCAATGTGCCCTATGTCAAATAAAGGAACAATAATTGTGCTTGTGTGAAAAGGTATTTGAGGTCCCAGATCTTGTTGTATTGAATGATCTATAGTCGGCACTGCCTGTGAAGAAGGGCTAGGAATCTGAGATGCTGACTGAACTGACTTGTGAACTGTGCTCTGAATCTATGAAGTTGGTTGAATTGGCCTGTAAACTGTGTTATGAATTTGTGAAGTTGGCTGAACTGGCCTGTGAATTGTGTTCTGAATCTGTGAAGTTGGTTGAACTAGCTTGTGGACTATGGCAGGGACTATCTGAACCCGGATGGCATGGTGAACAAGTGATCATACTACTCATGCTGTGTATTCGTAGAAATAGCCTCTAGAACTAATAATGCTCGTCGTGTACTATTGGTAAATAGATTTGTAGACTATAGAAAATATCTTAATCGGCTGTTGTGCTGAAATTGTGTTCCTTTGTGCATCATGTCTTGCAAATATCTTGATTGGTTCTCGTGTTGAAATAGTGTTCTGTTGTGCATCATGTTTTGCAAATATCTTAACTGGTTGCTGGACTATGCTCTGATTTTTGTGATCTCTTGCAAAAATTTTGGTCGGTGGTCAAACTGAGATTGTACTCTAATCTCTGTGGTTGTTTTCAAATATCTTGATTGGTGTGCGAACTGAAGCTGTGCTTTGATCTCTGTGAACTGGCTGCCATCTCTACTGAATCTGTGGTGCAGGAGATCGTTCATAAATAGGTGTCCTAGAAACCACATGGTTCATACGATGAGTAACCAATAGCTCCTCAAAGGGAAGCCCCTGGAATAACTCTATCATAGAGGAGTGTGATCTAGGAGACTGACACTGAGATCTTGATGCCCCTTGTATGAATGCTATAATGCCTCAATTGACATACTGGTCAATGTGGTTGTGGAGTGCGTAACAATGATTGTTTGAATGTCCATTATCTTATAAAAATTGTAATGTCTTATTTTGTACCCTGTGCAAACAGTGCGCTGGATGATGATTAGTAGGAGGAAGTGTGATCATCTCCTTATCTAATAATTTAAGCAAGGTGTAATGAGGCCTATCCCTATCTGAAAATTGTATAACCCCGCTGTATGTGCCCTGTGCTCTACTCACTGTAGGTGGTGCTCTGTGAAATGGCTCTTTGCCTTTGTTGAGTATCTTTATCGGTTGTTTCTGTTCCACTGGTTTCTTAATTAGAAGTGGAGTAGGTTCTTGTACCATGTTAGATGACTAGAGCTTTGAGAAACCTACAACCAAATCTGCCTCTGATTGTGTAACCACTAGTCCCAATTCCGCCTCTAATGCTATAGCTGCGTTACATAGATGTCAGAATGATTTTGATGTCTGGTATAATAATTTTTCTTTAAGAGGAAAAATGAGGCCTCTAGAAAAGATGTATTGTACCTCTAAATTTGTCGGTTGATAAATGAACTGAAGCAAATATGATTTGAATCTTAGAATATATTCAGTTGTGGTTCTGTCTCACCTTGGTGTAATGAAGGTAACCTCTCATGTGTGACTTGAGATCCCTTATTCTGTATGTAGTGCCTGAGAAAGATTGCTTCTAACTCATATGTATGTAGTGACCCACTAGGGATTGCATGTTGGAACCAATTTAGTGCTTCCACATCTAGAGATGTTGGAAATAATTGTAGTATAGTCAACTTGTTGGTGACATGGGCCATGGCTTTCTCACAAGCCTGAAGGTGCAAGTATGGGTGTCCATGCCCATCAAATGTAGGCAATACTTGTATTTGAAAGTTGGGTGGCAACCTTGTAGTGAAGATTCTGTGTGGAATAGAGTTACCGTGGATGACATTGGCATCGACCCGAGATTGGTATGCTTTATTCTCCAATGTGAGATGGTGTACTTGTTGTCACAAAACATCCACAACATGCATCAAGGAAATTACCACTTGTGATGTTATATTATCATCATCAAGGGGTTCATTTAACTCTTGGATTTTGTTATTTAGCTTAGCCATTGGTATATTGCATTGGGAAACCTTTTTAGGGAGGATTTGTTTGCTCTCCGTAACCTTTGGAGTTGTGATAGTTGGGACCTGGTTAGAGGGAAATGAGCTATCACCCTCATTTAAGTTAGGTTGAGAAACAAGGTCTATTGTAGTAAGGGGGGTTGAGGGGGATTCATTGGTATCTCTTATTTTGTTAATTTGCAAAGAAGTATCACATGCTAATGGATTAGAAGGTACTTTATAATCATGTGCATGTAAGTTAGGTAAACTACGAACATAAGAATAAGTGTGTTTGTGTTTTTTAACATGTGACCTAGCATTTGTTTGAACAAGAGAAATAGGTGAAGTAGGAGAACTAGAAGGTGTAGACTCCATGTCTTCTTGATCATAATCTCAATAATCATTGTTATCCCAAGGTTCATCAAAGTCAGAGTTTAATTCACTTGTATAAATAAGAGTATAAGTATTATTTGCATGCTCACTAAGAGATAGACTAGGAGAAGATTTTAACTTTTTACTACTATGCAATGCGTCATCATGTGTAGGTGCAATGCAATACACGTCTTCATTAGCTATGAGTGGAATGCATGTAGGATTATTATTTTCATTGGAGTCAAGGATAGAAGTAGCAATGATGTTTTCATTTGGCACATTATGACATGTAAGAGAAGAGTTAGAGATATTTGAATTATCCACATTTTGCATAGAATTATTGTGTTGAGCTTGAAATTTTAAATAAGGTGATAAAACAATATCAACCGCTTTACTATGCAAAGGTAAATTGATTTTATTGTTCTTGTATTGCTTTAATTTGAATAAAGATGTAGCAAAAGTGGTTGAAAAGCTAAGATCACATTGAAACAAAGCACTACCAACAAGGGGTTCTTTTGGTATTATATTGTTAGTTTCATTTTGAGGTGTAAGAGAAGATAGAGAGGAAAGAAAAGAAGATGTATTTAGTAGATCCTTATCAATATTTTGACTGTCATGCTTATAGTAATCCTCATATCATTACAACAATAGTCATCATCATCATTATAAATGAAATCATTATCATGTGCTGATGTGCAATCTTGAAAATTTGTCCATTCATTGTTATAATTATGAGAAAAATTCAGAAATTCATCAACTGGGAGAGGGGTAAGAGGCTTCTTGGATGCCATTTTAAACTTGCCAAAGAAGATAATGTAAATAATGAATAGCAAGCACACAAGGTGTAAAATGTAATCTAACATAGGTATATGTGCAACTATGAGAAATATTTAACCCAATGTGTAGAAGAAATTAGGATTGTAATGGAAACCATAATTGCTAGAATATGGATGTTTAGGGACCTAGTATGTGGATCTAGGGTTTGAATGAGGGTTGTGTTGCAAATTTTTTAAATTATATTAAATTAATGAAACCCTAAATATAGGATTAATTTGAATGAGCTAGGTTGTTCCAAAAATCAGAGAAAAACATAAGTTTGTAACCCTAATTTAGTGCACAAAAATTGGAAGAAGGTAAACCCCAAACAAAACTAGGGTTTTAAGCAATATTTGAGGTAAGATGGCTTCACCAAATGTTTTAACCTTTTAGGAATTATCAAGTGTAAAATCTATGTTTGTTAAAGAGCTGAGTAGACTAAATTAGGGCAATAATATGCAATAAATAGTCATTGATTTGTCACATAATTTACTAGCTTTGACTTTTATAAAAATAGTAATAAATAGTGCAAGGAAGAACTTAGTTGAAAAATGATCGAGACAAATGATGTGGAGGCTGGAAATTGAGGTAGAAGTTGGTCTGAGTGTCGCAAATAGGATCCCGGTGTGTGAGCCCCTCCTCGATAGTAGCGTCTTAATTGGACAGTAGCGCCATTATTGGAAATGTGGAGGTAGTGTCTTGATATTGGCAGTAGTGTCTTTTGTGCAAGACTGTCTCGAGCTGCTGGGTGCACTTGTGTCTGGATCTTTGAGTTTGTTCCTATGTGCATGAGTTCTGAAACCCCCATATATTCACTATAATGACTAATTTTGTGAGCAAACCCTAATCCTCCATGTGGCTAGGGTATCCGGTTGATACAAGCTGAAAAATGTGTTTGTTAGTGGGGTAGACTGGACATCCTAAACACCTTGTTGTGATGAGAGTTGCCTACATACCAATACTCTAAGGAGGGATCAAACCCGGTGTAGTACTTCCCACTTAAGTGTTGGTACAAGTGCAAGTGAAGCTAGTATGATAGTGGCCTTGAGTGCCTTGAATGTGCTTGAGACTAGAAATTTGGGTAATCTGAGATTAAGACTGTTGCAGATGGTAGTATGGAGAATAGGGATTGATAACTTTAATTGTGCACAACTTGTTCTGAGTTTGAATGTATATTTTGTATCTAATTTTCATCTAGTGGTTAGAGGGTTATAAGTCATGTATTTATACTCTGATACTTGTGCATGTTATAAAAGAGGTCTAGGCCAACCCTAGGAGGTTCTAGATTTGAAAAGATATCCCTTTGTGGAAAAGAGAGGGAAATGACATTAGCGCCATTATTGGATGTGGTGCTAGTGTCCTTATTATGGCGCAAGTCTCCAAGTGGCAGAACACTAGGCACGAAGGACCAAGATCAAGAAATGAGGGTCTGTTATTGCTTTAGGGTTAACTAGGGATGCCTATGGCCTGCACAAAGGCTAGATAAGTGTGATAATAGGCTCTAGGACAGGTCCAGGGTTAAGCTAGGGAGAGGTAGTTTGAGTAGCACTCTTAGCACTCAAATACCACTTTTAGGTGATTGCAACATACAAGTGTCATGTCGATATAGATATAGCAATTAAACACAGAGCAGTAATCATCGTAGATATATGCATGTAGTAGTAAGCCACACAAAAGATGCATGATATGAATCATGGCATCACACACAAGTAGAAGCATGTGTGATATGAATTAGGAAACCACAAGCTTAATGGTCATGCAGATACGCACACACATGTACACAATGTTATGATCATGATGCACACAAGCACTCAACACAACGTGACTCTGATGCAACATAGCCAACTTCCCCATGAGGCGGACTAGAGGATTCTTGGGACAATTGATGCATGATGTGACAACACAATCAATACTTTAAAAATCATGCAAGATAGCACTCAATGTCACACACATCAATGATTCGTCAATATAACAGTCATCAATAGTCACTCATGATGGAGGCACGCAATGTAACCCACAATGGTCACAAAATATAACATGCAATCAAACACAACAATCATCGTTCAATGTAATACCCAATCAAGGATCACACCATATAACAATCATAAAAAACAAACATGCATAGAACAAGCAAGGCTGGTCTTTACAATCAATCCAGGTCATCATCACACAACAAAGTACACATCCATAGCATATAACACTCTAAATAGTATATGCAAGTGCAAGTCATGTATAATCAATATACGGAGGTCAATATGATCAATGGAATGGTCTTAGAAAGATAGAACCTGTATGGTGTACCAAGATGCCCCTAGTGTTGGCATGCCCCCATGATGCAGGAGCATCCATGGCAGACAAGTTATCTTGCATCAACCTAAAAACAAAGTGTTGGTTATTTTTTGTTGTTTCGCTTTGTCATTTGTTCTGGTGTGTTTGGTTGTAGGTTGTTTTCTTGGTTTTTGTTTTTGGTCGTTCTTTGCACTGGTGGAGTATTCATGTTGTTGCCATCAACTTTGATTTTCAAAATTTGCTCGAAAAGTTGCTTGGTTGCCTCGAAATTGGTGAAGACCAAACTCCGATTTGGTCTCAGTAGGTTGCAGTGCTATTTGGGTTTCTCAACCCTGATTAGGTCTTGGAGTGAAGTTGTCATGCTCAGCAGTTGTAATCGGGTTCCTTGTCCCCGATTTGGTCATGCCAAATTATTTCTTAAGTCATAGTGCTAATCGGCATTTCATGTACTGATTAGGTATGTGGGAAATGTGTCCTAAACACGTAGTGCTAAGAGGGTATCACATCATTGATTAGGTCTTTGTAGACATTGTGCAACATGTATAGTTGTAATTGGCTTTCAAATGCCAATTAGGTCTCGACGAGTCTTGGTGGGAGTTTATAATGCTAATTGAATTTCTTTGACAAATTACGTCTGCGACAAAATTGTTTTTCGAGTGGAGTGTGAACCGAAACTTCTAATCTGATTATCTCTTAGCTTCGTTTCACTTCGGTGATCGAAGTTTGAATGCTGTTTCAGACATGATGAATACGAATGAAGGATGCAATGTTAAGCGGGTTTTCAAGCTCGACTGGGTAAGGCATTTGGCATTAATGTTTTCAATTGTATGCAGGAATTAAAGCCTAAACAGAGCAACTCATGATCCTTGGCAAAACCTACAATGGTTTTCGGAGTTTGGAACCCGATCAGAATGGTGTGAAAAGATTTTTGAAGCCACAATGCTAATCGGAAGTAGAGTCTCGATTAGGTCGGGATGTTCTTTATAAAACCCGTAGTGGTAACCTGATGTAGCAATGTGATTAGGTCAGACAAGGCTTAAAGTGTTTATACACAGTGCCAATCGTGGGCAAAGGCCCGATTAGGTATGTGATGTTTTTTTTTAAATGTTTTAAAGCACCAACAAAGCCCCCATAGGTCTATGCAAAGAAAAGTGCATTTTAATATGTATATGCATGGGCATAAAAACCTGAGTAGGTCTATTGTAGCTTTCAAAACATGATTTTGTGGTCTTTTGGTTTTCTTTGGAGCCATTTTGGTCTACAATAGAAAGCTGAAATGCCATGGAATGTGAAGAGGCACCTGTGGAAGGCATTGGGTCAAACCATTCCCTCCATAAATGGAGAAATGACACTTGTATTGGGATGCTTCCGTTGGAGTTTTTTGTTTGAGAAATAGTATCGTATTTTTTTTGCTTCTCCTCTTGATATCGGTGAAGGGTTATGCTATCAAGATTCGTATTCAAAGCCCGCCATTGAAAACTTGCATTGTTTTTCCTAATTTCCTTCAAGATGAATAAAGGGAATGGATTTGTGTGTTGGGTTTTGCATTTTATTTTTGATTGGTTCTCATGTGTGGATGTATTCGCCTAAACTAAACATCGTAGACTAAACGATGTGAGTAATTGGATTCCTGGGCTATATGTGATCAATTGGTATCAGAGTAGGGATTTTCTTGTTGTGAGAGTGTGCATTAAGAAGACTCTGGTTGAGTCTATTGGCAAGCTGTGAAAGAGAAGTTTGCATCGTGGGAGAAATGGCACATAGAGGAAATGTTGTATGGAGAGGGGCATGATCGAGAGGACTTTGAGTTGCAGATTTGGCTGAGATGATGAGAGGTATGCGCAATGGAAATAGCTCAAAACGTGAGCAAGGAAGTAGGAGCTCAAAGGCTTGGGCTCGAAGATATGGAATACGAGGGTGAGACGAGATTTCTCAAAGTTGTGACAAGGCTTGGTAGTAAGCTGAAATTGGATACACCCTGTTATAATGGTAGTTCGAATTCCGAAGAGCTTGTGGACTGGATAGCTGAAATGGAAAAATATTTTGACTATCGAGTCTATGGAAGAACATAAGAAAATGAAATTTGCATCCACGACGTTGAAGAATCACACTTCTTTATGGTGGGATCACGTGCAGGCTGAGAGTCAGAAAAAATAAGGATAAAATAAGATCATGAGATAGAATGGTAGCCAAGTTGAAGACTAAATTTTTATCCTCAGACTATCGGTTACGCTTGTCTAGAAAACTGCAAAAGTTGAGGCATAAAGAGATGAATGTCAAAGACTATACTGAGAAATTTAATAGATTCACAATACGAGCTAGACATGTTGAGGAAGATTCAGAAATGTTGCAAGGTATGTGAATGGATTATGTTTTGCCATACAAGATGAAATCAATTTGTTGAGCTTGAGAATCGTAGAGGAAGCCTATCAATGTGCGTTTAGGGCAGAGGAGAAGCTAATGAAGAAACAACAAAGCAAACTCTAGAGGTAGAGGAAAGTCTTCGAGAGGACGAGGACAAAAGATCGGTGGAAGAGGTCAACAAAAAATGGTGGAGAGGCAAGCAGTTCACAAAATCAGAATTCAGGGACGAGAGGAGGATACTTGTCTAGAGGAAGAGGCTTCTATGAACGAGGTAGAGGCAGAGGTTTTTGTGGTAATTGTTTTGGGTGTCATAAGTGTGCTAGTCATAAAGAGCAAGATTGTCCAGCCAACCCTCAGAATAATGGTAAGAGAGCTGAAGGGGCAACTTATATAACTTTTGGAGATGAGGAGAGCATTGGGTCTCCAATTCATAAGGAAGAGCCAAAACAAGGAGAGGCTTTGTTGATGAATAAAGTGTTGGTGAAACTAGGCAAGGAGGTGAATGAACTGGCACAACAAAAGAGTTCATTTCGGATTGTTTGCAAATTTGGAGGTAAGTGCTATAGAGTTGTGAGTGATAGCGGTAGCACAGATAATTTGGTTTCTCAAGAGACGGTGGAAAAATTTGGGATGAATGTTTGACACACCCCACACCATACAAGGTTTCTTGGTTGCTTGAAGGGCATCAAGTGTTAGTGAATGAGCAATGTGGTGAATTTTTAGATTGGTTTGTACAAAAATGAACTTCTGAATGACAACATGCCCATGGATGTGTGTCATGTGCTATTGGGAAGGCCACGGTAGTTTGATAGGAGAGCCGTGCATGACCAACGAGCAAACACCTACAAAATAGCGAAGGATGGCAAGAGATTTACATTGAGTCCATTGAAGGATAAAGGAGATGAGGCGGACACCTTCCAAAGTGATGTTGGTATCTGGTAAAGAGTTTTTGAAGGTGGCTAAAGAAAGAGAAACGTGTTTTGCAATAATTTCAAAGCTTGTGCAAGTTGTGATAGCGGCTACGGTAGGTGATTTGCCTATGTAAGTTCAGGATATGTTGATATTGTAACAAGTGAGTTGCCAGATGGACTACCACTTGTAAGGAGCATTAGTCATTGTATGGATTTAGTGCTAGGAGCAAGTTTGCCTAACAAAACAGCCTATAGGTTGACTCCAATGGAGAATGAAGAAATTAAGAAGTAGGTGCAGGAGCTGTTGAGGAAGGGTTTAATCTGTGAGAGTCTGAGCCCGTGTGTAGTTCCAGCTGTGTTGGCACCGAAGAAAGGTGGAGAGTGGAGAATGTGTACGGATTCACATGCAATAAACAAAATAACCATTAAGTACATGTTTCCATTGCCAAGAATGTATTACTTAATGTACTGTTTGAGTGGAGCTAGGTACTTGACTAAAATTTGAAGAGCGAGTATTATCAAATCCGCATAAGAGAAGATTGCATTCAAGATGAATGACGGGTTGTGTGAGTGGTTGGTTATGTCATTTGGTTTGTCAAATGCTCCAAGTAAATTCTTGAGGCTCATGATAGAAGTGTTGAAGCCTTTCATAGGTAAGTTTGTGATAGTATATTTGGATGACACTCTGATTTTCAGTCATTCTAAGGAGTATTTGAAGTTGGTTTAGATAAACTAAAGGAAAAACAATTGCCAGTGAACTTGAAGAAGTGCAACTTCATGCAGGAGCTGGTATATCTGGGATTTGTAATCTCAAAGGATGGTTAGATGGATCTTGAGAAGGTGAGGGCAATTGTGGATTGCCCTTCGTCGAACAATATGTTTGAAGCAAGAAGTTTCCATGGGTTGGTGAGTTTCTACAGAAAGTTTATCAAAAACTTAAGCAGTATATGTGCACCCATTACAGAGACTGTGAAGGGAGATAAGAAGTTTTAGTGGATTGTTGCAGAAGAGAGTAGTTTTCAGTTTTTGAAGAGAAAAGTGACAAAATAGTTAGTGTTAGCCTTACCAGATTTTAGGGAAAGTGTTTTAGGTTGATTGTGATGTAAGCGGAACAACCATAGGAGCAGTGTTGAGTCAAGAGGGTAAGCCCATTGCCTTTTTCAACGAGAAGTTGAATGATGCTAAGAGGAAGTATTCGGTCTATGACCAAGAGTTTTATGCAATGGTGCAAGCTCTCAAGAAGTGGTGGCATTATTTGTTGCCGAAGGATTTTGTTTTGTACATGGTCAATCATGTTTTGCCATTCATAAACAACCAAGGTAAGCTAAATCAATGATACATGACGTGGGTAGAATTTCTTCAGAGCTATTCTTTTGTTTTGAAACATCGAAGTGGAAAGTCCAATAAGGTAGCAGATGCTTTGAGTAGGTGATCTCTTGTAGTGAATGCGATGAAGGTAGAGGTCATTGGATTTGAATCCATGGAGTTGTATGAGGAAGACTTGGATTTACGAGATGCATGGACAAAATGTAGGAATCCAAGTGATGTGGACAAAACTCTATGGTTAGAGTACATGATACATGATGGACTGTTGTTTAAAGGACGAAAATTGTGTATACCTCAATATTTCACAAGAGAGACCCTATTGAAATAGAAGTAGAGCAGAGGACTTGCTGGTCATTTTGGATATGACAAGTTTTTGTCGTAGCTGAGTGAAAGATACTATTGGCCACATATGGGTACGGATGTGAAGAAGTTTGTGCAAGAATGTAGAGTTTGCCAACATACCAAAGGCAAGAGTCAGAATGTTGGTTTCTATCAGCCATTGCCCATTCTGGATAAACCATGGGATGCGTTGAGCATGGATATTGTTCTTGGTTTGCCGAGAACATAATGAGGTAATGATTCTATATTTGTTCTTGTGGATAGATATTCGAAGATGCCACACACATTGCAAATTTGTTATTTCAAGAAATTGTCAGGTTGCATGGATTGCCTTGGAGTATTGTATCAGATAGAGATTCAAAGTTTGTTGGACACTTTTGGAGGATGCTATGGAAGAAGTTGGGCACTAGATTAGACTTTTGTTCAACATATCACCCTCAAACCAGTGGACAAACAGAGTTGGTGAATTGGAGTCTTGGTAATCTATTGAGATGTTTGGTTGGTGACAAGCCCAAACAGTGGGATTGGATGTTGGTACAAGCTGAATTTGCTTACAATGATTCAGTCAATTGAAGTACAAGAATGAGTCCTTTTCAAATAGTGTATGGGAGTAGCCCTAGAGGCACATGTGAATAAAGTAGTACAACTGAGATGAGGAGTGCTAAAGGTGAAGACTACATTCAAGCTATGCATGATGTGCATAAAGAAGTCAAGAGAAGACTTGAAGAGAGTGCTATAAAATACAAAAAACATGGAAGTGAATTTTGAAGTTGGGGACTTGGTGTTGGCACATTTGCGCAAGGACAGGGTTTTGAAAGGTGAATATAACAAACTCAAGTGGAATAAGATTGGATCTTGCAAGATTTTGAGGAAGTTCTTAGCTAATGCTTATGAGATTGAGTTGCCAGACGAAGTAGGTATTTCATCTATCTTCAATTTCGCAGATTTGTACTTTGTATGTTGAGGGAGAAATAAGTGACAACATGGATTTTTTAGTTGAGGATTGAAAGGAGCAGTTTCCATGAGCAACTAAAGAGGAGATGGAAGTCTTTTTGGATATTCGGCTTGGCAAGAAGACACGAGGTCGTGAGTATTATGAGTACTTGGTCAAGTGGAAATATCGATCCATTGAACACGCGATTTGGATGAATGCATTTGAAGTTGCTAAACATGGAAAAATTGTTGAGCAACTCACAATAGGTTCATGAGTTGGAGCTCATGGTCCTTTTTATTTACTGTGGGTGTCTGATACTGGAGCATCCATGGCGGTCAGTCTATCTTGTATTAACCAAAATCAGAGTGTTGATTATTTTTCATTGTTTTGCTTTGTCGTTTGTTCTGGTGTGTTTGGTTGCAGGGTTTTTTCTTGGTTTCCGTTTTTGGCCATTTTCTACATTGGTGGAGTGTTCATTTGTTGCCATCAACTTTCATTTTCACACACTTAGCTCGAAAAGTTTCTTGGTTGTCTCGAAATATGTGAAGACTAAACTCCGTTTTGGTCTTAGTAGGTTGTGCTAATTGGGCTTCTCAACCCTGATGAGGTCTTGGAGTGAAGTTGTCACGCTCAACAGTTGTAATCGGGTTCCTAATCCCCGATCATGTATATGGCAATTTATTTCTTAACTCAATGTTAATTGACATTCCATGTACCGATTAGGTCTGTGGTGAATGTGTTCTAAACATGTAGTGCTAATAGTGTATCATATCAATGATTAGGTCTTTGTAGACATTGTGCAATGTTGATAGTTGTAATCGGCTTTCAAATGCTGATTAGGTCCTGGTGAGTCTTGGTGGGAGTTTATAATGCTAATCGGATTTCGTTGATCGATTAGGTCTTCAAAAGACTTGTTAGTGGAGCCTAGTGTTAACTGGAACTTCAAACCCAATTACGTCTTTGCATCGTTTCACTTTAGTGATTAGAGTTTGAATGTCGTTTTGGTCGTGATGAATACGAGTGAAGGATGCAGTGTTAAGTGTGATATCAAGCCCGAATGGGTAAGGAATTTGGCATTAAGATTTTCAATTGCATGCGGGAATTGAAGCCAGAACAGAGCAATTCATGATCCTTGGCAAAGCCCACAATGGTGTTCGGAGTTTGGAACCCGATAAGAATGGTGGGAAAAGTTTTTCAAAGCCACAATGCTAATTGGAAGTAGTCTCCTATTTAGGTCGGGACTTGCTTCTTTATAAAACCCGTACTGGTAGTCAGATGTAGCAGCCCGATGAGGTCGGGTAAGGCTTAAAGTGTTTGTACACAATGCGTAATGTCCCCAAATGGGACGATTTAACCAAAAAAGGGTTTTTCCCCAAATCCACAATTTTTGAAAGTCTGAAATTAAGAATCAGCAAACCCTAGCTGCTGCAATTGCACCTCCAAACTGAAAATTAACTGCAATTCAACTTGAAATCAATACCAAATAAACCCCTGGTGAATTTGGCCACTAATGGCTCTTGCTGAAATGAAGAAAGAACCTGAAATGGATGTTTCAATCCTCCAATCCCTAGCACCACACTAGCTAAAATGAATTCCTTCTTTCCCATTCTAATCTCTGCTCAAGATTAGTCCAATCCAATTGCCAATACTAAAAAAATTACTGAAATAATTAATTTAGAACGAAAACCTTGCATATCTGCCCTCAACAATTATTATTTCCTATGAACAGCTGAAAACTTCCAAAATTAATAACTGCCTCAATATTTGAAATTATGATGCAAACAAGAGCTCAAACTGATCATAAAATAATGGCTATCAAACAAAAATAATTTCGTAATTTTCCTTCCATGGGAAGGTCGCCAAAAATTGCTTCAAAATTCTGAAAACCCTAGTTTTCTATCAAAATAATTAAATAATAATTCTGAAAATTATTATTTAATTTTTTTTTTCAAACCCTTTACGAACTCTTCCAAATCTTCACACCAACACGTAGAAAATTAGCAAATAAAATTAGAATATTTAATGTGCTTAAAATAGACCAAAAGAGGCCGTCAAACCCTAGATCGAAGCTTCCACGGTGGTTTGCTCCACTTGCAAAAATATGATAAAAATTTATCAAGCTTAATATGCAAGAAAAGAACCACAAAACGCTCACAAAAATCTACACGAATTCTCCAAAGCAAATCGCCCCACTTCTAGGGCAAGAACAAGATCTCCTTGGCAAAGATGGTGTCAAAAGACACATTTTTTGATTGATCAACACCAAAGGTAGCGAATTTCTATTGGGCATACATCCCAATAGTTTCTTTAAGCATGAACAAATTATCAAAATTCAGCATATCTTCCATTGTAGCCTTTGCCATGTATTTATAACTTCCAAAGAGGGTGAACCACTTTGGGAAGATAAAACATCTTTCTTTTCCCTTGCTTGAGCTTCCTTTACGACATTTCCTTTTTGAATAATATATTAATTAGTTGCCTTAATTTTAAAATAGTAATTAAAATTACTTTAAGGCAATTAAATTAATAATTAATTCATTTAAGCACTTTAGTGGTGAAAACCACTTTTTAAATATTCTATTAATTAAATAATATTTGCCTTATGACAAAAATCACTATTTCGACAATTAATAAATAACTAATAAAATATAATCCTTCAAAAGGGCTCCTTTAGTCTATGGAAACTGTTTAATCATGATGTGGAAATGCAGATATTACACAATGCCGATTGGGGGCAAAGCCCTGATAAGTCTGATGTTTTTTCAAAATGTTTTAAAACACCAACAAACCCTGCATAGGTCTATGCAAAGAAAACAACATTTTAATACTTTTTTGCATGCTTATAAAAACAGAAGTAGGTTTGTTGTAGCTTTCAAAATGTGATTTTGTGGTCTTTTGGTCTTATTTAGAGTCTTTTTGGTCTACGATGGAAGTTGAAACACCATGGAACGTGAAGAGCCGCCTGGGGAAGACTTCAGGTCAAACCATTCCCACCAAAAATGGAGAAATGAAACTTGTATTGGGATGCTTCCACGGGAGATTTTTATTTGAGAATTGGTATTGTAATTTTTTTTCTTCTCCTCTTGATATTGGTGAAGTGTTATGTTGCCGAAATTTGTATTCAAACCCTACCATTGAAAACTTGCATTGTTTTACTTGATTTCCTTCAAGATGAATAAAGGGAACAAATTGTGTATTGAGTTCTGCATTTTATTTCTGATTTGGTTCTCATGTGTGGATGTATTTGCCCATAGTAAGCATCGTAGACTAAACTGTTGTCCTTAATTGGATTCCTGGTCTGTGTGTGTAGCACCCCAATGTAGAAAGGTAGCTTGTAGGTGTGGGAATGTTCTGCATTTGAATTTCCATGTCATATATAACCTATATCTCTTCCATCCCACTCATGTATACCATGAAAAACATGTGCATAGAGAATGGATATGTAATCTACCATGTATATATGATAAATCACATACATCAATAACATAAACTAGCAACATGTCATGCATGTGTCTGATTTTTTTTTTGAATATATATATATATATATATATATATATATATTTATATATATTTTGTATTTTTGTATTTGAAATATTCTCATGCTAACCAATGATCCCATTAGTGGGATTCTCACATGTAGTTCTTGGATCTATCATGGAAAATGTCACCCGCTGTGGGCGAGTAGTAACACATATTTGTATGTGAATTTGAGAAGTGATCACCCGCTGCAACATATCCATCATGGTCATCATAGCCAATATGACCCTGTATACCCATTGTAGATCTAGAAACCATTGTAACCTGTGTATTAATCCAGCTCTTGCATATATTGTACTTAATACCTAATCTGAAGCCACGTTCCTTTTGATCTAAAGCTTTTTAAAGGAAGATGTGATAGCCCAGAACTTTGTGCTATGTTCTAATTTCATTTTGGCTTTCCAAAAAGTAAAACTTGTTGTTGGAAATGAGACGAGTTTAAAGGATGGTAAGCAAGAAGTAGGAATATGAGGATAGACTTAAAGATTACCTAAATTTATTGGTTGTTGATTAAGATGTTGATTTCTCATTTGGGTCAATGCAAAACGCAATGATTGAGGCTGCCTTTGAAAGATATTGCAATTCTTGCTGCAAGCCACATCAAATCTTGTGCTTAGGATTTTGTGCAGAAGCTTTGAGCCGAACATGTTTCTCTGTGTAAATTTCTTCCATTCAGCAATTGTTTTATATAAGAACGATTGATTCAATAATTTCTTCTGCCTCTATTGTCAGTGGATTTAGTGAACACAATCCAATGCTCCTGTTGAGTTTATTTTACACTATATTTGTTCTTAACAATTTTTTTATTACTATAGTTGTTAGTTAACCTGGTATTCTGGGACTTTTGTTTCTGGTCGTGTGCCTAATTCTAGTGTTAATGGTTCTTGTCTGTGGTTACTTATGTTGGATTTTGGTGCTATGTTGTTATCTCATTTCTATTTTCAAAATAAATATTCTGTATATGCATAGGATATACTTCTTTGCCATCGTCACACTTGTTAGTAATCTGGTTTGTCAAAGCCAAGTTATTACCCCTATTATTTTAAACTTTCCTACAACGGTCTAACCCCCTTTTCAGCTGGTCAATCTGTGGTCTAAAGCCTGAATGTACTTACAACAAAGGTATTAAGAAAAGTTGGGTGAAGACCTACAACCACCATATAGAGCATGCAGTCCGTTTGAGGGAAAGACACCTACAACAAGCTCAAAGGCCACATCTCTTGTTCACTTTCATTGGAAGCACGGAGTTAAAGGCAACATCATGCATATGTTTATTTTCTCTGGTTTTTTCCAGTCAAGGGATAGAGGATTTCAAGGGATTTACAAAAACCCCGGGTACTTTGCAATAAAGCCGAGAAAATTACAAAGGGAAAGGGCTTTCAAAGGGCCGAAGGGTAGGTACCCTTCAGGAAGGTACATTCGAGGAGTTTCGAAGGGTATGCACCCCTTTGGGAAGGTTCACACTACGCTTCGGAAAAATGACATCTTCAAAGTTCAAAAAAGTCACGCGGCTATCCGCAGGACCAATTGCACAAGTCCAAAGGGCTTTTCTTAAGGAATAGGGGTTACTTACAAGATTTTCGAAGGGCACCTGCCCTTTAGAAGGGTCGTTTCATAAATGGAAGTCTTTGCGACTGGACTAAGACAGGTTATTTCTTCGGACTTTTTGTCCGAAGGAAAAAGTGAAGGGACATTTTCAAAAGTCCCGAAGGGCACCTGTCCTTCGGGAATATATACTTCAGGATAGTTGGAAAGATCATTTCAAGCGGGTAAAGGACTCCTTAAAAAAGCCCGAAGGGCACCTGCCCTTCGAGAAGATACATTGTGGGAAAATGTAAAGAGACAAAAGGTCTGAAGGATTCCTTCAGACATTTTGTTCGAAGGAATACCTTTGGAAAAGTTGCCTCGGGGTTTACAAAAACCAAGGTGCTTGACAATAAATCCAAAAATATTCAAAGGGGCAGTTATTTGGCAAGAAAATTACAAAGGACTCTTTCAAAGGGCCGAAGGGCAACAACCCTTCGGGAAGGTCCATTCAAAAAGCCTAGGTGCCCTTCAAAAAGCCCAAAGAAATTATAAACAAGGCAAAGGAAAGAAAATAAAGAACTCCTTTGGACTTTTTGTCTGAAGGATTTCTTCGGGAAAATTGAAATCAAAAAGTATGAGGAAAAGCCAAAAAAATAAATAAAAATAAAAAAATTAATATTTATAAATAAATGTACTTCCTAAAAATAAAGCCACAATAATACTATTTTATCTATTTGTTGTCAAGTACCATAGTTATAGGTCTTGACTTTCTTTTCTCTATGCTTGTTGAATTCGTGAATGGACATTTCCCACAAAACCGACTAAAAATAGAACATAAATATAAATAATACTAAGTTGAATGGGGGTTTCTTAAAAATATGCTGAAGAGTCTTCTTATTTTGTTTTTTGGTTCGACCAAACTATTTTGGTTTTTTGCCGACCAAAGACCTACTTGCTCCGGCTTCCCTCGTGCACAATAGTCAACATATCCTCCCCTCTGGCATCCAATCAACATAGCAGTCTGCCCAGCTCATCTCAATTAATCAGCTTACTTTGGCCCAACTCGGCTCCTCCTCTATTCATGTTCATGTCCGCCTCCTCTATTCATGTTCATCAAATCTCTCCTCATCTAGGTATTTTCTTGTATTTTGCAAAGGAAAGGTAGTTTTAGGACGGGAGGGTTTTTTGTATAGTTTTTTTTTCCCCACAATTTTTTGGGTGAACTTTCCCAAACTTGGCCAATTTTTTCTGCAATATCAAAAGTTTGGCAAATTTCAAATTCCATGCAAAAAATTCGCCGAACCTTGTCACATAGATTATATTTATCCTTGGAAGGGATAAAACACCATTGACAATGAAAAAAGGGCTAGAGGTTAAAAGGAAACCCACCTAACCAATCATTTTCTCCACTAGAATGGGTTATTTTTCCAAGTACCTCAGAAATGGAATAAACAGCTAGAAATGCTAGCTGAGAAAGACGACATCCAAACACACACAGTTAAAAAGAAATTTAGGCCGATCAATAACTCTAGCCTGACCTGGCTAAAGCATTATATCATACCATGCCATTGGAGATAATTAAAAACCTGTTATTAATAAACACTTAGATGACCGATTGGAGAGTCACCTAATTCATATTTAATAGAGCATGTGTATATTGGAGAACTGAAAGAAAAGAGTTAGACGGCATTATCATTAAGGTGAATGGGATGAGCTCAAGTGGTAAAAGCAAATGGGCTTTCAAAGTGATTCCCTAGGTTCAAATCATCACACAAGACAAGGTATGGTGTGCTCCAATGAACGAGGCCGAGTGCAAATCCCAGGTGATAAAAGTAAACCAAACCATTTGATGATGATAAATTACAAATAGTGAACATGGTCTCTCAAACTCCATCCTAGCACTCCAAAAACATTTGTTGGAGCTGAAACTCCATAATGTAGCCAGAGGAAACGCTATGACAAATGCAGACAGTTGGAAGGATCATTTCAAGCGGGTAAAGGACTCCTTCAAGCCCTTCGGGAAGATACATTGCGAGAAAATGTAAAGAGACAAAAGGTCCGAAGGATTCCTTCAGACATTTTGTTCGAAGGAATACCTTCAGAAAAGTTGCCTTTGGGTTTACAAAAACCAAGGTGCTTGACAATAAATCTGAAAAAATTCAAAGGGCCAGTTCTTTGGAGGGAAAATTACAAGGACTCTTTCAAAGGGCTGAAGGGCAACAACCCTTCAGGAAGGTCCATTCAAAAAGCTCGGGTGCCCTTCAAAAAGCTCAAAGAAATTATAAACAAGGCAAAGGAAAGAAAATAAAGAAGGAATTCCTTCGGACTTTTTGTCTGAAGGATTCCTTCGGGAAAATTGAAATCAAAAAGTTTGAGGAAAAGCCGAAGGAGAAAAGGAAATAAACAAAATTCCGAAAGAATTCTTTTGGAAGATAAATCTACGGGAAAATTGCTAAGTAAATCCCGAGACAAATAAACCTGATATAAAGCATAAGACAGGGAAAAGATCCAAAAAGTTTGACTGTGCAAATAAACCCGAAAGAAATAATCTCGAAGAATTTCTAAGGGATTTGATTGTGTAGAAAACCAAGGGAAAAATTGCTGAAGAAATACACAGGAAAATCCGAGAGAATGAACAATGAAAGGCACAAACTTTTGTCTGGATAAACAAGGAGCACACTGTTGAAAAGTCATAAATAGAGAAGTCCGAGATTATAAGGCAGGCAAGCAAGCAAGACAAAGAATATACATGCACAGGATTAAACGCTGTGAATGGAAAAGGTCAAAAATAGATTCTTATCTATGCAAACGTGTTATTGGATTGGTCAAAACTGCTATTGACTGTTTCACCGTGCCACATGCTTCTCTCATGCGTCCAAACGTTTCAAACGTTCCAGCAATTCGTAAGGAGTTCATCTACTAGTTTTTTGCGTAACATTTCATGCAAAGGAGAAGTTGACTGGTCAGACCTGAGTTCCTTCGCCCACTTCCATGCCATCTTGGTCATGCATGTTTGGAGTTTTCTTGGAGAGTTTTATTTATTTTAAGAATCATTTTCCAAACTTGGCTCCATTATCTATATTCTACACCAAAGTTTGGAGAAGCATGCAGGTTTTTGTAAAGGAGAATAATTTTATTGAATATTCAAAGCATTGTAAAAGAGGTGAGGTCGTGAGTTAATTAACCAAGATTGACTTTTTCCCTTTTTTGGACTACGCTTAGACTAATTTAGACTATTTTTCAAAGCTTATTTATTGGCTGAATCGAGCCATAGAGAAAGGCCCTGAAGTTTGCAAAAGAAATTGTAAGCTGACCCTGTGATCAATAAGGAGTTTAGTTTTTTGAATCTGATTGTTGACAACAACGTAGTGTGTATTTGATTGATTCTAAGAAGAATAACGCTTTTCGATTACCCAGATTGAACGGAGAACTTCCCATTCTTGTAAATGGGATATTTATTAAATACTGCTATTAGGAGAGTCACTCCTTTGTACATAGTTATAGTTTCATTCCTCTAAGTGCTTTTAGCACATGTTTTCTGTCTAGGTTGCTTTCCTTTTTAGTTTTGCTGTTGTTCTTTCCTCTAAGTGCACATGTGCACGATGTTGTTGTTGTTGAGTCAGTTCTCCTAATTGTACTGGTCTCTAGCTTTCCAATTTTCAGTCATGTTCAAGCTTGTTCCAATTAATTTTTCTGAGTTCTTTGACCAGCACACTGGTCAAACCTTGTGAGTCCCCAAAATTGTTAGTAATTTGGCTTGTCAAAGCCAAGTTATTACCCCTATTATTTTAAACTTTCCTACAACGGTCTAACCCCCTTTTCAGCTGATCAATTTGTGGTCTCTATTATCACTCTAGAGTGCACCCTGCTTGAAGATGTGCAACGTACAACTTCTCTCCAGCTGATAGAATGGGAACTTCTCACAGGTTGGGTGCCTCTGTGTTGAGAAGAACCTCTAGAGAGGGCTGGTTCCCTTATGATTTTGAAATTAAACCTGAAGCTGTGATTTTTGGGGTGAAAGAGTAAGGGAAAACTTTGAAAGAAAATCTAAGGGGGGGTGATACCCTTGAATTGATTAAATCCTCTGAAGTTACTGAAATCAATGCACACATATAACCAAAATTCAATTTATATTCTCTCCCTAAGCAAAAGTGTTTCAGAAGAAGGGTTGAAAACATTTTCAAATGACCTGCAAAAAGGGTGAGATAGAGAGAGATACGTGAGGAAGGGATCTGCAAAAGGAGAAAAAATCTCTTTTATATGCTGATGCACAATCAAATACACACTATGCTGTTGTCAAAAATCATATTCAGAAAAATAAACTCCTTATTGATCACTGGTCCAGCTTGCAATTTCTTTTTCAAACTTCAGGGCCTTTCGCTATGGCTCGATTTAGCCAATAAATAAGCTTTGAACAATAGTCTAAATCAGTCTAAGTGTAGTCCAAAAAAGGGAAAAGGTTAGTCTTGGTTAGTTAACTCAAGACCTCACCTCTTTTACAATGCTTTGAATATTCAATAAAATTATTCTCCTTTACAAAAATATGCATGCTTCACCAAACTTTGGCATAGAATATAGATAATGGAGCCAAGTTTGGAAAATGATTCTTAAAATAAACAAAACTCTCCAAGAAAACTCCAAACATGCATGACCAAGATGGCGTGGAAGTGGGCGAAGGAACTCAAGTCTGACTAGTCAACTTCTCCTTTGCATGAAATGTTACACAAAAGAACAGTAGATGAACTCCTTACGAACTGCTGGAACGTTTGAAACATTTGGACGAATGAGAGAAGCATGTGGCATGGTGAAACAATCAATAGCAGCTTTGACCAATCCAATAACATGTTTGCATAGATAAGAATCTATTTTTGACCTTTTCCATTTACAACTTTTAATTCCTATGCATGTATATTCTTTGTCTTGCTTGCTTGCTTGCCTTATAATCTCGGACTTCTCTATTTATGACATTTTCTACTGTGTGTGCTCCTTGTTTATCTAGACAAAACTCTGTGCCTTTCATTGTTCATTCTCTCCGATTTTCCTGTGTATTTCTTCAGCAATTTTCCCCTTGGTTTTCTACACAGTCAAATCCCTTAGAAATTCTTTGGGATTATTTCTTTCGGGTTTATTTGCACAGTCAAAGTTTTTGGATCTTTTCCCTGTCTTATGCTTTATATTGGGCTTATTTGTCTCAGGATTTACTTAGCAATTTTCCCACAGATTTATCTTCCGAAAGAATTCTTTCGGACTTTTGTTTTTTTCCTTTTCTCCTTCGGCTTTTCCTCAGACTTTTTGATTTCAATTTTCTCGAAGGAATCCTTCGGACTAAAAGTCTGAAGGAATTCCTTCTTTATTTTCTTTCCTTTGCCTTGTTTATAATTTCTTTGGGCTTTTTGAAGGGCACTCGGGCTTTTTGAATGGATCTTCTCGAAGGGTTGTTGCCCTTCGGCTCTTTGAAAGAGTCCTTTGTAATTTTCCCGCCAAAGAACTGCCCCTTTGAATTTTTTCGGATTTATTGTCAAGCACCTTGGTTTTTGTAAACCCCGAGGCAACTTTTCCGAAGGTATTCCTTGGAACAAAATGTCTGAAAGAATCCTTCGGACCTTTTGTCTCTTTACATCTTCCCGCAATGTATCTTCTCGAAGGGCAGGTGCCCTTCGGGCTTTTTGAAGGAGTCATTTACCCGCTTGAAATGATCCTTCCAACTGTCCCAAAGTATATATTCCCGAAGGACAGGTGCCCTTCGGGACTTTTGAAAACGTCCCTTCACTTTTTCCTTCGTACAAAAACTCTGAAGGAATAACTTGTCTTAGTCTAGTCGCAAAGACTTCCATTTATGAAACGACCCTTTTGAAGGGCAGGTGCCGTTCGGAAATCTTGTAAGTGACCCCTGTTCCTTAAGAAAAGCCCTTCGGACTTGTGCAATTGCTCCTTCGGATAGCCGAGTGACTTTTCCGAACTTTGAAGATGTCATTTTTCCGAAGGGTAATGTGAACCTTCCCAAAGGGGTACATACCCTTCGGGATTCCTGGAATGTTCTTTCCCGAATGGTACCTACTCTTCGGCCCTTTGAAAGACCTTTCCCTTTGTAATTTTCTCAGCTTTATTGCAAAGTACCCAGGGTTTTTGTAAATCCCTTGAAATCCTCTATCCCTTGACTGGAAAAAACCCGAGAAAATAAACATATGCATGATGATGCCTTTAACTCTGTGCTTCCAATGAAAGTGAACAAGAGATGTGGCCTTTGAACTTGCTGTAGGTGTCTTTCCCTCGAACGGACTGCATGCTCTTTATGGTGGCTGTAGGTCTTCACCCAACTTTTCTTAATACCTTTGCTGTAAGTACATTCATGCTTTTGGACCACAGATTGACCAGCTGAAAAGGGGGTTAGATCGTTGTAGGAAAGTTTAAAATAATAGGGGTAATAACTTGGCTTTGACAAGCCAAATTACTAACAACACTTCCAGACAGGAATTGCATTAGCAGAAGCTCAGGGCTTTATATCATTGTTATAGAAGTCCCTCTACTTAGCCAATTTCTGTATAAGTAGGAGTTCAGGTTAGTCTACATTTGTCAGAGTTTCTTCTGGCTACATCATGGAGGTTCAGTTACTGCAAACTTTTTCAGAGCATTAGAACATAGTTCTAGAAACCGTGTTCACTATATACAGTTTCTCGACATCAGCTGGTGTGGTTTAGTTCCATGACCTGAGATATGTAATCCATGGGCATTTTGTAGTTTGTCATCATCCATTGGTGGACAGGAATTGCATAAGCAGAAGCTTAGGAATCTATACCATCATTATAGAAGACCGTATGCTTAACCAATTTCTGCACAAGTAGGAGTTCGGGTTAGTCTGTATTTGTCATAGCGTTTCTTCTGGCTACATTATGGAGTTTCAGCTCCAACAAATGTTTTTGGAGTGCTAGGATGGAGTTTGAGAGACCGTGTTCACTATTTGTAATTTGTCATCATCAATTGGTTTGGTTTACTTTTATCACCTGGGATTTACACTCGGCCTCGTTCATTGGAGCACACCATAGCTTGTCTTGTGTGATTTTATCCTGGGGAATCACTTTGAAAGCCCATTTGCTTTTACCACTTGAGCTCATCCTATTCACCTTAATGATAATACCAATTAACTCTTTTTTTCGGTTCTCCAATATATACATGCTCTATTAAATATGAATTAGGTGACTCTCCAATCGGTCATCTAAGTGTTTATTAATAACTGGTTTTTAATTATCTCCAATGGCATGGTATGATATAATGCTTCAGCCAGGTCAGGCTAGAGTTATTGATCGGACTGAATGTCTTTTTAAGTCTGTGTGTTTGGATGTCGTCTTTCTTAGCTAACATTTCTAGCTGTTTATTCCATTTCTGAGGTACTTGGAAAAATAGCCCATTCTAGTGGAGATTATGATTGGTTAGGTGGGTTTCCTTTTAACCTCTAGCCCCTTTTTCATTGTCAATGGTGTTTTATCCCTTCCAAGGATAAATATAATCTATGTGACAAGGTTCGGCGAATTGTTTGCATGGAATTCGAAATTTGCCAAACTTTTGATATGGCAGAAAAAATTGGCCAAGTTTGGGAAAGTTCACCAAAAAAATTGCAGGGAAAAAAAAACCTATACAAAAAACCCTCCCATCCTAAAACTGCCTTTCCTTTGCAAAATACAAGAAAACACCTAGATGAGGAGAGATTTGATGAACATGAATAGAGGAGGCGGACATGAACATGAACAAAGGAGGAGCCGAGTTGGGGCAAAGTAAGCTGATTAATTGAGATGAGCTGGGCAGACTGCTATGCTGATTGGATGCCAGAGGGGAGGATATGTTGACTACTGTGCTGGATGGAAGCCGGAGCAGGTAGGTCTTTGGTCGCCAAAAAACCAAAATAGTTTGGTCGAACCAAAAAACAAAATAAGAAGACTCTTCAGCATATTTTTAAGAAACCCCCATTCAACTTACTATTATCTATATTTATGTTCTATTTTTAGTCGGTTTTGTGGGAAATGTCCATTCACGAATTCAACAAGCATAGAGAAAAGAAAGTCAAGACCTATAACTATGATACTTGAAAACAAATAGATAAAATAGTATTATCGTAGCTTTATTTTTAGGAAGTACATTTATTTATAAATATTAATTTCTTTGTTTTTATTTATTTTTTAATGTTTTTTTATTTGTTTTAGTTTATTGTTGTTTTCTAAATTTATATTTATCATTTATGTCATTTATATTTTAAATATTTTATAATTTTTTTGATCGTTTATTAAAAAAATCGATGTATTTTATATTTATAAATTAGAATTTGCGTTTATAATATTAAATATATATAATTTTTTAATAAACAATAGACACACACACACACGGACACGCACACGCACACATGCATGTGCATGCGCGTGCACACACACACACGCATGCACACCCACACAAGCGCACATGCGCACACAAATTTTTTTCGAACTTTTTCTATGGGCGAACTTTAACCGAATTTTATCCTTGTCGAACTCGAACTCGAACTCGAACGTTGTGACTTAGAGTATAAGTATTAGCTGCATAAGACAATATGCGCTATTTATTTATCTAAGGAAAATAATAGTTTTAAGGAGCACGTGATGCTCCAAATATGTTTCAGGTTTTAGGTGCAAATGGATAAGGATACTAATGATGGCGAGTTGGGCTGGTAGTCTTCTACCGTATCTTGACAATCATCATGAACTTAGCATTATTGTTTAATATTTAGCATATCCTGTGATGTATATCTTAGTTGCTTTCAGTATGGATTTGTAAATCGTAGTTGTTTTTAGTATAAAAATAATCTTTTAAAATGGACTGGCACGGAATTGTAAATCTTAGTTGTTTTTAGTATACAAATAATAGCATATCAAATTGGTAGCCGTTCACTGAATTTGGGAAATTGATTAGAATGTGAGATTGAGGGAGTAAAATATCTTGGGGATAACTTTGTATGTCGATGTGTCTTAGTTTGGACAAAGCAAAATACAGTTAATTATCAGCAAGCTACCTTTGGAAAGTAGAACTAAGTTAGGAAAGAATATCGAAGCCAGCTATGCCTGATGAGAAATTACCTGCTAGAGCTGCATAAATGACTAAGTGAGTGTTTTCACCATTCTAACTCATGCTATGGTGGAAGTCTAGGATGTGCCTTTAAAAATTCGTTCTTCTCTGATGACTTAACTAGTCATGTTGAAGTTGTCTGCTATCTGCGCAGTTTCATAGCAGCAATTATTCCGACATGCTGTTTAAATCAGTCAATACACACAATCAATTAATTATATAGTTTGTGTAGATTCCTTATTTGTTTTTCTTAGTTTGTTATTCTAGTTGAAATTCTATTGTAATAGTAGTTCTTCTTCTTTGATTTATTTAACAGAATCTATTCTCAATGAAATGATATGTTTTCCAATGTTGCAGGAGGCACATGAGGAATCAAAATCTGTTACAAAGGCATCTGCTATGAAAGGTTGAATCATAGATCATATAATCATAACATTCATGTGGACTTTTAAAACATTGCATGAGAGAAAAATATTGACATTGAGCATATATTCTAGTTGGAATATGAAAGTGATGTTGGGATTTTGCAGCAATTAAACAGCGTATGGAGAAAGATGTGGATGAAGTGGGGAAAATTGCACAGAATATCAAACAAAAACTTGAATCTCTTGATGCAGATGTATGATTTTATAGATGCCATTGTGTTCGGCTTCTACAGTGAAAATGAAATGGATGTAGAAAAAATATCTACTCAGTTTTCTTGACTAAAAAATAATCTATGCTGACATATGCGAGCTTAGTATATTTTCAATTTTATCATGGTTTTGAAAATTGCCTTACAGAATATCTACTACTGTTCTTTTTAACCGGTTTTCAAAATTGCCTTACAGAATGTAGCCAACCGAAAGAAGCCTGGTTGCGAGAAAGGCACTAGTGTTGATCGTTCTCGAATGTCAATGACTGCGTAAGGCTGTTGTTGCTTGGAATATCTAGTCGAAGTTATTAATGTGAAGATTAGCTTCAATCATGTAGCCTTAAATCATATATATGAGACTGGGCTGGTTACTTTTGACTGCACATTGCCAGTTATTAAATTTTCAATCATCTTTTTAAACTATTTTTTTTTACTGGAATGCAGCACCTTGAAAAAGAAATTGAAGGATCGCATGTCAGATTTTCAGGTAACTTTAGAATGGTTGTAGATGGTTTTGTAAAGACTCCAATATATTCTGAAGTGAATGTGTTTTTCAGTTCTCCTATGAGCTCACTTTTGAGTAAATCTTTTGCAAATTTCCTTTTTGATTTTTTTTCTGTTTCCTTTTTTGCATTTTTCTTATTCTTTTTGATATTCTTGTATTAAAATTATATTTTTAAATGGTGATGCCATTTCTTTAGATTTTGTATTTCTCTAAATTTCTGTAAATGGTGCTGCACCACAGCTGGCATTGCTAGTTTGTAGGAACTTGATGCCACTATGGCATATGGCTAATTTGAATCACTGCCTCTTCTTCATCCCTACATACATGTCTCAGGCGTCTGCTGCAAAAAGTAGATCTCTTGCAAAAAAGAAGTGCAGGCCATGATTTCTGTATATTGTTTCTGTATAATTTACTATGGAGATTCTATATAGATGAAAACATGGTTTTATTAAATGTGCGTGCAATCTAAATGATTAATATAAAACATATCTGTGCTTGACCATAAATGGTGGTCGTCATTTTCTGCATTCATTTTGAGTCTAGAATAGGTGAATTTTCTAATGCAAATCCTGCTTCACAGACTCTAAGACAGATGATTCAGGACGAATATCGAGAAGTAGTCGAACGGAGAGTTTTTACAGGTTCAGTCAATTCTCTAAAATATTTACTAGGATGCTCACATCATAGAGCTATTATACAGTTTTTTACTAGGGAGTTCCATTTGTTGAATCAGATTTTGATGTTTCAATCTGCACTTTGATAATTTGCAATTTTTTATTGACGTAGTTTTCTTCTATTTTCTTTTTTTGCTGTGTGGTAGTGACTGGAATAAAGGCAGACGAAGAGGTTAGTTTATTCATGATGGGATTGTTTCGCTATAATTGTAGTTTTCCCTTTAAATGTGCAGCTATTTTTTGTTTCTTAGTAATGCAATATTTTTGTGATTTATTGTCCAGACAATTGAACGCTTGATAGAGACTGGAGATAGTGAACAGATTTTCCAGAAAGCCATCCAGGAGCAAGGCGGAGGCCAGGTTGGTTTTTGATTACTTATTGTTTTTACATCGATCTGAAAGAGTCCTCTACAGGTTTGTGACAAAAACTTTGTTTCCTGTTCCATTGTAGATAATGGACACCTTAGCAGAGATTCAGGAGCGACATGATGCAGTAAAGGACATAGAGAAGAAACTCCTCGACTTACATCAGGTATTACTTTCTTGTTTGCACTGTTTTTTCTAGTGTTATGTTTTCTCTTGCACCTCAGTGTTTCTTTGAAAGACATGGCACTTGTATTTACTTGCCATAAGCTGTAGTTCATTTTCTCTTGAAAAAAACACACGTGATTCATTGAGTGTATGCGAGTTAAGTTTATTTCACAATGGGCAGATTTTATGTCAATGGAACCCTTTTAGGAGGTACATTGTCATGCATTTTGCAATCTACAATAGCTTTGCTTTGCAGATATGAGATATATAATGTCTTTCTCATTTGCTTTGGGTCCTACTTTTTGCTCTGAGTCTGTAGGTAGGCTTTGTGATTTGAAAAGAGAATACTTGTCCCTGTAGGTTTTAGCTGGGAAGGAAAGAGCTTTGCGATGTAGCTAATAATGCCTATTGAGTGCTTGTTTGGCATTGAGCTGCAAGGCACAAATGGATGGCGTTGTGCAGTAGACTATTATCATAGTTGATTGAAGTTGTTTGTGCCATGATTATGTAACATTGGCCTTTTGCGGAGTTTCATCATTATATAGCATGCTCTTAAAGATAGTGTTTCTTACATAGGCGATAAAGCATCTTGTACATCACATACCCCCAGAACTTAAGCATCCTTTCATGTAGATCTTTGATCCATTCTTTTGTCTTTCTTTGTTTTTATGTATTCATCATAAAACCACAGTTGCAACTCCCTATGTGATGTAATGAAACGAATTGGGTGTTGATTATATGACATTGACCTTAAAGACGTTTCTTATAGAGTTCATCATTATTGAGTATGCCCTTAAAGACGGTGTTTCTTACATAGGTGATAATACCATCTTGTGCTACAAGTTCTCCCCGACTTTGTTTTACCTGTTAATGTTTTTGTTTGTTTTTCTTGTGATAGATTATTTGCCACCATGTCATGGTAAGCAAATTTCAGCTATGTAAGGAGGAGCTATTCTATTTGCGAGGCACTAACTGATGGTGTTGTTCACTATTCTTTATGACTAAATGGCTGTTGGACTCCCATTAGCATATGACTCTAGTTTGTCTGAATGGTGGGCTTATGACCTTGTGGCATTGTTATATGTTTTCCTTTTGTTTGCTTGTACCTGTGTATGTATTTGGTTGTTTTTACTTTGATAGATTATTTGCCATCATAACATGGTAAGTGAAATTTTAGCTAGTAAAGGATGGATGGTGTTGTTCACTATGTTTTATGATTAATGGGATGTTGGACTGTAGTTGGTCTGAATGGCGGGCCATTACCATGCAGCATTGTTATAACTTTTCCTTGAGATATCAAAAAATTCAAGATACCTTGACATTATCAGAATATATTCATGTCAAATATTTTGAAGGCCATTTGTGAATGTTTAGTGTCATACTATATGCCCTTAAGGACAGTGGTTCTTGCCATGTTCTGCCTTAATATGTCTTAGTTGGGAGAAGTTAGTCCTAAAAATTGGATTTGATGAGTGTTGACTGAGAGCATGGGCCAGAAGGGTAGTGCTGAAGGGAGGGCAAAGTTGCTCTGAAGGAGCAAGTTGGATACATAGGGGTGACATCTGAGATAATAGGGTACCGAAGTGTGATCATGAATGGAGTATAGGTTGGAGGATTGACCGTTGACCACACGAAGGTGATGAGGGAGAGCTGCCACTTGGCGGATGCATGAGACAGGTATTTGGTTGCATGAAGACACTTGGTGATCTACAATGTCAACGTGTTGGATTTTTGGTTCTTTCTCCTGATTATATATAGATTTATTTGAGACAATAGAAGAGAGCTTTTTGACTGCAGTCGTGCTGCCATTTTGTGGAGGGAACTATGTAACGTATGGGGAAATGCTGCCATTTTGCTAAGGCAACCTGTAATAAGGAATGAGTAGAATGCTAGGATTTGAGAGCGGGATGAGAGAAATGTTATTGTAGAATGTAACACAGATTTTATGGGCTGCTGAATATAAACTATATGAGTCAAGGAAAATGTGTTTTATAGTTGTCCTGTTAATGGGTGTTTCTCTTATGATCTATTTTAGTTTGCATAGTTAGTTGGATGGTTAGAGATCATTAATAATAGAGTAGGGAAGGATTCACACAAGTAACCACACAACATCACAAATGTCAATGCTAAAGATTGACTTGGCTCTTTGAAGCGCTTAAAGTGAGACATCCTGCAAAGGAAGGCGTCTTCTTTAAAAGGTAACATGGCAAAACTCTGGAGTGTTAACTAAATGCATGGTTGTTTGGGCAAGCACACCAAGGGTATTATAAAAATAGGTAACATTTTTTGGTTCCATTGTCGGGACCCTTTTTTCTACTTGGCTGTGTTTCGATGGTTTCAAAAAAAATGCAAGTAAAAAGCTAAGGTGTTGTTGCTGCATTGATGAAAGCCTAGAGGCTTGGCATGGGGGTTGCGCCAAAGCAAGTAAGGACTGGTTGGCAGAAACCCGAGTGAAGATAAGGGGCCTATGAAGTTTGATGCATGCTCTTGAGAGAAGAAAGGCAGCTAGATCTGCATTCTAAAGCGGAGAGAGGCATCTAGGTATCTATTGAGAAAACCCTAACAGAGAAAGGGAATGCAAAGGAGTGCTTGAAGTTAGGCAAGGGGGCCTTAGGTGGCGAGAAGGAGAAAGCGCTGAAAACAAAGGTTAGTTCAAGCGAGGTCCCAAGGGGAAGTGGAAATTGCTAGTGTCCTTATCCCTACTAGTATTGCCCCCTGAGGCCACTTTTTTCAAAGAGAAGGAAATAGGGCTATTAAGAGATCACGAAGGCAAGGGCAATTGGATTGTAACATGGTTTTCAGTAGGAGTATTTTGAACTTTGCACTAGGAAGTGTGGTTTGAGTAGATAGAGTAAAGGTGAGTGTCCTAAACAAACAACAAAAGGGCAGAGTAGTAGCGTAATGTAGGGCAGAGTAGTAGCGTAATGTAGGGTCAGATAGTAGTCGAGGGAGGATAAGGGGCTTATGAAGTGTGTTGTGCACTCCCGAGAGAAGAAAGGCAGCTAGATCTGCATTCTAAGGCAAAGAGAGGCATCCATGAGTATGTAGAGAGAAGCCTAAAGGAGAAAGGGAATACAGCGGAGCGCTCGATGTTAGAGGACAAGGGGGCCATTGGCAGTGGGGAGCAACATGCACTTAAAACAAAGGTTAGTTTAAGAAAGGCTGTTGCACTTAAAACAAAGGTTAGTTTAAGAAAGGCTCCAAGAGGAATTAGAAGTTTCTAGTGTCCTTATCCCTGCTAGTATCACCACCTGATACCAACTTGTTTCAGAGAGAAGGATATAGGGCTATTGAGAGATCGTAAAGGCAAGGGGAATTGGACTGTAACATGGTTTTCAGTTGGAGTATTTTGAACTTTGCACTAGGAAGTGTGGCATGAGTAGATAGAGTAAAGATGAGAATCCCCAACAAACAATTGATGGTTAAAGTAGCGGTGTAATGCAGGGTTAGATGGTAGGAGGAGGATAAGAGGCTTATGAAGTGTGTTGCATGCTCTTGAAAGAAAAAAGGTGGCTATATTTGTGTTCTAAGGTGAAGAGAGGCATCCATGAGTTTGTTGAGAGAACCCTAAAGGAGAAAGGGAATACAAAAGAGCGCTCAAAGCTAGAGGACAAGGGGGCCGTAGGCAGTGAGAAGCAAGATCTGAAAACAAAGGTTAGTTCAAGAGAGACCCCAAGAGGAAGTGGAAGTTGCCGGTGTCCTTATCCCTATTAGTATTGTCACCCAATGCCAACTTGCTTTAGAGAGAAGGAAATAGGGCTATTGAGAGATCTTAAAGGCATGAGCAATTGGATTTTAACACAGTTTTCAATTGTAGTATTTTTAACTTTGATGTAGGAAGTGTAGTATAAGCTCATAAGAGTAAAGGTGAGCATCCCCAATAGACAAAAGAGGGGAAAAATAGTAGTGTAATGTAGGGACAAATAGTAGTAGACGCAACACTTATGCTACTTGAGTATGATGGTGTTGGAGATGCTTGCGACATGTTCAAAGTATAGAATGGAGTGATAGGATTAGAACGAAAGGTTATATAGTTTGTTGTGACATTGAAGGATTGCTTCCAAACCTAGTACTATAGGTATGATCCTGACCAAACGTGCGTAGGTTATGATACATTGAGATGAAGCAACGACATATATTCAAACTAAGAGAAATCAAGTAGTTGGAATTGGAGGAATTCAAGTCATATGATATATGATTTGTGAAGCTATTGGGCAAGCTACCTTTTAAACTATCTTCAGCGCAACACAAGAAATGGTTTGTAGAGGGAATAATTGTGATGGTCAAAAGGTTTGTGAATCAATCCTCTTATCAAACACAAAGGGACGCTATTCAAGCCTTGTTGAGGGTGAAAATATGTGAAAATTTGGGTGAAAGTAGCAGGCCAAATGAAAAAGTAGAGGCTCAATTGGGAGAGATGGCACAAAAATTCAACAATTTAAGCACTGTTGGACTAGGAAAACTAGTGTGAGGGAGGATGGTGACCAAGCAAAACATAGCAAATGCTATTAGTTTTTAAAGGGTGGCGCTAAAGAGAGATGGCATGGGTTCAACACTAGAGGTACCCTTGATGAGAGAAGTTACAAACTACTACGCTAGTAGAGTAGAAATCAAAAGGGCTCAATGCAAGATCTAGAAAACCATGAAATGCTTATCAAGAGGCAGAAGAAAGGATTTTTGGCATACTGTTGATGTAGGAGTTGTTATAGTTGTGGAAAGAGGGGCCATACATGGAGGCAATGTCCCAAGTATACTTGTTGTGGTTGTAGAAGAAGGAACTGAGTTGAAGGTTGTCTGAAGATTGTGATCAAGACAATGGAGTGCGAATGTAGAAAGTATATTGGCATGATCTACACTACGAAGAAGATTGAGATAAAGGCTCTGGTTGTAAGGAGAATGCCAAAACGAAAGGAGAATGGCCCTACAAAACACATATCAACACGAGTGCTTGCATTCGCAAAAAAATGAGAGTGTGTTGAGTACCCAAAGTAGTTGAGCACTCATTTCTAGAGAGGGCAACGAAACAATTAAACTGAGTCTTGGGAGATGTTGTAGAGAAGATCATCGAGCTACGAAAAAAACTCATCCACGTGCGAGAAGCAAAGGTTATGTTGTGCCAAATTGCCAATGCTTGCTGCATAAACTAGAGGAAACTGAGATATTAGCGCTAATGGATATTCTAGTGCTAATTCTAGGGCACGACTCCCTTCCTAATGTCATGGAGTGCCTAAGGTGTGCAGTGAAAGATGCCACCCAACAGGGCATCAAGACGTGTTGAGTTAGTGTAACTTTAAGGGATTATGATGAGGAACCTTTCATTGATGCCACCATCAATGCTTATCATTTTTGTGATACCCTTGTTGAGATCCGTTGGCGATGGAAAGTCTAGTGTTAAGTACATTGCCCCGCTTCTTGTACATGGTAAAGAAGATGCAAGAGAGGCCACTAGGGATCATGCAAGGAAGTACATTGGAGATCATAAGCATTTAGTTCAGGTTGGAATTTGAGGTAATTGGGCTAGCAAAAGCCAATGACTACTTGGCTCTATTAGGAAGGTACTGGTGCTATGCGAACAATGTAGATTTGTGCTTTAAACAACACTACATGAGTTTTGAGAATGAGATCCAAAAAGTGGTGGTTTCCCTAGATGATGCACTCATTTCTCACTATGTCAATTAAGTTGACCGAAAGGAAGGATTGAGCGCTTTGTACAATGTCATAGTTTGTACCACCAAGTGGGTGCCATTGATCAAGAAGAATGCGTTGTCAAAGGAAGATCGAGATGAGGGATACACAAACTGAGGGAACACCGAAGGCTACAAATTTTTTTAGCAGCTCCACGCTAAGGTTTGGGCATGCTTTACATAGGAACAAACGCTACTCCCATTGCCAAAACCTAGGAGGTAACCATTGGGAGTTTGGTGCCAGGATCAATGTTTGACTTGCTGGGAGGAGCTGACATGTTTGTTCCCATTAGAATGTGGGATGGGAAGGAAACAATGTTGTAAGCACATATTTAGGGAAAACAAGGAAGTAAAGCCCTTAGAGATGAGGTTGAGCTAGGGTGGGGCTATGGCCAATATCAAGATCACCAACATTGAAGGGGAGAAGCAAAGTTAAGAAGTAGGATCCAGATTGGTGTCAGAGGAAAACTGTGGCCAGGATTAGGCCAAGGAAGGATAGGAGAGTGCCAACCAAGTAAGAAGTGCTTTGGTGTGTAGAGGGGGGTTACTAATAAGGCACAAGAAAGTGATGGCACATTGCCTAACCACGAAGAACCGACAAGGACAAGCACAAAGAAGACACCGATGAAGAGCATCTAGGGAATCCCTAGGATGGAGCACCCAACAAGGTAGGCGATTTCTTGAGGAAGTAGTGTTTAGGGGAAATGAATGGAGAGATGGAGCCCATGGTTGTCGATGCCATGTGATGGGAAGATACTTGATTTTTTAAAGAAGTGGATACCAAAGAGCGTGGGGATGAAATTGGAGTTTCCATCAAAGTTGATCACTGATTCCACATGATCTCATGCTTGGAGGAGACGTGATAGTTTATGTGTAGCATTGAATGACCTATCAGATGGATAGGGCATGACGATGAATAGTGGAAGCATTATAGATATAGACAAGAGGCATTCAAGTTGAAGGAGGAGGCCTTGCTGGAAGAAAACTGGACAAAGACCATGGCAGTCCTACGACTAACAAAAGCGCTTAGTGAGGTACTAGAAATGAATGAAAACAAAAGGCCCAAGGTTGTGATGCAAAAGGAGCTTGGAGGACTGAATTTGCTATAGATGGTGCAAATTATGACTATAGTGCCTCCATAGATGACACTAGCCAAGGAATTGAAAGGTAGGACGAAAGAGTGACCCGATTCTAGGTAGGGAGAAGCTGAAGAGCCAAGGACGAGGAAGCATAGGCAAGGGTCTCAAAGTGATCAAGGGATCACGAGCTGAGGAGCACCAAGGGAGGAGAATCTACTAGCTTGTTTGAAGTAAGAGCCAAGTGTTGAGGGAAGGTAGGGGATCACATGAGGAAGCAGTGCGAGTGAAAAATAATTGAGAGACTGAGCCCATGGTCATTGACGCCTTGTGATAAGAAGACCCTTGATTTTTTGAAGAAGCAACTATCAAAGAGCATGGGGTTGGAATTGGATATTCCATCAAAATTGATTAGTAACCCACAAGTTGATTACATGGGAGAATTGGCGGAGATAGGGGATAGTTTACATACATTGTCGAAGGACCTATAAGATAGACAAGTCACAATGGTGAATAGTGGAGTGCCACATATTGTGGGCGAAGGTTAATGGGATACAAACAAGAGTCCTTCAAGCTTAAGGAGGAGGCCTTGTTGGAAGAAAAAAAGAGAAAGACCATGCTAGCAATTATTGAAAACAAAAGGCTTGTGGTCGTGATCAAAAAGGAATTTGGAGGATTGAATATCCAAGAGAAGTTGCAAGAAATGTCACAAATTTTAATTATGGCACCCGCACAGATGACACTATTCAAGGAATTGGAAGCCATGATGAGAGAGATGAAAAATGAGATTGGAGCAAAGGAGTTCAAAGAGTCTAGGAAGTCCACTAAAACAACATGTAATCAACTCCTCGAACCTGCCACGCTACTCATCGGAAGGACAAAGGAGTGTAAGGTGTTGGAGGACGCTACCAAGGCGGTTGAGGAGAAGGAAATTTGTGCGGGGCTTGCACTATGGCAATTCTATCCGTAGAAAGACTTCCTTGCTAGAAAAGGAAACAACATTAGGAGAAGAAATACACGTGCTTGCAGTTGAACTTGTAGTTATATTGGATGGCATGATGAAGAGTTACGCGAAGTTTGTTGATTGGGTGAAAATTATAAAAACCAAAGACAGTGGCAACATCTTGGATAGAAGATAGGAAGTGAACAAAGAGTTGGAAGCCTTGCTAGACGAAGTAAGAGGCGCCATAGTAGATTGGGAAAATTTCTTGGTGAATGAGCTATTAATTTAGTCTCTCGAGGCAATCATAGTTAACTTTCCCAAGGGAGGAAAAGAGGGTTAGCACCCGAGTATAACACGAAGGATAGTGCTGAAAGTATAACGGGAGAGAACAAGACATAAGGATAATGCTGAAGGGAGGGCAAGGTTGTGCTAAAGGAGTAAGTTGGATACATAGGGGCGAGCAATGAGATAGTAGATTGCAGAAGTGTGATCGTAGACAAAGGACATGGTGGATTTTTTGTGTAACTTTTGAAGTTGACGAGGGAGAGTTGCCACTTGGTGGATGCATGGGACAAGTGTAGGTTGCATGTAGACACTTGGTGATCTGTACGGGCTACATGATGGTCTTTTTCTTCTTTCTTATGGTTATATATAGATGAATTTGAGGCAGTAGAAGAGAGTTTTTTGATGACACACAAGTAGTCATTTGTGAAGCGAACTATGTAATGTATTGGGAAATGCTACCATTTTGCTAAGGAAATTTGTAGTTGGGAATGGGTAGAATGCTAGGATATGAGTGTGGGATGAGAGAAATGTTATTGTAGAATGTAACACATGTTTCATGGGCTATTGAATATGGACTATATGAGTTCGTATGGCAAATGTTAGTCTTTTATTGTTGTTATGTTAATGGATGTTTCTCTTATGATCTATTTTAGTCTGCATGGCTAGTTGGATGGTTAGAGATCATTAATGGTAGAGTAGAGAAGATTCACCCAAGTAACCAAATAACACCATGAATGTCAACATTAAAGATGGACTTGGTTCTCCTAACCACATTGGGTGAGACATCCTACAAAGGATGTTGTCTTCCTTAAAAGGTGACATGCCAACAGTCCCAAGGGTCTTCCAAAAGCATGGCTATTTGGGTAAAGCACACCAAGGGTAGTTTAAAAATAGCCAACAACAAGCATGTAGTCACATTGATGCAACTACTATATTTGGAAACACAATTGCTAACTGATATCCTAATTTATATTAATTTGTTGACAAATTCATATTATAATTAGTTTCAAACTGGGCTGAATATAGATTTGTATTTTCATTGCCTAACATTTTTTTTGGTGGTTAAGGAGCAAGTTTATTAGGGACCCTCCCCCGGAAAACACCATGTGCTGCTATGGGCCGTATTCTGGGCACATGACCATTAAGGCTGTAACAAAATGACTACATCCAATATACCTTTAAGAAATGAGGTGCACACAGTGATAGTTTCAAAATGAGAGACCACTTATAGTATAAGGAGAATACAAGCAAAAAAGCATGTTGAGATGAACAAAAATAGGAACTACTGAACAACTGGGGAAACAATGGATCCCTAACCTTGCCTACAACAAAGGAGGGTCGCACCACAACTATGTCACGAGTTGAGTTTGCTACATCATAAGACATGCTAGTTCTGACAACTCCTTTGCCACCAACACCTCCATGGTGTCCATGCACACCCATCACGACCACTTTTGGAAGAAGGAACTGTGATCAATTAATTTACAACATTGCCAGTAGTGGAAGCAAGGAATTCTGATTTGCATTTGTTCCATTCGATCAAATCTCTCCATGCATCCAAAACATGAGCAACTCTTCATGCCATTTCCTTTTCTAGGCCCATGGCCTCCAATTCTTGCACAATTTTTTTGGGGCCCTGAAGGACCTCCAACACATTTGAGGTCCCTCTTCTAGCCAATATTGATCTCATTTGGGGAGGGACAAGGATCCTTTGCAGTTTTGTACCATGTTATTTAGGCATAGTGCCTTGAATAGTGATGTTGGGCTTGGGGAATTGATGAAAAGCTAGGTGGCGATTTACTGATCATGATGTGTTTCCTCCGGTCATCCACAACTAACTTGCATCCATGATCAAATTTGAGAAAATCTAGATAATGGGAACATGTGGTTTCAAACGTCTTTTCCAAAGCTCGAAGCTTGGTATGCAGAGATTGTAATGAGGGGCCTCCTACCATTGTTATCATTGTGCAACCACTTAGTTCCCTTCTTGTTGGTTTTGCTATATCTGCCAACCCTTTTGCTCTCTGTAGGTTGCCTTGTTTCCACAGTTGAATTCCCTGACATGCGACTTGCTTCCTCTAGTGCCTCAAGATCTTCATTGTCTGACAAATAATCATTTCGAAGGAAAAAGTGTGCCAACCATCTATATAGAAATAAAGGAGAGACCATCACTATTAGTTAGGTTCTTGAGGAAATCATCAACCACTTAGTTCCCTTGTTGTTCGTTCTGCTATATCCTCCAATCCCTTTATCCGCTGTAGGTTGCCCTATTTCCACACTTGAATTCCCCGGTCTACGACTTGATTCCCATAACTCCCCAATATCTTCATCTTCTAACAAATAATCATCCCGAAGGAAAAAATATGCTAACCATCTATATAAAAATAAAGGAGTGACCATCATTTTTAGGTTCTTGAGGAAATCGTCAACCACGTAGTTCCCTTGTTATCTATTCCGCTATATTTGCCAACACCTTTGTTGGCTATAGGTTGCCTTGTTTCCATTGCTGAATTCCCCGACTTGCGATTTGTTTCCCATAGTGCCTCAACATCTTCATCGCCTAAGAAATAATCATCTCGAAGGAAAAATAATGGCAAGCATCTGTATAGAAATAAATGAGAGACCATCATTGTTAGGTTCTTGAGCAAATCATCAACCATGCTTGAATTGGTTCTTTTCACCCTCGGGAGGTCCTCGATTCCCCCAGGCTTGATGATTTGTTCTGATAAGCTGCACATCAATGGCATCTGTCAATGCAAAAATGCATGTAAGTCATCCATTTTTGTCTGGGCTTGCGAAGGGGACCTCCGCACGAAGAAAACCTTTGTTTCCTTGTGCCTTAGAAACGATAGCTTTAGAGACCATGTACCTTCTTGAGAAGGAAATCAACAAAAGCAGACCAATTGCAATTATGGGAAGACAATTGCAAACAGGAGAAGAAATATAGTTGGCTCAATTTTAGTATGCCCACATTGCTTTTACAACTAGGACTGTCCCATTGCTACGTCAAAACCTAATTGAGCTTTTATTTTAGGGCACATCAGAACATAGTCTTAGATTGTGGTGGCACTAGGCAATCAAAGCTGTTGTAAGATCGAGTCAAAGGATTTCTATAAACATTCTTTCATGGGAAGGGGCCATGCTCATATCCATATCTTAGCCCCTCCACCTCCCAATCCCTCCCCAACTGCACCTCCCCCCTGTCATATCCATTATCTTTCTTGTGCTTTATGATTACCCAAGCTAATAGGACCCTTATTGGTCTTTAGTGTCTTGGGCAATAAGGGAATATGTGGAAGAGTTGCATATCAATGAGAGAGTATCTTCTTTAGCACATGCCTTGGGCAACAAGTCTGTTGGTTTGTGGGGGAGAATGAGATTTGCCTGATTCAATAAAAGAGCAACAAAGTTTCATGAAGAATGTTGTTGAGCTTCCAACTAAGGGTGGCTCCTTTTTTTCATCACTTGAATTACTAATAGCGAGTCACCCTTAGCCTTGAGTGATGGGAGTTGGAATTGAATTTCCATCTTGAGGCCTTCTACCAAGGAAATTGCCTCTGTATCATTTGTGGTTCTGTGTGGTATAAAAGTTGAGGATGCAACAAGTAGGTTACTCTAATTGTCTTTGATGATACAACTCACCATAAGTTGTCGCTAGAGGCTCCGCCAAAGTTGAGTTTCCAATTTGGGGGTGTTGGTGTAAACCATTTGACCGCATAACGATCGACCTTGAATACCCTCTTCCCATTAATAGGTGCAGGCACAATCTGAGGCTAGCAAGGACCTTGTGGGGTTGCAGTTTCGCTTGGGAAGACACCCATTTAGAAATGGCAACTTCAATTTTTGAGGCACATCTTTCCTAGGGGAGTCATTTGTTTTGAAAAACTCCTATATTGTGTTCTAACCATAGGTTCCAAATAATTTAGGATGCAGTCACTCTCCATAAAGATTCTAGTTGGGAATATTTGTTAGTGCAGGGTTAGGAATGAAGCAACATGGGAATGGAAGCAGGGGTGGCCCAAGAGTAGTTGAAATTGCTTTAGACCCAATGCGATATTTTCTGTAGGTGTTCGCAGAAAAATAAAAGGCTACAACGTCCTCATTTGATTTATGAGACAATTCTCACTTGCTTGTTGGACCTTGGAATCATTTACTGCAAAGTTTATTGTTGGGCGCAAATGTGCTAACTTTTAGCTGTGTAGATTGCGCATGACCAACAAATAGAATATATTTGTTATGCCAACATATCACTAAAGTGTTCACATGAGGTGTAAAGAAAGAACCCAAGGCCCATTGCATCAGGTAGAAGAGAGATTATGCTTGTATGACTTATTATCCATACCAATTAGTGTGCGCATACATGTTAAGTGTCCACATGAAAAAGTAAAGATACCATGGATGCCACATAACACTATAATAAATGCAAATAACTGAATCAAAACCTCCATTAATGGTGTTTAAGAAGATTACATAGTGGCAAAACTCAATAGTGATAACTCTAAAGAACAATACCAACAACAACTAACTATCAACTATAAAAAGCAAGGGGGCTGGTTTATGCATACACCCAACCGTTTTCTTTACATGCATTAAACTCTTGTGCATGGCTTTCTTGCCCTGAAGCTAGCTTGGATCTATTACAAGACTCTTCTAAATTTAATTACTTTTTCAAGAAATTGCATGCTCTATGTTGTCTTTATCGTTGTGCTCTTTGTGTCCTTGTTGGCCTCTTGCATGTGCTTTGTCTTGTTGGTGCTAGTCCTCGTGGGCATGTGTTCATAAGGGTCTCTTATCGATTATGCATTGTGCTTCTTTGCAACCTCTCACGCATACTCATACTTGGCCAAATTTGCTGAAAAGTCTTAGCAAAACTGGACGTTCAACACTTTTCATGAGTTAATATGTGGTGATGGGCAGCCAACCACGTGAAAGAGAAAGCTTTAGGAACACAAAACTTAAACCATATTTCTCTCCATGGCAAACATTGCTAAAAAATGTTAGCCAAAGTTGAGGGTCAACATTCCCCCATGCTAAATTGCTTTTCTATTCCTAGGCAAGGTGACACACTTCTGGATCTAAGACTTTTGGCGTGGTTTTCTTTAACTCTTCAAAATTGGCCCAACGCCCACTTGTGGTTTTGGCCTGGACAATCATCTCTGACATAGCATGTATCAAGCACTGTATGGTGAGCAAATCAATTAGATTTTCCTCATGATTTTTGCACACGACTTCAAACTCGTTTCAAATAATATGATAAGCTATGTGCACGAAAACCTCTTCCTCTATTGCTTGTCACTACCATACAACAATTTTTTTCTTTAGCTGATCCCCTTGCGCAACAATCTGTTCTTCAAAGTCTAAATCCTTTGTGATCTGCCTTTTACACTCTGAATTGTCCTTGATTGCTTGGAGTTGATCCAACGTCTCTTGATGCTTTTCCTTTTGCTCCCCAAGTTGTGTATCTATAAACACGCGTGAGTGTGCAAACCTTATGTATACTTTGTTGGTGAACTTCTTTTGGTTTTGTGGTTTGTCGACCAACTTGACCAACTCAATGTCATGGGGCTACCATGCTTCCTTTTGTGCCACAACTTGTCATGTATGCACTTGCTTGGTAGTAGGTTGTTGCACATTTTCTTTAAATAAGCATTCAATTGATGCGCCTACGTGCTCAACGGTCTTAATTGCACCTGTGTCCAACCCATCCGAAAGTCCGAGCCTTTCCTTTTCCAGTATAAATTGTACTACTGTGCAAGCTTCCATTCCAAGAAAGCTATCTTGCCTTTTGCTATTGCCCTATCTTTTTTTGCATTATCCAACTGCACATTGAGGGAATCAATGTCAATGTTTAAAAGGATATTTACTTGCATGGATTCTATTTCTGTTTGTATTTTGTGCCAAGGCCAATTGTTCCTCTATCATCTGCTTAGGCTCACACATAGAAAAACTTGGACATGATTCACCACTAATGCCTTCTTCCACTGCTTTTGGCCTTGGAATGCATGCCAAGGGTAGGTCGAAAGACAAATCCATCATATGATAGTTGATTAGTTTGTCAAATGTCTATGCATACCAGTAGAAACATTATGTTTGCATAGATCAATGTCCTTAGATTGCTTATCTTCGTCATTGGTATTTAGTCATTCCTCATAATTGGAGTCGTTAGCGATCAAGTGAACTATAGGAGGGGTGCACAGTCACTTTTAACCCTTGTCTTCTTCATCCACTAGCGTATCTTCCTCATGGTTGGGACCAAGTAAGACTTCGTCTAGATCAATATCTTCAACTTCTTGAAGTCCCTCATCCAGTGAGGTCTTTTGTTGAGGGGGTCTTTTTGTGAAGTAGGTTGCTCTTGTTGTGCATCTACGCTTGGTTGCTTTGGTTGCAAGGTGCTAGGAGCACTCGTGGCATGTACAACCACCTCACTTTGTGTTCCTTGCCCTTGCTATGGCATAATGTCTTGCGCATGCTCTTGCCTCAGAATCGTTTTTTACTGCAACTAGATCCACATTTGGCCATGTTGTGCCTTTAGAAGGGGTAGGCCCTTCTCCTTGCCTTTCTTCTCTGATGGTGTCACATATCCTGTGCAGATGGGGTTTGAGTGGTATATAAACTCTTAAGTTCAATTGCTTACAGAATTTGCATAATCACAACTCGCTGCCCTACTTAGATTGAACTCTTAATTGATAATTTTGAATGCTTTAGAGACTTAGAATTAGTGTAGTGCATCATTTGAGACATGAAACAAAACATATGAAAGTGAAACTGCGAATGTAACCACCATGAATAGTAAAGTACGGACACACACAACAATGGACTCAAGACTTTGACTAGGAAAAATCCGAGATGGAGGAAAAGTGATTAGAAGTGGCAATTGCACACCTTCCTTATCTTGCTTATGGCCAAAGACAGAGTTCATAGAAAAATTACAACAATTGCTTTTTTGTTTGTTCACTCAACTTCTCTCATCAACTTTTTTGTCTCTTACAACCAACTGAATGCCAACTCTATCACTCACACCGTCATGTCAATCTAGATTTGTGCCTCTTACTTATCATGCCTTAGGAGTGTCCTTTCGTGCACCAAAAGACTCGCAAGCGTCTTGGAATTGAAGAAATATTGTCATTGTGCCATTATTCTACCTTTGCAACTAATGTGGGCCAAGCTATTGCCAAATGTTTAACAACAATTTTGTAACTGGCGTTGTGTTAACCGGTAGTTATGTAACAACTGCTTGCAAAGACTGTGGTTGTGCAAACACCCCTTAAGGGAAACAATAGCTACACAATTGGCCCCTGCAAACATTGGTGGTTGTCACTGTGCACGAAATATTCATTTTCAGCCTTGTTTACAAACTGAAACCTGTTATTTTGTTGGATGATGAAGAGGTGTATGTTTTTTGATTGCTATGGATCATTGAGACCTTTGCTTGGTGGGTCTCTTGTTTCTCTTATCAACCAAAGCCAACGTTAAGGATTCTATTGCCCATCTTTTCCTTGCCTTTTCCAACTGGCTTTTCTTGTATGTGCTTTTTGTGCCTCTCCACCTTCGTGCACCCCTTATCTTTATCTTGGTGGGTGCCTACTTGAGGTGTATTTTTTGTTTGTGTATGGGCCATTGCAGTGCCATCTTGGGAGTTGTCAATGGCATATTTGTCTTTTAATCTATGAGCAACTTGTTCCTCAGTGGGGTTTGGCGCTTGGTCTGTTGGTGATTAAAACTGTGTATGCTACAAAAAGCCAATATTTGTTATGAATGTTTCTACGCCATCGTCTCCAAGTATTTCATCAATGGCAGCTTGAATGACACCATGGTCTTACCCTTTTTTGATCGTCGGTGTTCCTTTGAAGATTGCTCTTCAACCTTTGGTTCTTGTGCCTTTCTTTTGCCAATGATCAACGTAAATTCATGCCCTAGAAAGCCATGTATGTAGTTGTTTTGTGTAGGAACCCTATTTGTGGAAGCTTACTCAATTGTTGTTCATCACACAAATCTTTTTAGCATGTGATCAAATTGAGAAATTTGGCCATTCATTGCATTTTTTTTACAACTCGCATTTAATGCACTCACCTACTTTGCACGCACTTGCTTGCAATTCTATTCTCCTCTAGTGTGGTCATGGTGATGTGAGCCCCCTCCACCGCTCTCTTTTCGGCACAACCTACACCATTTCCCCCTTGTTGCGTTCCTTGGCTACGTGCGCACCCTTTTATTTGTGCAAACCTTGCCCCGCGGTTCTCGCATATCCACATGCTTGGTTGTTTTTGTGCGGCACATCTATGTTCCCTTCTTTCTATGTATTTGTGTGGTTTTGCTTCCTAGCTTTGGCACGATGCTTCTGCCCTTCTTTATACTGCACAAGTCCTCTTGCATATATCCTTGGCTTGTTTTCTACCCTTGTTCTTTGGAGTTTGCAAAAACTCTTTTGTGCAACATGCATTCCTACAAAACCACCTTTTGTTGCAAATGGTTATCTAGATTCTTGTGCCTTCAAAAAATCCTTTGAAGTACTTACGTGGTTTTGCATGGTTATTTTACACCAATCCCATCCCTCTTTGATCTAGTGTAATAAACTATTTGCCCACTTTATTCAATATCCTGTTCACACCATCCTGCACGAAGTAGACTCCTACACAACTTCTTAGAAAGTAAACTTCCTTATTACTACAAATTCAAATGCAGAACAATTGAGAACAAAAACTACTTGAATGATAGTTCAACCTCTCTTTTGTTGGAATTTTCCCTTGGCTAGACCAGCCTTCTTGGTACAAGCTTCTCTTTTGATCATTCAAAGTAGGGATTGGGCCTACTTCCATTGAAATGCCTTTGCAACATTTCCCCATTTAATTGGCACAACTTGCATGCATTAATTTCCAATATTGAATGAATTATATAGGACCCCATCCATATGATGTGCAACTTTCTAAGGTATCTTGCATAGTGTGAATTGTAGAGAAGCACCTTAGCTCCTTTCGCACAAAACCTTCTCCATGATGTGTTTATCATGTCTCATCTTTGGCCTCTTCTTTTGGGCCCCTAGGCTCCATCTCACCATCAATCTACTCTCATCTTGCTCTCATCTTGCTTCATGAGCTCATTAAGCCTTTCTTCTAGTGATTCCTTGTCATTTAGGCGTCCAACACACGAAATGCGTAATGAGGGCACCAAGAATTCAATCTTGCAACATTGCTTGCATACCAAACACGAAATGAAACAATGTTTGCTTGTTCAACCTTTTGTAGGTTGTCCTTTAAGCCCATAGTATTGCTGAGATTTGATCGTCCTAGTTTTTGAGCCAAATGTCACAAAATTTGGTTGGCGCAGTCCCCAATATCTTGTGAAAGCCTCCACAGTTCCATTTAATTGGGGATCGTATGGAGTTGTATTGTGGTGTGCGATCAAAAAATTAATGAGAATGGAAACGATTAACCCGCTAGTGCGCAATACATTATTATTGCCACAATTTTCTTACTAAGTGGGCAGTGACAACTCCAACAAAGGATTGCACTACAACTACGACAAAAATGTTCTTATGGGAGAATATCATAATCAAGTATGGATGTCCTTTGAGTCTAACATGTGATTGGGGCATTCATTTACTTAGTATTATGGTTAACTTCCCACTTCTTAAATTGATTTTGTGTGATTATTGGTAGCAAGGACATTTCATCCCTTATGTTAGGCTTTTAAATTAGTGGATATCACACTTTTGTGCGTAGTCATTGGCATCCTTATACAAGGTAGGCCACCAAAATCCTACAAACAAGATTTTACGTGTAGTTGCTTCTCTTGCATAATGTTTAACCCTTTTTGGAACTTCAAGGGTTGGGGGCAATAGGCTATTCGAGAATGAGATAACCTATTCCTTAAAGCATGCCAATTAAATAATTCAGCTTATGATATTCAATTTCAGCGCTGAATTACAAACATACTAAATATAGAAAGTACAATGTTAAACAGTATTATGATTGCATAATAACGAAGAAGAAACAATACTTGGCTTATGTATTGATTCTCAAACAGATTTGAGATGTACAAGTGTGGAAACAGGGTATCTAATGTTCAAGAACTAGTTGCTAGATTCTTGAAATATTCTCTCTAGCTGCCTAGACACTTGCGTCGCCCTATGGACGCTTGCGTTGCCCCGTGGACTCTTGCGTCAACGCTATTGTTTGAATTCCGACACAATTGCCCTATATGGAATGGCCATTGTATCAAGATGTGACTGCCTGGGTCTTTTTGGGTTTTTTGTTGATTTTCGTTTGATATATTTGTATCTCGCACATAAGCTATCGATGACTGTTTGTAGGTCAAAACCCCAGTTCTCCACCTTAGGTTAGGTTACCTTGTAAAAAATAGGTTAGGGGGCTCACAGTGTCGAGCTGACCCCAAAGAGCCCTCTGTCAATGAGTGTTGCGTATGTAGCCAATGCTTCAAAGAGGGCCTCAAACTTATGTAGTTCTCCCTTATGTGTTAGAATGTGTGTGCACAAGGGTGCAATATACTATATGACAATGCATGTAGTGATATAGCTTGTAACTTGACAAATATGGCTCATGGGCTATTTTTTGAGTACTTCAGACCTGTAGTATGACTGCTACTATGCTTAATATGAAAATAGGGATGAATATGACGAAATAGCTTAGTTGTGTAATTGATTGATTTAGCTTGGTAATTGTTAAATGTCCAAATGAATTGGCTTTGACTTGTATTTATAGTAGCTCTTTTGAAATAATCATCACGGAAGGGTTAACGACATTCTTAGGCCGACCCATACATTTTGAAAGATTTGCAAATTTGAGTGTTTGTAAGGTAAGGAAACTTGCGTTGAGGTAGGGACATTAGTGTCGATGCCACTGTCTTGCCCCGAACGAAATTGTCTGGGATGGAGGAAAGTTGTTGAGGTTCTGTAATTGACTGTGAAGGATATATATCAGATTTTAGGTGTTCTATGGTTATAGGTGATCTAGATAATCGTGATTGGACTAAGAAGTAAGTAATTAGACCCAGTGAGGTGGCTAGTGCAAGCCTTTTGGTTGCGAGGAAGGTCAAATTGAATGGTAGAGCCTTGAGATATATTTGTCAAGTGTACAAGACTAATTTAACATATAAATCCATATTTAAGCAACTACATTTGTTCCCCCTTTAATCTAGTAATGCATAAGGATGAAATTACTAGGTTAAAGGAAAGAAAAACGTAATGTGGTTTGTGCAACAATCCTTGTCTTTGCTTGAGCCCACTTGAATTTGTTGTATGTGAATGAGATGCAACCAAGAACATGTTACAGGTGTAATTAGTGCATATAATTTGAAAAGTGAATAATTTGAATATACTTGAAAGAAAAAGAGTGAGGAAGGAATACACCTGTGTGCTGATGCAACCATGTTGCCCCTCGATTGTTTGTCTTGGTTAAGATGCCTCCTAGTTGAAGCATTGGAGAGAGGTTGCCAACTAAACCTTGGAGATGTGAAGAGGGGAATTAGAGCGTGATCATGCCCCCAATTTGGTATAAGGATGAATTGTGCCAAGTCCATTGAGAGCACAAAATCTCAATTGCACAACTCAAGTACAAAGCAATGTAGCCAATTGAACCAATCTTCCCTGAGTTAAATGGTGTAACCATATCAACCCACAATAATAGAATCATAGTGCCATGTCCATCGAGGGCGCAAAATCTCAATTGCACTAATAAAAAAGAGCCAATTTCTACATCAAATAAAAGCCCAAACATTGCATCTTGGTAAGGTCAGTGCATAAATGTGTGTATAATTTGATAGCGTATTTGTAATGTGGTGCATGTGCACCTCGAATATGTCTCAAGATGAAGTATTCGTTAAAATATAACCTCCGCTTTGTAACACGTGTATAATATGTATCACAAATATGAAAAATTGTGTCCCAAATCTATTCTAAAGGCACATAATTTTGTCCCAAGTGTGTATCTAAATCATGTAAACTGTGTTACTGAATCAAATTTTGTCCATTATGTCAGCTGTATGTATGTGGAGTCATGTCTTCTATGACATGCCCCCATTGATATTCCCCCCTTTTGAGGTGAGGGGATTGCAAAAGTGATAATCGCCTTATCTTAAAAGGATAAGACAACTATGTTGTATCTGTGTGAATCATGTAGTAAAACGAGCATATCATAGTGTCATGTTGAAGTAGATTTATCAATGAAGCTCATAGTATGCATACATGACAAGCCCTAAGATACATGATATGAATCATGGAAACGTCTAGAAGATAACAAGCCCAATAAATAATCAAGCACACACCCAAGAGTGCTCAATTATCACACAAGGAGGGGTGCAAGGAGACCGCAAACAAGGGGCATGCTCAAATGCCACACATTCAAGTGAAAGACGTGCAAATGTCCACACACCAAATAAACAAGTAACAATCAAGGCACTTTGGCCAACAAGCAATGGAACATGTTCAAATACTCCACAAGCAAGACAAAGAAGCAAACAAGAAGTGCACTCAAAAAAGATAATGTAAATAGATGAAGCAATGAGAGATAAACAACTAGCACAATCATGTGATTTTAGTTCCTGCATACATGTGTTATAAAAATATCATGTAGAATAGCATATCAAATACACTGTGTGAGACGGCAACATGAGTATGGGCATGCATAAGATATATAAGCTCTGTAAGATAATGGTAAATGATCATAAAACAATAGAACCTGTGTTAATCATGATCATATAGAAGCAAGATGCCTCCAATGTAGTGTATTATGCTGAAAGAGGAAAGATCCAACATCTGCATACTTGAGAAATCATAGGTCTAATGTATGTCTGTATCACATACAAGTACCTGTGAAACATATGTATGTATAGAAATGATATGCTACATACTAACATAAAGTAAACAACATATGCAAAAAACTATTAAACATGTGAAATGTTAAATATTTTTGGTATTTTTGAAATTATTTGTATTTTCTTGAATACTTGTGTTTTTTGAAAATTTTGAATTGTTTATGAATTTGTATAAGGTATCCAATGATCTCAAGACGAGGATGGGAATCTGTGAGGAGTGGTAAATGATTAACATTTTCTGAACGAAATGTGCCATCCCTGTTCATAGCAGAATCAAAAAGTGTATCACGTTCTTTTGGGAAGTTTGTACTTGATAACTTTGGTTTGCCTTTATCTGTATTTGGTTTTGCATCTGTTGGTGATGGATTTAACTGATAGGTACTAAGTCCTATAGGTATGAATAGATTATGTGGGAAGTTACCGAGTGGATCAAAAGTAAGCTTACTGAACTGTTCATCTGATGATTGTTTACCATTGATATGAGCAATTATAGTGAAAGGGTCTTGATTTGAGGAAAGGATTGTAGGTGCCCCCTTTGCAACCACATTTGAAACTTTGGATTTGTCAAGTGTCTCTTGCTTTTTGACTTATTTTGTTAGAAATTTTGTTTTAAACATTTGATGTGCCCATTTCTCTTTTTGTAATATTGACTTTTGTTATTGTTCCTTCTCATCTTGTGCCTTTTGTAATTTTGCTTTTTGATCTTTTTGTAACATTGCTTTTTGTAATTGTTCCTTTTCATCTTGTGACTTTTGTAATTTTGTTTTTTCATCTTGATCTTTTTGTAACATAACTTGCTGTAGCTTTGCCTTTTGAATATTTTCTTGCTCTAATTTTTGCATTTGCAATTGTTTTTGCTTTGAATTATCATTTGGTAGCCATATTTGTTGTTTTTGCACTTGTGCTTTAGGAGAGGTACTCATAATGTGAGTGGGTTGCTTGAGTGATGTATCTTTTATAGGATTGCTACTATCAAATGTACTTTGTATTTTGTTCGTCAAGGCAAAACAACAATCTATATGATGTCCATGCATTCTAGGATATGCACAATAGTATTTTGACCTTCTAAGAGGATGTATAAAAGGTAGTTGGATAAACTTGTTTCGAAGCATTTCCCTTAGAATCTCACTTCGACTCTTATTGGCCTTTTGTTCACTTTTTGAATCATTAGTTGTAGATGAATCCTTTTTTAGTTTCTTATTTTGATATGAAATCTTGTTGGGTACAACATTGTTAGATGAAGATGCAAACACATGGTTAACACTAGCATATTTTGGATTTTGTAGGTATGTAATTTGATTTTTTAATTTTTTAACTGAAATATTGATTTTGTTTTTGTAATTTTTTGTTCGTAATGATGATTTGATCCTTAACGGCTTCACAAGCACAAACCTTAGGTACATTGGGTTGAATATGCATACGTACACCATCTAGAGGGGATGTGGGAGGTGGAGGGGTTTGAGGAAGGGTATGTTGGTTACATTCTTTTGGCACTATAGGATGGGCCGCCTTACCCCTTGAAGTAGTGATAGCATGGACCTCGTTAGAGGGATGGTAGCTATCACCATCCTTAGAGGCTCAATATTATTGCAATAAGAGTTGTAAAGAGAAATTAAATTCTGATCTTGTTTCAAAATACTCTTTCTATTGAAGAATTTGGTTACTCCATTTGATTTCTTTTTGATTGATTTAGTAATGTATGGGAAATAACAAGCTAGTATTACCATTATATATTGTGCAATGAAATAAGTACTAGATGTATCCATATTAAACATGATTGATTCTTTTGTAATAAATGCAAATCTGATCTTAAGACTGTAATAATTCAGAAATCAGAAATTAAGAAAAACTAGGTCAAACCAGGATTTTGCACAAGAAGACTCAGAGGTCTTGGTCACCAAATGTTTAACACTTTTGGGATTAACGGTTAGAGGAATAAGATACTCAAAAATGGATAAAACAATTCCTCAAAAGCAGGGCTATTAAATAATTTGGTTTATGATATTCAATTTCAATGTTGAATCATGAAAATACTAATATAGAAAGTCCAATGCTAAACAGTATTTTGATTGCACAATCACGAAGAAGAAACAATACTCTGCTTATGCAATGATGCACAGATAGATTTAAGATGTACATGTGTGGAAACAAGCTGTCTAATGTTCAAGAAATAGTTGTCTGATTATGGAAATATTCTTTTGGGCTGCCTGGACATTTGCGTCGCCCTGTGGATACTTGCATCAATGTTATTTTTTGAATCCGGATGCAACTATCTTTTATGAAATGCTTGTTGTATCAAGATGTGACCGCCTGGGTCTGTTTGCATTTTTTTTCGCCTTTCGTCTGAAGCATCTAGATCTCAAGCACAGGTTGTCGATGACTGTTGTAGCTCAATACCCTAGTTCTCGACCTTAGGTTACCTTGGCAAAAATGGGTTAGTGGGCTCATAGTGTGGAGTTGATCCCAAAGACCCCTTTGTCGATGAACGCTGCTTACATAGCCAATACTACAAAGAGGGCCTTAGACTTATGTAATTCTCTCTTATGTGTGGGAATGTGTGTGTAGAAGGGTGCAATATACTATATGACAATGCATATAGTGATCTAGCTTGTAACTTGACAAATATGGCTCATGTACTGTCTTTTGAGTGCTTCATATCTATAATATGATAGCTCCTATGCTTGATGTGCAAATAGGGATGAATATGGCATAATAACTTAGTTGTGCAATTGATTGATTGAACTTGAAGGTGTGATTGATTGGTAACTGTTAGATGTCCAAATGAATTGGCTTTGACTTATGTTTATACTAACTCTTTTGAAATAATCCTCATGGAAGTGTTAATGACATTTTTAGGCCGACCCGTACATTTTGAAAGATTTGCAAATTTGAGTGTTTGTAAGGTAAGGACACTTGCATTGGAGTAGGGATAGTAGCATCAACGCTACTGTCTTGCCTGGAACATAATTGTTCGAGATGGAGGAACGTTGTTGAAGTTTTGTAACTGACTGTAAAGGATATATTTAGATTTCAGATGTTCTATGGTTACATGTGATCTAGATAATTAGAATAATCATGATTGGACTAGGAAGTAATTAGACCTAGTGAGGTGGTGAGTGCAAGCTTTTTGGTTGCGAGGAAGGTCAAATTGAAGGGTAGAGCCTTGAGATATATTTCTCTAGTGTACATGACTAGTTTAACATATAAATCCAAATTTAAGCATCTACACATAATGGCCTCCTACATTGCCTTCATGGCATTTGTGCAACTATTTTGCTCGGTCATGTTCTAGAATGCATCTCCTCCTTATTTTACCAGGTCCTTGTACAATTCCTCACCAATCAATTGGTAAAGTGCAATCATTATTGTGTTGCTTCTTTTGTATCACTGTTCAATCCTTTGGTGCAACTCCAGATGTTAGAAATGTTGGTATCTCAACAAAGTCTCTAGCTATACTCGGTATTTCAAAAAGCTATGCGTTAGGCATGTCATCCTCAATGGCGTGCACACTTTCTCTAGTTTTGATATGTGATAAACGATCTGTTCCGCAATTTGGTTTGCCTAGTTTGATGACTCCTAATAAATTATTATCCATTAACAAATATGCCCATGCAACACTAGTTTGTTCACCAAGTACTTCAAAGGCTCATGGTTTGTGTAGAAAACAAGCTGGATGCTTAAAGGTACTGGGGAAACTTTTGCAGTGCATAGACCATTTCCAAGTCCTCTTGCTTAGTTGTTGTATACTTGCACTTGTGTTGAGAAAATTTCCTTCTTGCAAAGTAGATGGGTGATCTGTCTTCCCTTCTCTTGGTTGTGCAAAGATTGCACCAATGGTAGTCCATGAAGCATCCATATGGATGTGTAAGGGACCTTTCCAGTGCGGGAACTAAAGTTTAGCTGCACTTGCCAACTTCTATCTCAACAAAATCTTTAGGTACACTTAGTATTTTAAAAAGCTATGCATTAGGGATGTCTTCCTCAATGGGGTGTACACTTTCTCTAGTGTTGATATGTGATAAAATCTTTGGTTCTCAATTTGGTTTCCCTGGCTTGACGACCTGTGTGAACTGGGATGCTTAGAATTTTAAGCAACACTAGTTTGTTCACCAAGTACTTCAAAGGCTCATGGTCTATGTAGAAAACAAGTGGGATGCTTGAAGGCACTGGCAAAACTTCTGCAATGCATAGTAATGAGATTGGTACAAATTTACTAAAATTCAAACACACAATATAAGATATTATATATTTCCTGCTCCTACATTAAAACTATACATTGGCTATTATATAGCCATTGTGATAGCAAACCAACTTCCTATTAAATAAGAAGCCACAATAACAAATAACCCGGTAATAGTCAAGGGTATAAGAAACTATCCACTAACCAATAATAACCTAACCATATTACTGTATTAAACATTTGGTAACTTACACAGTAAATAGTAATTTACCTCAATGTAAATACTAATCGCCAACATTCCCCCCCTTAGTTTTTACATGGGGAGAAAGTACATCATGTGAATTGAAAACATAATCAAATGCTAACACATATTTTTAGGTCTGCATACTGCTGTTTGAATCTTGCTATTTGGATCTTGCTGTACATGATCACCTATATACGAGATCTTATCTCGCTTTCATTTTCAGTTGAACGTATTCACTGATCGACCATTTTCCAATGAAGTACGACAGTCATAGGATCTCTGCAGTCACAGAATTTTTGTAGTCAACTGCCCTCCTATACAATTGTTTACATATTCAATGATATCTACATTCTTCTCTTCTCCAACTTAGCAGGGGAATGATTACAATGTTTTATTGTTGCACACAACACACAATTGAAAAATAGAATGTGCCATCAAAACAAAATATGACCTTGTCATTAGTGGCTAACAAGAGATGCTTTTTAGCGTCCTTCCTCCGATGCCCCCAACCTCCATTTTATAGCTCAAATAGCTAGATTAGTGAAGAGAAATCCTCCACCCCACACTTTTGACATACCTTTTACAATACAGACGTCGGTTACATCGATAATACGTCCGTGTACAATTGAGACAATTTTTTTAATTTTCTAACAATTTTTACAACTGAGACTACTAGACACAAAAATGACTATTGGCTATCGACACTTATAATATACATTAGATTCTTGGTTTCGATGACTTTAACTACTAACGCTAAAACCTAAGACTTAGAATGGCAATGAGAGATATTAACACCTATTAACTAGGAAGTAATATTTAATTATGTTCTAACAACTATAATAATAAAAAAAATTGACTCTAAGACTTAATTTTCTAATATAACTAACAAAATGACTTTTGTTTTTGTTTTTGACATAAAGATTTGACACCGAAAAAAGATAAAAACTTATATTTTAAAACAAAAAGAGAACAATACCATTGGCTATGTAGGATGATAGTTTGGGAAGTGGGACGCCTTTATTGCACGTTGGAAACCTCAATGTTGACCAAACCAGCATGGAAAGCAATAAAAAAAAAGACGATGACGAATCGATTAAGCACAACTTGAATCCGAATATGGATTCCTTTTGCTGATGACAAATATGACAACGCTACAATAAATGGCACTCCTTAAGTCTTACAGAATGTCTTCAGTGATGCAGGGATATGACTAGGTCATTCTGCTAGATCAAATAAAGGTTGAATCAATGCGAACATGTGATTATGTATGCGGTTGAGTGATTTGTGTAATAAATGATTCAAGCATAGAACAACGTGCAACTTGATCTGATTTCGGCAAGGCAATTCGGCAATGTTTCAATTGATTTTTTGTGCTCCTCGATCTAAATTCAGTGTAGCCTGTTTCACTTACAAAGTAGTCGCCATAATAGAAGACCAGATTTGTATGAAAAGAATGCTGATTTGTCTGAAACACACGTTGTATGAATACTATAAGCTTTGCCTATCAACCATAACAAATTCTCATATTGGACCGCCTAGCTCTGATACTAGATAATGAGACTGGACAGATTTACTAAAATTCAAACACAATATAAGATGGTATTATATATTTCCTGCTCCAACATTCGAACTATACATTGGCTATTATATAGCCATTGTGATAGCAAACCAAATTCCTATTAAATAGGAAGCCACAATAACAAATGACCTAGTAATAGTCACAGGTATAACAAACTATCCACCAACCCATAATAACCTAACCATATTACTGTATTAAACTTACGATAACTTACACACAGTAAATGGTATTTCACCTCAATGTAAGTACTAATCCCCAACACATAGACCATTTCTAAGGCCTCTCACTTAGTTGTTATATAGTTGCATTTGTGCTGAGACAATTTCCTACTTTCAAAGTAGATGGGTGGTTTGTCTTCTCTTCTCTTGGCTGTGTGGGGATTGCTCCAATGGTAATCTTTGAAGCATCCATATGGATATGGAAGGGAGTTTTCCAGCTCGAGAACTAAAGTATAGCTGCACTTGCCAACTTCTATCTCAACAAAGGCTTTAGGTACACTAACTATTTAAAAAGCTATGCATTAGGCACGTCATCCTCAATGGGGTGCACACTTTCTCTAGTGTTGATGTGTGATAAATGCTCTAGTTCACAATTTGGTTTCCCTGTCTTGACAAATTGTGTGAATTGGGACTCCTAAAATAGTATTATTCATCGACAAATATGCCCATGCAACATTGGTTTGTTCACCAAGTAGTTCAAAGGCACATGGTCTGTGTCGAAAATAAGTCGAAAGGCACATGGTTTGTGTCGAAAATAAGTCGAAAGGTCTAGTGAGACTTTTGCAGTGCATAGACCATTGCCAAGGCCTCTTGCTTATAGCTTCTCTCAGGTTGAGACAATTTCCTACTAGAAAAATAGATGGGCCATTTGTCTTACTTCTCTTGGTTGTGCAAGGATTGCACCAATGGCAATTCTTGAAGCATGCATATGGACATGGAAGGGAGTCTTCCATTTCGGGAACTGAAGTAAACGTGCTCCTACCAACTTCTCCTTAAGTTTTTCAAATGAGTTTGGTTGTCTCTCGGTCCACACAAAATGACCATCTTTCTTCAACATCTCCTACATGGGTTCCACAATCTGTGCATAGTTCCTTATGAACTTATGATAATACCTTGTGTCCCAAGAATGCATGTACTTCCCTTTGCATGCCCGGGACTTCGAGTTGTAAAATAACAACAATCTTTGCTGGACCCATAAGCATCCCTCTTTGCACTTGAGATGTCTGAGAAAAGTTGGAAAGGGTGTAGCAATACACTTCTTTAATATTAATTAAATTTTAAGTTGCTTGCATCTTTCAAACATCAAGCGTAAACTTTGGTAGTGGTCATTCACGATGCCATATATAGTCGAGTCGTTTGGGTATACTTGAAGGAATTTGTGAATGAAGTCCTCGAATGATTCCTGAGATATCCCAAGCAAAATTATCATGCAAAAATTTTCACTTTCTGAATTCACGGTTACACAGGCATTTCGTCAAACAGTTTGCAGGTAAACTGATTTCTGATGTTTTCCTGAGTTGTTGTTTGAATGTGTTTGGGATATATTTGTTTATGTTTTACAATATTCATTCAACAATAAAAGATCTCATACAAGTATATATTCAATACCAAATCAAACACATGTATTTATTCTGATTTTTGGCACTCTAAACTGCTGTTACAAATGGTAATGTCCAGATTTCAACAATAGACAGCAAAAGATGTTTACAACAGCTTAAGGTTACAATGATAGACATGTATGAACAGAACCAACCTTACTCCAAGCCCCCCTAATGCAGAAATCTGACTTTTGGAAGTGTACGGCCTATTGCAGAACTTGTATGGCAGCCAATGCAAGGAATGTACAGCCTGTAGCAGAGGTAAGATGCTCCCAAACAGCCTCTCATTCACTCGTTTCACCCTTTCAAACCCAAATGCCACCTCTCTCAGCTCTCTTCCAGCCCCACGTGCCACAAATGCATATGTACGACCCTCTACAATATCATATCTGTACGACCAGGTTGGGAAACTGTATGGCCAGCTAATGGAACCTTCACAAAGCTGATCCAAACAATAAATCTCTATGAAATGATCCTCCAATAAGTTGGAATTCATTTTGGCACAAGACTTCACGAATTCTTCAAGTAATCGTTCCTCCGCAGGCAAGAAATCTAATTGATTCCTTCATTAACTAGCTAGAGTAGAATATTGCATTACCAAAACTAGGATTCCCTTAGGTTTCCATCCAAGGGTTTGTAGCTCAAAGCTCTCCGAAATCTCAATGAGAAAATATAAAATAGGCATGAATAGAATGAACCCCAAAGTGCTCTTTTATAATCAACCCCAGGCAACCTTTCGAATTCCTGCACTTTTTAATTTAAATTAAACCTTCGGAAGTTAAGTGACTTTTTTAACTTAATTGAACATTGCACCAAAAAGTCAGTTTTAAATACTTTATTAATTTAATTAAATAACATTATCCTTATAATGTGATGGGATGAACAATATTAAATAATTAAATTAAATTATTCCCTTTTACTTTGTAATTAGCCCACGGGAATAATTGGGCTAATTGACCTCCTCCTGGCTCATGCCTCGGAAGGGGACATTACAATTCCACCACTATGTGCGTGAAGATGGAAAGCACATTCTTCAACCCAAAGGGCTGCTTCTTCAATGGTCTTGCGCCATTGCGCAAGTTGATTTTCATCTTGCCTAGGGAGTAGTATACTCCATGCATCTTGTGATAGCCTCTATGGAACAAATCTTGAAATTCCTTCAACAATCCTGTCATGTGTGCCATTTCCACACATAACGAATAGTCTTCAATTTTTGCAATCTTTGGCTACTCTTTTGTTGCAATGTTAACTTCCTTGGTGCACATAGGTTCATTATGGCATGTACGGTCCTTATCCTGTGCCCATTTATGACGCTCTCACCTACTGAGATTTGTTCATTCAAATGGCGTAACTATTCCTCAAGTTCCTTAGTGCCATCAATCCTACACAGTACTTTCAATGCCATTATGCCATCTTCTTGCACATTGTTGCTCTTTTGTGCAACTCGATCTATCTTCTTCCTCCTACCCTTTTGAAAGCTCTCCTGGATTGCATATTTGTCTTCTCCAAACATTGTTCACATGTGGTCTTTCATTTTTGCATCATTGTAGAAGATTGCCTTTTACCTGTTCTAGAGGGGTTCTTGTAGTTTTGGCTCCTCATAGTAAAAGGTGAATGTCTTTCTAAAATTTGCATTCATAATTTCCCTTTCTGCCTTTTTGTGCCACGTCTTGCTCAAAATGTTCCGTGCACGAGCTCATATCCCTAGCATGTTGTAAAACGCATGAGGCTAGAGCTTCATAGGTAGCACTTGAGAAAATTGTTACCAACTCATTAGTAAGCTTTTAGGTTCTCGTAGGGCTTTCCATTTCGTTGCTACATTGGCATGCCTTTCTTGTTATTACTCCTTTCAATACACAAACTTATTGCCTCCATCACACGTGACCATGAAGGAAGATGTGGCTGATGTGCAACCCATCAACAAGCAACTATCTGCACAAGGAATGGACTAGTGTAGTAACACACTCTACTCCCTTGGGTAGAGGAGACTAGATATATATGACGTAGACTTGTGCATAGGTGGATCCATCATACCTTGGAGGTTTCTTGAGGCATCCTTTGCTTTCCCTAAACATCCTGTTAGTTACATGCAATCTTGCCTAGGTTCTTGCCTCTTCCTTTGTTTGGGTTGGGGAATGTAGTGAGTGTCCCGACAAAGCTAGTGTTTCTTCTTTAATAGTTGCACATTTCCTTCCTATGACAATAGGATTCTTGAATCCATATTTCACATGCATTACTTGTTGCATCTAAAGCAGACATCCCACTTTTCCAGCTAAGGACACCATCATCTATCGTATATAGGTATTCTTTTTGCTGCACTGTGATGTTATGGTTGTTGTTTATGGCTTCTTCCACCTTCACATTCTCCACATATGCATGTCCATGACGATTATCAAGCAAAATCACCACATGATGCTAGCTATTATCGAAGCTCTTTTATTGTTGCTTAAAACACACATATGCATTATTCTCATAGCACCAAGGTTTTCCCAACAATGTTAGATAATTATTAGCTTCCACAAGCTCAATCACCTCAAAGTCTGCAACGAATCTAGCTCCAAGAATGTTTACTTCAGTGTTGCGCAATATTCCTAGTGGTTGTGCGTGGGTCTTGTTAGCCATGAATAGGACATGGGGTGTTGGTGTCAATGGTGGACTCCCCATATTTTTTTGTGCATGTCTGTACGCAACCTCTTCATTCCCACATGGAATCATAGTCAAAATTATTCAAATGTGTTAGCAAAAATTTAGGGTCATTTATCATGGGTTAAAATATGGTGATGGGCAACAAACACGTGAAGGATTTAGGAACACAAAACTTAGACCAAATTTCCGTCCGTGGCCAATTTGGGTTAACCATCCCTCCCTCTGGGTGGAAGACTTTTGTGTACCCTACTGTTACGGAGTATCTCCCATCAACAAATCCTACCCATTGGTGGGAGTCCAAATTATCATCTAGATTGATCCTTCTACTCCCCAAGATGCAATTAAGCTCGAGTTATTGTTTTGCAGGGGACTCTAAGAGCCTAGCGTCCTTCCATGACGTGATTGGGAGGCTTGAGTTTGTCTCAATAGAAATGAAATCCTTGATTAAAGCCCGTGATTGGGTAAGCACTAAAGCTTCCTTGATTTCCTCAAGTTTGCCTTCTAATGCAAAGGGGAGACTAGAGCAAGAATCATCCCAAAAGTTTGCCCTTGCCCCATATCCAATCTCCCAGGTTAATTTTTTGGATACAATAGCTCTGCAGTTTGCGATAAAGTATAACATGTGGGAACCTTTAGGGAGGGACTCCATTGAGAAGAATCACTCTAGGTCATTTGAGTCCACTTATTTGTCCTGAACAGGCAAGGCAATTCTACTATTGTAGGGCATTTTCAAGGATTCTCCATGCTAATTTATATCCCTTTACTCTATTTTGAGCATATAGATTTGGATAGAAGTGGACTTTATGCTCATCAGATGAACCAAGGTAAAGGAAATTTCTTAGATGTTGCTTCAGGATTTTCATAAAATTGGCAAGGGCCTTCATGTTCTGCTCCTACTAGTTTGAAGGTCGGAGACCACATGGTTGGCTTCCCAAGATTCTTCTAAGTTTCCTTTGGAAGAACATTCACTCTAAAGCCTATACCGACAATAATATTTGTTAGGTTCCGTCCTAAGATTTACGTATACATGTCTATTGGTTGTTTGGCTAGATTCATTGTCAGGAGTATGGGATTGATTACTTGCTCACTTGACAATAAGGGTTCTACTATTGGCTCATTGTCCAACATTTTTTTTTCTTCTACTTCCACACCTTCCAACATTAAGTGTGTTGCAGGCATCATGCTGTGATCAATGCTTTGCACAACTGAGGTTATAGCACTTTTGAGCTATGGAATGCTTTGCAATAGGTCTGCTACTTTGATGGGTACGATAGTTTGTAGAACTTGCCTTGCAATTTTCTTTGTTTGACCCCAACTGACTGGTTATTGTACCTATATGTTAAGGTAATGTTTTCGTTCCTCAATCATTTCTCTTTCGACATCTATTCTTGCGTCAACGAATCCTTCTTTCTCTGTACAAAGTTTTGGTTAATTTTTCTTCTTTGCTTGGGCCCTAGTGATCGCCATCACTCCTCCATTTGTTACGCCAATCATGTTGACATTTGCTTGCTTTAGGGAATTTGTGTCCTTGCGGTCTTTGGATCCACAACATATACAAATAAGTCCAGTGTTAACTTGGTTTGTGGGGCAATCTTTTGCAAAATGGTCCCCCTGGTTGCAATTTTGGCATTGGAAAATTGACCAACATTGGTCGTCATATTGGATATGGTTACCAGCTCCTCGCATATTGTTATGGCATCTTGTATTATTTCTTTGGTTTCTAAATCCACTAGGGGACGCTTCCCTATCACCTTGGAATTTTGTTGGGGTGGTTGGTGGTATTGATGGCTCTCCTTGGGTGAGAAGAACTTGGGCACCGTTGTTGTTCAAGTTGTACGAGTAGTTTTTAATGTCATGGCCATTAACTTGACAGATTCCACATAACATTTGTAGAGGACAATTGGCTTTGGCGTGCCCTTCTGTTTTGAAGGTGGTGCACCAAAGGTCCCTACCTTCTTTGTTGGTGTATTTTTTCAATAATCTCATCATTCAGAGTATGTCCCTTCGAAGAGCTCATATAGAACCTAGTTCACTACCACTTGAATTAGAGTCTTCATCTTCACTTGTCTTAGAATGTGAGAATGTTTTATTTTCACTCTTGATGTCCATTTCTTGGTTATAAGCCTCCCCAAAATTTGAGAGTGGGACCACTTTCATTTTTTTTTCTCAATGAGGTAAACGATCCTTCAATAAACCATCTCTTCTTCAGTCCATCAACCGGTTCCTTCTTGAGTTTCCCAAGTAATTCTTGGAGCCTTCTGTTGTAAGCTTGTATGATCTCGTGCATACTTTGCCGAGTTTTGTAAATATTGTCGATAATCTTATTGTTGTCCCTCATGAGTTTGAATTATTTCTCGAAAGCTTGCTAGAGTGTTGTCCATGTTTCTTTCTTCGAGTTTGGTGCATCTGTGTCCCAGTTGATAACCGTTCCTCAAAGGGTGGCTGGGCGGCATCTTAACCGCATATGTTCATCTATATGCCCATTGGAAGTCCAGATAGTTATGCAAGTTCTATAGTCCCTTACTAGATCTTTAGATCTACCACTAGTGAATATTGGCAACTTTTGTTTATTTAGTGATGGGTTCCGTAGAGTTTCCTTTATCGTGGGTATTTGGGTCTTTTGAAGTGGCCCTTCGAATATGATCTTCCTCCTTAGGACGGTCTTTGTCAGACATTGCTTTGCGCTTTCGAGCACGTCTTTGTACTTGACCCCTTCTCCTATAGTTATTTGTATTTTGTGTTGCACACCCTCATGTTCCTTATTTGTGCTTTTGCCCCCCACTTGTCATTGAAACTATTTTGGTTGTTCTAGCTACCCTAGTGTCCTTGCCACTAGATCTTCAATCAACAATTATACAATCCCGCATATATTTGTGTCGTAAGCAGTTCGTTCTTCCTGTATAAAGAAGTCTTCAATTTCTGTATCAAAAAAGAAAAAATCGTCTTCAATTTCTCTATCAAAAAAGGAAACTTACTTTAGAAGGAGGCGGTTGGGTCGTATGCTTATCACTGGATTTCATTGATATTGTTGTGGAACTCTAAAACTGTATTCAAAGGGCTAGATGCATAGCAATCTCTCGCCATTGAGTAGTGGAGAGTGGTGTAGGATGTTTCGTTACTTGTTCCTGTACCAATTGAACCTTTTCTCTGTTCCAGTGCCTACTCTAGCTTATGCTTGGGCTTTGGCCTTGGTAACCTTGACTTTGGCTTTTTATTTCCTGTCCTTGTTTTTTTGAAGTGGTAGTTGCATGTAAGCTCCTCATTTGCTTTAGTTGTTCCGAGAGTCAGGACGACCTTTTGATTTTGATTTCATCTGCTTTGCCACGTTGTCTTCTTTGTTTTCCTTTATTCGGGTTCAATGGCATTAATGTTGGTCTTCCGATCTCTCTTCCTCTTCCCGACTTTGTGTTTCTTTGTACCTTTGTAAGATTTGTTGTCTTCGATCCTCTCGGTCACGTTTGGCATGAAGGTTTTGCAATATAATATAGTGCTTGGCAAGAAGTCGTGATAGGTGGTCAAGGAGTCACTCTCTTTTTCTATTATCGCCAATTGCCCCTAGATGGTTTCTTTTAGCTCTTGTGTTCCTTTCGGCTTCTTCGTTGATCCCATAGGTACTACAAGTCCTTGTTGAGTTCTTCTTGTTGTTGGTTGGTTTGAATTGCTTTATGGATAGGTTGACTTATTCAACTTTCCATCAAAAATATGTCTTCGTTAAAAGTATTGTTAACCGACTTTTTCTTCCTACACAATGAAATTTGACCCAAATTCTTGAAAGGCAACAACGCCAAATGTAGAATGTCTACAGAGAAACTAGACTTATCAATAACAACGTACAAAGAGTATTAATTGCAGAACATACCATGACAAAGCAGAATATTTAAACAATAACAGCATTGTATTCATAAAATATAAGTTTCGATACAATTCATATAGTTTAGGAAGGAATCGAACCAATGCCTTTTCCTCGACATACAATATGTTTTTTAAAGGACAAGATCCAACGGTTGTCAATTAACCCTATCTTCACAACTGACATAACTAAGAGTCATGTTACAATACCAACAAAATATGGACAAAAGACAAACGAAACAATGTCAGCAACTACAATATATTTATTCATATTTGTTGGTCTACATTTCTCCTTCCTTTGGATACGTTGGAGTCGCCTCTGACTTGAAGAACACAAAAGCAACTCAAGAAGAAGCGGCAGGAGGGGAAGAAGAAGACATCCATGGATGTGCTAGTGTGTCGACTGGAGAGCTTGAAGAAGCAACCTTTGGTTGACAGAGTTCAGCTTGAAGTACAAATATTTTAGAGGTTTGTTGTTGTAGATGTTTAGTAGCCACAAGTTCATTTTCCCATGAACACTTTACCATATGTACTGCCTGTTGCATTTGCTTTTCCCATGAAGGACCTCCATGGTAACAAGTTGTAGCTTGGCCTTCACCTGATTGAGCTCTTGACTCTTTGTCTGTGTGAGCTGTGTTTATTGGTGGAGTTAGTCCTGGAAGTGACCCTGCTGATCCTCTAACTACTATCGTAGGGATGCCACCTTACTAGTCATACTACCTTTCTCATCCTGCAAATGGCATTTCTCACACATGGAAAACTGAAGCAACAAGTATTAGTGCCTTACCTTGAGTCGATTTGCTGGCGCATTATTCTCCCCTTTGGCTTTTAGAACTTTGTGAGAGATGGATATTTGTGGAGTCAAGATGTTTTTTGGGGACTATAAAGACTTGGTGTACCTGGTTGGCATTGCTCCTATTCTTGAATCTCAAATGCCTTTATTGCAAATTGTTTTCCTTCGGTGAAGTCCTTTACCCTATTCCTGTTTATCTTCCCTAAGCGGAAGCAGAACAAAAGAAGTTGTTCACCAAGAAATGACCAAAAGAAACTTATAAATAGGGGTTTTAATCCCAAGGTCAAGTCTCAGTTTCAGCCAATGTCACAAGTCTTGTTAAAGATGTTGAACAATATAATAAGTCATCAGCTTGATCGATGGCGGCAGCCAAAATAGGGTGAAATCAGAACAGCACTGGTCTTGCCGATGACGTCGCTTAGAAGCAAGCAAATTTTGAAGGCGTGTAGAGGAAGGAGTAAGGAGATAAAGGATGACAAATCTGATATGCCTGTAGTATGAAGGCGGTAGATAGGCACCCATGACACATCTCTCATTGAGTTGGCTCAAAACCAGCCCGCCCCAATCCCAAATATAGGAGATTAATGTGCCAACAAATTATGGACAAAAGAAATGTTAGTAAATGGAGTATAATGTGTATACACATTTCTAGGTCTGTTGTGACCTCCAACCATATTGGGCCATGATTTGAACCCAAACTTTGAGAATCCATAATTCTATTATCCATTCCGCTTCCAGCCAAAGGTTCTGAAACAAGAAACCTGTCAAGGCATTCCACAATTCCATAAAAGCCCAATCTCCTATTGTCCAAGTAAACCTTTCTAACTTTGGGACAAATATCACACAACTAGTTTTGGCCAATGAAACATGTGAAATCTTTTTGAAATTGTGACACATTCCTCGTGCTACCCTTTTTCTATGTAGGGGGAAGGATGGTATTCAAGTTCCCTCCTAGTAAGAGCTTATCTTGTCTGTGGCCCTTTAGAAAGAGAGCGAGTTCCTCAGATGTTTTTTCCTTTAATATATTGATGTTTGGGCCATATACATTAATTACCTTTGACAGAGAGCGATGAGCTGAAACTGATTATTTCACAACACATCCAGTTAGTACCCGCTGCGACTTGAAAGCATTTTGTTGTTCTGCAGTTCCATAGGAAGTCGAGGCCCCCCTCTGCTCTAATGCATACACTCCAAGTGCTTCCCATGATTTCCACTATTGATTTATCATGGATTGCAGTTCTTTTGTTTTCATATTGATTTGTTGTAGCATAATGACATACACCTCCTCAATTGAAGCTAACATTTCACCAACCTTCGTTTTTAGTGAAATTTTAGCCCCGGACATTCCATTATATACACTTCATTTTGATAGCGGACGGACCAGCCCCATACACCAGTTCCCTCTGCAGTAGGAAGTATGTGAATTATTCTTTCTCTTTATTAGATTAAGTAGCTAATATGTTAAGAACGTCAACAGCAGTTTGTTGTAAGTTTGCTTTGTATTTTAGGCATATTGGTTGTTTGCAATCATTAGCATATTGGTTCCATCTGTTGCTAAGTTGTTATGCTTGGATTTAGGTTGTTAGTATTTTCATATGGCTATCTAATGGAGCCACTCTGCAATGTAATATACGTTCCATGATTTGCTCTTATATGTTATCAAAGTAGGTTTTGAGGCTTCATGCCTCATAGGCATGTGATTGTTGATTTGGGATTGTTTACGGTTTGAGCAGGAGTAGATAATTTTCGGCCATCTTGTTAGGTTTGTGGTAGGGAGCATAGTGAAGCTCTTATAAGCACTGTTGAAACAAAGTTATTTTGCAGTGTAAGGTTGACTTTTTGCATATTCTAGGACCTAAAGAAAACAGTTATGTAATCTACAGATCTCTAGATGGAGCGAAAGAAGCATGAATCGAACCAGAGTGATAATAATAATAATAATAATAATAATAATAATAATAATAATAATAATAATAATTTAAAAAAAAAAAAACATGAACGTCATGAGATCAATTGTTGTCAGCAATCTCAAGCTATTGTGGATAGTCTTGGACAATGATGGCAATGAGAAACAAAATGAGGCTGACGTGGAGACTCTGGTATATGTGATGGTGAGCCTCGTGGACATATTGAAGCTGCCCGTGACATGGACCAGAATGTTGGTTATGCTATTCATCTGGTTTAGCTGTGTGCTTGTATGCTACAGTCAATGTCGTTAATTTGAGCACTAGCCTCTCAATCAATGTCTTCTTCAACGGGATAATTAAGATGTGGGGAACTTCAATGTATAAATTTATGAGCAGACTGCAACAGGGGTGTGGTATGCTAGGAATATTTTGCATGGCTGTACTTATAATTTTCTCTATATATATACACTGCAGTGTTGTTTCCGATGGTTGTGTGTTGTGCTGCCTTGGGGATCATTAGTGTGACACGGAATATTAACGCAATATTTTCACTATTGGTGGTCATGGCTGTATTGCTAGCCACAAATCTGGGGTTGCTGTTTGCAGAGATCGGCATGTATGGTATAGTGGGAGGCGTGGTGGTTGTTGAATTGTCAGAGATCTTGAATCGACCTTTGTATGAATTCATGGCAGGTTTGAATGTGCAAAGAGAAAGAGCCAAAATGTTGTTGGCTGCATCTGCGATTTATTAATATGAATATTTGTGTAGAGATACTTATTAATATAATCTACCACGATGATGTCGGTGGAAATATGTTGATGTCTTTGGATCATTCACCCGAGAGTAATATGGTAAAAAGAAATAGACGGTGAAATTTGGAATGAGACAGACTAATCATAAATGCCTCCATGTAGGCTACTTTGTTCATCACAACCAGCCAGTGTAAAAGCCTCCATACTTCACTAGCAGTCCTTTCCTGAATACTTCACAAATTTAGCATGCTAAAACTCACAATTGCCATGCACCAACTGAATAAAACAAAAACAGAACAAAAGTAAGACAAAATCAACTCACAAAATGCAAATGTGTTGCATATGTAGCATGACAGCATCTCTCTCCATAGAAAATCAATGACACCATTTCATACGTTAATTATTGTGTGCCCACCAATTATTGTTCTGCCACATTTTTTTGGGTGTCCTGGTACCATGTATGATGATTCCTTTCTGTTTAGCTGTTACATGAACCTTTGTCCTTGTAGATTCATCATCTCCTCAATAGGACTTCAAAATTTCTATTGCCTAACCACAAATTTAAGGGCACAAACTGCATTTGCATTACTGCTGACCAAAATAATAATATATACATTGTTGGTTCTTATATAAAGGAAGGAGCATCCCTTTATTTTCCAGATGGGAGAGGTCCCAAGGTCCTTTGGCTGCATTATGCATGATCCAAAGACATCTACCATATTACGACCTACATCGTCTTGGTAGATTATATAGATGAATAAGACATGATTTATTCATTTGGTGCATATTGTGGGGTGAGCGTGTTGAAAAAAGAGTATTCTTTGGCATGATGTTATGTTGCATCCCTAGAGATTCAGATAGGTATTCAAACATAATGTGCATTATAGTGTATACTTCTAAACCCAAGGATTTATATGGAGCTGAGTTTCAGAGATGTGGCAAGGTGTACTTCATAAGTATTTCATGTGATTGCATCTTATTATTGATCCATAATTTGCATGGGTATTCCATAACAAGAATTGCCTACACGGATCCGCTTACTCCTAACATACACATGATTGTTTCTTCCCTGTTAGGCATTTCTTTGCTACTTAAAACAGAGGTTTAAGGTGCTGTAAAATGAAATAGACTGGAAATGAAATGCAAGTAGAAGACACAAACACACATGCCACAATGGTTTTGGTGAAATTCAAGATGAGAAAACTACAGCAGAGTGAGGTGTTTACTCATCCTCGTTCCACTATATCATTCTCAAGTACAGGTTTGCTGCCATGTATGACACATATGGACAGAAATACAAGTCAATAAACTGCCCAAAGCCTGCACTATGCTTTGTCTTTCTTACAACACTTATCAATCAACCCCAACGACACCTAACAATCAGAAACAGCTAGGAGAGCAATGAGAAAATACTGCCTCATGGAGGAATAGAGACCCCATTTGAGTTGTGCTCCATCACAACTCCATATGATGGAGAACCATCACATCTAAGCTGCACTCTTCTGCACCCAAATGACTCTCTTCCATCTCCTCTTCAAGGCTCAAATCTCATTGAATGATCAATCGAATCAAAGGAATGTCCCACAGATGAATGGACTCAACACTTGAGCTCCTTTCTAGAACCCAACCAACTTGAATGGAATTGCATTTGGATTTTGTTACAATCCAATCCTTCATGTGAACTGAATTGAATTCCATTTGAATTTAATTCAGTCCAATCCACATCTAATTTGGATCGAAAGTACATCCCTAAGATTTCATCCCCTTCAATCCTTTATTGAATTATCGTTTGAATGACTTTGGCCTATTCCAAGCCTGTATTTATCCATGAACTCAGCAACATGAGGTACATGAACCACCAAGGAGACAAACTGAACCGACAGAATGTATGAAACCAAGCCACATTTACAACTGTTACGTGTTGGACTCATGGTTCGCAATTCTGTAATAATCTGTGCTGTCGCCACGGGTGTCTCTGAAAAGCTGCGACATGGTCTCTAGGTCAAAATAGAAGGCTGTTCCAAGTTGTCTGGAACACTCTCAGCTCTCCTTTGATTTTGTAGACTTCTCATGCACCTTCTTTACTGATATTTCTCCCTGAATTGTCTTCAAGTGATGTGTTACAAGGATTTGTTTCATAAATGAGAATAGTGGAACTTGATAGCTCACATGGCTAACATAACTAATCCAAAATTGGGATCAATTATAGAGCTTCAAAGTGATATTTACACCACTATAGTTTCACAAGGTCATGGAAAGGAGAAATGAGATGGTTATGGAGATGACAAGATGCATGGTGCAATGTTGGAATGTGCCATATCGGTGTTGGGAAAAAGCCGTGAATACATTGGTCTACACCCTTAACTGGTGTCCTTGTAAAAGACTGCAACATGTGACTTTCGACAAAATATGGTCAGAAAAGAGACAATCCGTAAGTGATCTTTCTATATTTTCAGTTTTGTTTCTTTTGCATTAAATTTTTAGGAGAAGATAGATGCAAAACATATATGTTCGTTGGTTGTCTTAAAAAATGAAAAGCATACTGGTTATTAGATGTCTCTGAGCAAATTTGTGGTTGGTAGAGACGTGGTTGTAGATGAGAAGATATTTTTCTTTGGTAGGCCTACAAATAGTATTGTATAAGTATTTGTTGCTGATAATTATGGAATAAGTTCTAATGTGGAGTAAGGCTCAAAAATAGTAACATCAGAGGAGTCAAGTTGCAGAGTGACAATCAGCGGAGCCAACAATAGAGACCGAAGTGGTATAATGCCACAGTGAAAGATGTGCAGGACAGTGAATTACCACAGTGAATAGAAGGTCGATCTACATGATCAAGATGTTTTTGCTCTTTCTTTTGCTCCAGGAGACGAAATGTTATGGATTTCATGTATGCTCAAATTGAAAATGTAAGCATGGTAATATGGTTGATGTTGTAGAGCTATGTTTCAGAGATTTCGTGGAAAAATGTGCTTCATCTAAAGTTTGCCATGTGATTGTAACTTACTATAGATCTCTGAAGTTCTATACCAACATGTAGCTGTCCACATAATAGATAGTTGGGATTCATGTATATATTTTCCTGATGGATAATGTCTTGTCCTTGTAAGCATGTAATAGATTGCTTGGAAAATGGTGTATTGATCTCAAGTAGTGGAAAGAGGAAAATAATCTCATCCACTGAGATTGATGGTACTGGGTCAAGGTCCAGGAGAATTTTTCGAGGCTAAGTTGCATCAAACAAAGTGTTTCAATGACAAGGTGTTTTTGATGTGGAAAAGGTGCTTGAGAAAAAGCTTTCAAAGTGATGAGGTGTTTTGATGTGGAAACACTATGATGAGTGGAGGCTAGTGAACTCTATAACGAGTTGAACCTAGTGGTGTTTGATAGTGGACATGGACCTGAGGTGTGTTTGAGAAATGATGCCTGAGGTGTGTCTACTGAGGCATTTTTAAGAAATGGCAAATTTTAGAGGCACTTGAGAAAAGTGATATTTAACAAGTCATTGGTGATGGGACGTACATCACTGAATTTTTTTGGAGGCTAAGGAGATAATCATGCTGCAAAAAGGGGATGGTATAAGCATTGGGGATAGATAGTTCCATCTAAGAACTCAAATGAGCCACCATAGTTTTTGGTGTGCTGTAGGGGGATTCTAATAGGCCACCATAGATATGGTGTGCGGCAGGTGTCCCAAGAGATTCCAAGGTTTGAGTAGGCCACCATAGATATGGTGTGTGGTATGGGCATACAAATAGGACACCATGCTGTTGTTTGTTGTATATGTCCGAAAATACTTAAGTTGGAAAGCATTAGGCATCAAATGTTCAAGAGATCGATGCAGTAATATGCTTTAGAGGATATTTCATGATACTATATTATTTTTTAGTTTTATAATTACAATCAATTAATTATATTGACATTAGCTACCTCAACATGATGATCTATAGTTTGTTTTAGAATTGATCACTCTAAACAAATAGGTGAAGAATGAAACATTCAAGACAATGCGACACATAAAGGTACAACAAAGTTAATCTAGTGAACCCAATATTCAACATCACTTCCTACTTTACTTGGTTTCCACGACTAATTATCCATGTACTCCATTGAGATGGATTGGTGACCATAGGGAAACTTGGTGATATTCGATGCATTGGCAGCATGATTACACTTTGTTTAAGTTCATACAATTGATGTAATGACTAACTTATTCTTATTTTATCCTGTTTAATCAATAAGGATGGGTATTAGATTAATTAGCTAATATGTTAATAACGTCAACAATAATTTGTTGTACGTGTGCTTTGTATTTTAATTTTTAGGAATACTGGTTTCATTTCTTGCTAAGTTTTTATGTGCGGATGTAGGTTGTTAGTGGTTTCATGTGGCTATTTAATGGAGCCACTTTGCAATGTAATATATGGTCCATGATTTTATATTATACACATTTTCTAGAGTAGATTTTCTGCACTTATTTTTTCTTTAATTTTTTTGGCAGAAGTTTGCTTGTTTGAGATTGGCCAATGCCTAGGGTCATATTAGGTTTCACTTCAGTTTTTTGAAGACAACGAAGAGAAAGCATCGAACTCGTCCTGGGATGTGCCTTTCTGATGTGTTAGGATGATCAAACCAACATCAATTCCACATTTTTTGGACCTATTCAGGGTTCTCACCACATCGTTTGGGGATTTTGTGAGTTGTAATGTTCCCCTTTTTGAGTTAGTCTTTGGGATGAGACCCTTAGCTTGAGCATTCCCAAGGGCTAAGGATTTTAAGGCAAAAGGGGGACATTAGTAAGCTTCAAGGATATGTTTGATAAAGCACTTTATTATCTAATTTTTGGGACTTTTGTAAAGGTCATCCTAAAAGTGCTTTTATAAGGAAGCTTGTAATATATCTTTTAATTAAAAGGAAAAAGTAACTCTCCCTCTCTATTTTGGGTGCCACAAGTGGAGGAAGAATATAAAAGGGAAGGGAGGCACTTTTGAAAAGGTTATGTTGAATATTGATTTGGGAATTTGGATCAAGTATGTCAGGGTTGGTTTCCACCACTTGAAGATGTAAACCTTCAATAAGTGTCAAAGGTTTGGGGATGAAAACTTCCATCCCTTGTACTTGGGCAACTCTATTCAAGAGTTTTGAGTTTTAAATTGCATGTGTACATGCAAGTGGATGTACAAAGGTGTTTTTGGACACCACCTTCACTAAAGAAATATTGCAAATTCTATCGAAAGCTGATTTTTTGATAATTTCACAGGTTTTGGAGAAGGGCAAATCATATTGAGGGCTTGTTCGTGGTGTGGAAGATCACCCAAAGGGGTGGCGACTTGCTTAGGGACCTGGATGAGCCACTTGGAGGGGTCGTTGGATGCCAAAGAAGGTTGCATATTATTTTATTGAATTTTCCAACTAGGGCGACTTGATTGGAGAGCGAATTTCAAGGACTTGAGGTTAATTGGGAGAGTTTGTGGAGTATAAAATATTGCAGATATTTTATACTAATTTTCCAGCCTGGGCGACTTGCCTTAGGGGTCCTTTGGAGGCTAATTGGAGGATTTTTGGTGAGTAATATATTCTGATTTTATTTCCTATATTTTCTGGGGTAGGGCAAACTAGTTGGGAAGGAAATTGAGCATCTTTGGAGGGTTTTGATACTCTGTTTGACAAAGTACAAATTAGTATACTATTTTCTGATTTTGTGGCAATTTATCATAAGGGTTTGAAAGAAATTGGAAAGGAAAGGCTAGGGTTTCATTCTAAAAATTTTGCCATTATTTTATTAGTCAGGCAATTCGCTTGTGGAGTATTTTCTGAGGTTTGTAGGGTGCTTTTAGACCCTAAACAGTGGACAAATAATATTATAATTATTTGTGTATTTTTGGTATAAATTTCGAGGACTTCGACATCATCTTGAGAGCGAATCCAAGGGTAAAATTCTGATTTATTTCATACAGTAATTTTCCGCACATAGATGACTTGCATTGGAGGGTTTTGAAAGCCATTGGAAGGGCTAACTTGGAAATATTTCATTCTGAAATATTTCTATATTTTGTATTTATTGTTGGTGAGTTTTGCAAGGGTTTGAAGGTTGATTTGGTTAGGGAAAATGCAACTGTACTTTCAGAAGGAAAATAAAAAATATTGCAAGGGTACTTTCCTAAGGTACATCCACATTTCTCTCACCTAAGCAGGTATTTATAAAAGCAGCCTAATCAGGGTTTATGAATGACATCATATGGATTAAAAGGTGAAAATTCAGTGGATATATATTGCATTAGTATTGGAATTAATTGTGCAACATTGGCGCCTAGGGTTTGTTTCTATTTGGAGTGTTTTGAGCATCTTAATTTCAGCTAGGGCGTGCTGATTTAAATTTTCAGAATTCAGTTGTTTGGAGTTGATTAAGGGTTTTGTTGGGAAACCTTCTTTTTCCATCATTGCCCCAATTTGGGGACATTACATGAGCAATGCAATAACTTTGGGGATTGTTGGACCTGATCTCTCGTGGGAGTGGGGGGCAGGGGGAGTGTCAAGGCCCCTCCCCATGTTGTATTGGCCTTCAATGTTAGGTGTTATCTGATTATCTGTGTGTTTGAGAGGGGTGGGTTCCCTCCCCTGAAGGACAGGGTTGAATGTGCCTCTATATTATGTTGTTGCTTTAGCTTTATTTGGCCTCCACCAACAGTCTTCTGCTTAACCCTTCATATCAGTTTTGTTTTTGGCCTTTTTAATTTACTGGAAAATGCTTGCTTATTTTGACCAAGTGGAATTTGTAACAGCAAAAATGGGGGCATTTTAGTGTATCTAATTCCATGAGCTGCACTTTGATTTCGTTCAATTGGTTACTAACTGTGTTGCAGGGGTACGCCCCCCGGCTTGACGCCACTTGTTCGGAGGCGCCTCCGGCAAGGGGACGTCCCGGAGGCGCCCTCCGGCGTGCCGGAAACGTTCGGCACGCCGACGGGTGCCTCCGGGACGACTCCGGGCGTACTCGGGGTGTTTCCGGGGTTTCCTCGAAAATTTCCGGCAGGTGGACCCCCATTTTTGCCTCAGATTTCCATATTGCGGTCGGTTGGTTCGGATCTCTCTCTTATAACTCTGCGAATAGTGGCTTATGATCGGGTGTTTTCGATTCAATTTGAGCTTTGGCCTCAGGTCATTGTTAGGGTTATCGACGCCCGGATCCCAGCTCACCCACCCAATAACAGACTTGATTAAATGTATTTTGGCTTTTTCTAATTGTTCCTAGAGTTCTTCTCCGAAACTATCGGATCTAGCCGCCCCTTGCCAGTTCGGTTTTACGCCTTTGCGTATGGTTCCAGGAGTGGACCTTCGGAACGCTGTCGGAGTTGCCTTTTAAGTGCGATTTGCACTTGAAAAAATGAGCTTGATCAATATAATGGGATCCTTACGAGAATCGTGGCATGGATTTTAACTTATAACTACTATGGGGGGAGGGTGTTCTTCGAATGCCCTTGCGGGAAAGCAAGTGAAAAGACGGGAAAGATATTGTTCCCCCCCTTGCCCGCAAACAATTCCGGATGCTCGAGTTGGGAAATAAGTGGAAACGAAGCGGGATCAAATTAATTAATTTTAAATTTTTCATTTAATATAATATAACTATTAAAAATAAAATAAAATATAATATTAAAAATTTAAACTAAATACTATTTAGTTTTTACATTTTTAATATTATAATTTATATTTTATTTTAAATTTATATTTTATTTTAAATTTACAGTTTACTATATCTTTAGGTAGTATTTAAATTTTATTTTTAATATTTTTAATTTTAAAATTCTTTTAAATATATATATATATATATATATATATATATATATATATTTAATATATATTATAGAGACGTACCCACGACGTATCCAAATCAAGGTTTTTGAAAAATGATGTACCCGCGTACCCGAATCGTACCCGTACCCGTATCCAAACAATGTAGGTTACTAATAATGGCTTTGAGAGATCAATATCAACACAAAATTGAGCACAAGTTGAGAATAGTTTTTTTTTAATCCTTAATACAAGTTTTGTTTTTGGCCTTTTTTAATTTACTGGAAAATGCTTGCTTATTTTGACCAAGTGGAATTTGTAACAGCAAAAATGGGGGCATTCATAGTGTAGATTCTAATTCCATGAGTTGAACTTTGATTTCATGCAATTGGTTACCTATAATGGCTTTGACAGATCATTATCAACACAAAATTGAGCACAAGTTGAGAATAGTTTATTTTTTAACCCTTCATACCAGTTTTGTTTTTGGCCTTTTTTAATTTACTGGAAAATGCTTTTTTATTTTGACCAAGTGGAATTTGTAACAGTAAAATGGGGGCATTCATGGTGTAGATTCTAATTCCATGAGCTGAACTTTTATTTCGTGCAATTGGTTACTAATAATGGTTTTGACAGATCAATATCAATACAAAATTGAGCACAAGTTGAGAATAGTTTATTTTTTGTTACCTTTTCAGTTTGGATGAACTCTCCAATGAGAGACCTTGGTTTTTTGAAGATGCATTGCCACCATAGTATAGGTGGAACATGCTTAATCCTTCATACCAGTTTTGTTTTTGGCTGTTATTAATTTACTAGAAAATGCTTGCTTTATTTTGACCAAGTGGAATTTTTAACAGGAAAAATGGGGGCATGCATAATCTAGATTCTAATTCCATGAGCTCAACTTTGATTTCGTGCAGTTGGTTACTGATAGTGGCTTAGACAGATCAATATGAACACAAAATTGAGCACAAGTTGATAATAGTTTATTTTTTGTTACCTTGTCAGTTTGGATGAACTCTCCGATGAGAGGCCTTGCTTTTTTGATGCTGCTTTGATGCCATAGGATAGGTGGAGCTCATACATGCCAAACTAGACTGGGGTCGTCGACTATGACTTTGATTTGACAAAGAAGGGCTCCTAGATCTGGAGATTTACCTGTGTTCTCTAGAAACCATGGCCTGCCATTTAATATAGCCTCTCTAGTTTCATATGTGGCAAAATATGTCATGAAATATCTTTGTGGAAGGATCTACTCCTCTTGGTAGCCCCATTCATTCCAATTTTTTTCTATCCAGTTCTGCAAGGTCTTTAATTCAGGCCAAAAGCCAGATAAACGATCAATAAGTGGGATTTTAGACCAGCATTCTCCGTTGTTTTCGATCAACATATCGACAATGTTCATGTCCAGGGCACAATCTTCCATGGCTCCTCTGCTGTGGTTGGGTTTTCTCCATCTGCCATTCCTACCGGTTGTAGGAGCCTTTGAACTGTGGAAATCCTTCTCACTACATTGAGGGTTTCTAATTTTGGGTGAACAAGGCTCAGTCGGGGTAGGTTGGAAGGGCCATACCTTTACACTTTGTGACCCTAAAATTACCTGATTTGCTTCATAAGCCCGATTGAATTTCCCCTTTATCTTTCAGCTGCCCTCCCATCAAGCTCCTTGCTTGTGCATTCCCTATCGTTAGTCTGACCGCTGTTGGTCTGATTGAGAATTGTACTCCTTGATTGTTCCTCTCTTTCTGCTGCTTCACTCCATCCTTGCTCCATTGCTGATAACTGTCTTGGTTGTTTTACTATCAATGTCTGGATTGATTCACATTAATAATATATAAATATAGATGTTATCTTTTTATCTGGTCTTTTCTAGTAGCTTTTCTGCCAGTTTAACATTATTTAATGCTCATTATTTTTATTGAGAAGATCTTATTTGCATTGTGTAAGTTTAATGTTTGCATTCTTTGTGTTGATTGTTGGATATTTAGCTTAGTATGTACATTATTATTTAAATGTGTATGTGAGTGAGTTGTTAGGGGTGTTAAAACAACTCACGTAAACAGGTATTGTTGAGAGTTTGTAGGTGTTGTGTGTTAGCCGGACTCCACTCATATAGGAGATTAAAAGGCTATATATATGTATCACATCTTTTGAATAATTAATGAATCCTTCTATTGTGTTATAGTTTGTATTTTGTGTATTGTTTTATGAAACTCTGAACAAATTATATGTGTTTAATCTGTAGCAAAGTCAAAATTTGGTATCAGAGCAGGGTACAATATTGAGAGGGAGAAATAGAATAAAAACAAGGGCAGCGCTTGATTCTATTGTTGCCTCAATTCACAAGAGCCTGTGATAGTCTGAATGAGTGTAGATTAGTGCTACTTCTATACAATAATGAGATGGATAAATATAATAAAAATAGGGGCAGCGCTTGATTCTATTGTTGCCCCAATTCACAAGAGCCTGTGATAGTCTGTGGGAGTGTAGATTAGTGCTACTTCTATGCGATTAGTATTTTTGGTTGATGTAGTAATTTGAGATTTTCAGCCGTAAAGTAAATTAGTGCAGTGATAAAAGGCATGGGACTGATGTGTAAAGCGTTTAAATCAGCTTGGAAAAGGTGTGTATTACAAAAAGTGAAGAGCAGCTTGAGATAGATGAGTAGTGTGGCATTTTTAATGACAGTTTGACACAGTGCCATTAAAACAATGACATCTCTCTCATTTCTTAACGAAATTCAGATTTTTAAAATGTTCTGGAAAGTTTAGACAGAGAAGAACAAAATCCAGAAAACATTTGAAGAGATTCTGAAAATTGAGAGAGCTGCTTTACACACAAAACAAATACAAAATTAAAGACGTTTTGCTATTGAAGAAAATGTTGAAACTACAAATCAGTAAAACATAAATGCAGATTGTCTTGTGAGGAAGATCTCCCAGATAGTAATTGATTTCGAGGTGCTCAAATGCTATGCCTGAGTATTTTCCAAGCATCTCCAAGAATTTGTGTGATCATTTACAACCCTGTACAACGTACAAGCTGTTTATTTTTTTGGAGAAATGAGGCGACATCGTGTTTTATAGTTGTGTTATAGCTTTTCTATGTCATAAGTAAGGTTTAAAGAGTAGATTGTTTGTTATTTTTTAAAATATTATTAAGTATTGTCAAAAGTTAATTGTTTGCTTTTATAATAAACTGTGTTTGAGGTAGTATGTGTTTAGTTAGCTGTAATAAGTTTGTGTTCTAAACCTTTTAAAGCCTCAAGTTGTTAGTTTTAGGTCATTAGTATTATAATTAATTTAGCTTAATGTTTGTTAGTTTGTTTAGATTTGTATATGAAAGAAGTTGATATAAAGTCTATTGTGTATAGACAAAAGATTCATAGTAAAAGTTATCAAAGGCCAAAAATTTGCCTCTGTAAATGACGTATTATCGGGCTAACCTGACGTCCTGAGTCAAATGAGCCAGCCACGTGTGGGGTTTTTTGTTATCAAAAGATACGTGTACTTTAATGGAGGACAAAGGCAAGATGTCAAATAATGACCTTGAGTTTGCCGCCAACGAAGGAGTTGTGTATAGTGATAGTGGCACAATCAATTGTGCCAAATTGACTAAAGACAAGGGCGATTTCCAATGGCAGTGGTCATCACCTATGCTGTTCGTGATTGAGTGGCAACATTCATACACAATAGCTACAAACGAAGACAATGAGGACTCAGTCCTCAATTTTTATTTTCAGTTTATTTGTGTATGGTGTGTGAAAAATAAAATAATGTAATCAATGTCAATGTTTTGCTCTACTGTGATGATAAAGTGAAGGTTCATATCATAATACTAGCAAATGTGTTCTTGACAAGGGTTGTAGGAGGGTCATCCAACTACTTTTGATTGGTTCAGTTGATATTTTCATGGATTGGTTGATGGGTCCCAATTCATGGTAGATATGTTCCCACAATCAGTGTGTGTGTCAATTCCATGGGCAAGCTCCATGGTGGCACACTGCAATTCTTGAGTATGATTCCTTGCCCTATGTCCGCACTAAGTAGGGAAATGTTGGATATTTAGCTTAGTGCATACATTATTATTTTAATGTGTATGTGAGTGAGTTGTTAGGGGTGTTAAAACAAATCACATAAAGTGGTATTGTTGAGGAGCATTTGTAGGGATTGTGTGTTAGCCTTTCTCCACTCATATAGGAGATTAAAAGGCTATATATATGTATCACATCTTTTGAATAATTAACAAATCCATTTATTGTGATATAGTTTGTATTTCTGTGTCTTTTTTTGTGAAACTCTGAACAAATTAATTTTGTGTGTTTAATCTGTACTAAACTCAAAATTGGAATAGGAGTAAATTTTGTGAAGCAGGAATGAGTTATTTAAAATAGAATGTGAAATGAGATCTGATAAATTTGGTCACTAGAATGATTTAGTGTTGCACATTTTCTTAGAATGTTATAATGCTAGAGAATTAGCTTTTCAGGACATCCATGCAGTCGCTAGGAAGCTCTATGGCAAGATTGTTCAGGTGCAATTAGAAGATGCACTTCAGTGGACATTTCTGAAAATGTAACTTTTGAAATTAACAGGAAGTGTATTTCTGAATTTTAGCACATAAAAGTTCAGAGGAGTGAAGATTTTGTTCTCTAATGGATTTGTGTTTCTCAACACTATAGGAGACGGTTGTTTCCATTCATTAAGAGGTCAAAGATGATTATGTTTGGTGGTAAATTTCTGGTGGATTACCATACCATAAAATAAATCATGTTTGAATTATGTTATAATTTTCTCTACATAAATCTCTTAATTTTAATTACTTGTACATGCCAGGTTTTCCTGGATATGGCCGTGCTCGTAGAGTCTCAAGGAGATATGCTTGATAACATTGAAACTCAGGTTTGATGCTTCTTTTCATTCCCTGCTTTCTCAACATGTCTCATTGTTGTGTAAATGTGCATTTGCACTTGTTTGTTAAGGTTAAGACTAAATCCTTGATTCTAATATATTAATCCATGTAATCTCTGCGCATGTAAGAGTGGGAGAGAAACATTGGAATGTTTGTACTCTGTGAAGTCTTTGGAAATGAATGCAATATAATTTACATTTTCTGTTTTGTTAATCTCTTTGTCAATGTGAACGGTGATATCATAAGCTACAAAGATGAAAAGGATGCAATCTTTCAGGGTGGGAATTGGTTCCTAAATAAGGCAGGCCTTTTCATGAAGTCTTGGACGCTTGGTTTCAACCCGATCAATGAGCACCTAAGCACAGTTCCAGTCTGGGTCAGACTTTCTCTCTTGCTTTTAGGTGATAACTTTCTGAGAAGGACTGGAAATGCCGTAGGAGAGTTTGTAGCAGTTTCTGAACTGACCCTTAAACCATGAGTCCACTATTGAGGATCTGTGTCAATATTGACCTGGAACAGACATAACCATGGTATTCTGTTACAACTTGGAGGAATTGGTTGGGGGCAGTAGGTGGATTGCAAAAATATGCCCTTCACAATAGGCTATGCCACCTGCATGGACATCTAGCTAGGTTTTGTCCATCACAGCCACAACATCAAAGCTCTGCTCCAATTGAAAACATCACGGAGGAGAAGATCAGGCAACTACTTCCTCAACAGCAAGCACAGATCCAATTCTAGGCTAACACCACCACACAGCAAGCAAAACATAACAAGGCCTACACCGGAAAAAATAAATAACCTAAAGATACCCAGGTAATTATGCCAATCTTGAATTCCTTTCATTTTTTGGAATAAATAGGCACAGGAGATAAAGAAATGGATGAGGTTTTGATTCCCTTCTAAGCTTGATAGCAGATGTGTCCATTTGACAATCTCTGAATACCATTACATATCTAAACAATGAATCCCAGGAAATGGAAGATCATTCAATGGAAAGTCACTGAAATAACACAAGCCCAAGGAATAGATTTCCCATCTATTGTCCAATCCTTCCACCTCCAGACTGACTAAAAAAGGAGAATGGCTAAGGCTGGGAAGGATCCACTCCCCAGACCAATGTAATTTTCAGACCTCACCTCAAGCTATACAGATTGGGTTCCCTAAACAGAAAGTCGGAGAACATTCAAGTCACAAGCATTCGTCACATCCTACTAACCATAGCTCTACTTGGATTGTGAGAGGCTTAGGTTTTTTCAAGAAATGAATTATGACATTATCTCAAATGTATGATTGGGAAAATGAAAAGCGATTTAATATTTTGGCAGGAAACAAGAGGCACAAATAAAATTCTGTTAAAATCAGGAATCTGCCCATTGTGGAACAATTCTCATGTTTGTAAAGATGCTCGGCAGATCTGGTCGTGTGGCGATAATCTGGAATATAGAAAAACTTTTGATGTCCTGAACTCAATTTCTTTTTTACTAATGAATTCCGATTTTTTCTTTATTCCGCTCAATCGTTCTTCCTGGGAACAAACGTTTCTAGTTTTTTCACCATGGCGTCAAACAATGGTGATAATAATCTTATACTGGAGGTGGGGGTTAATTTAAATAGATTCATGGAGGATGAGAAAGGATATCTCAGACTGCTCTTCCCCCTATCGAGGAGAATCTCTTCAAAACCCCATATCTACAGAGTAGTTTGGTGGATCTGTATTTTTACCAACGGCTCTTTCACATAGCTCAATCGAAGGAAAAGGGGTGGCTATATTATAGAGAATTTGGATCGATGCCTTATTTTGAACCAGTGGATCTGCAGTGGGAACACTATTTCAGCCAGCATCTCGGAATCTGCCTTGACAAATCACTGGCCGGTTTTCCCTTGCATTGAAAAATGCTTCTCCCTGAACAAAGGATCTTTAAATTTGAAAATATTTCAAAAGATCATCATTTCCAGATCTTATCTGGCACAGGTGGAATAACTGCCCAACTAATAGCGTTTGCAATGTACAAACTAGCCTAAAAGCTTTGCTTCCTAAAGTGGAAATTCACTGAATGGAAGAGAACCACCACCAGAAATATTTTCTGGCAATCAACTGAGGTCAAAGAAGAACTGGCTCTGATGCAAAAGCAAATAAAGGATGTAAACTTCTCCACAGACTGCGCGGAGAAAGAAAAACTAATTTAGAACTCACTTTGCTCCAACAAAGAGAGGAATCTTATTGGAGGCAGAAATCCAATGGTTTCTACCAATTGTGCACTGAAATAAGTAATCAACCTAATTACTCCAAGGGGTCCCCTACAAGGATCAACGTTCAAGAAATAGCTTGTCAAAGAATAAGGCCAAAGCAGCTTTGATTAGGATACGAGAAAAGAGTGAATAAAGAACCACTCGAGTCTCTGTATAGACAGTGGTATGTCTCCCAGAGCTCATGGTAGATAGGACACTTGAAAATAATGTGCTCTTCAATATCCATTTCTTTTAAAGGACAGAGATGGTAGATGTTGTTGCCCTACAGAGCATGGTGGTTAGTCTGAACTCATAACTAGTGGGAGAACACCCTCATTTGGCCAATTGGGATCCTTAGCTATTTGGCCAGTTGAGTGATCTTGCCATATAATGCTCAGCATAGAAAGCGAACTTGAGGTTGAGCAGTTGTGGGGGAGACCTCCAAGTGACCTGAATGTACTGTCGGTATATATGATATATCCTCTTTGACAACCTTGTTTATGACCTCCTTTGGCAGAAGGTGAGGACATGCATCTAAAGAGTAACTTAATGGAGGATGTTGATCAACGGAGATGTCAATAGATTGAAGATGGAAACTGGTGTCTAAAAACGAACAACATTGATGCGTAATGGGACCCATAGAGCATCTGTTTCAGAAAAAAAGGCTAAATATGCGTACTTGCCATGAATCAAAGCTAAATCACCAAATATAGAAGTAAAAGTGAAGATACTCCCAAGGCGATGGAGTTGGGAGGAAAACTCGCCTTAAATGATGCATTGAGGAACTCTCTATTCGCAACAAATTGCATGTTGAAGTATGAATTTGTATTTGCTCAATAGGAGCCTAGTTAGTAGATTCCAATCTGGGGCGCCAAATCTTTGTACCGATAAGATTGGCAGGCCTAATGATTCAGTGAAGAAGTGCATCTTTGAATTGATATCTTGGAAATGTACTTGAGAACATTGGCGCTCTAGGACAAAAAAATGAGACATATCCATTGGAAAGAGACGACTGAGAGGCAAGCTTCAGATTTAAAAATGGTCTAGAAAGTTGGACACCCAAGAACATGTAAGCTGTTGCGATCTCCACAAGTTCTCCTTAGCAGAAAATTTGGAACCTTGAAAGAGCATCCTTGGAGGTATTTAAGGTCAAAATCTTATTTTTGCTAAATCATCACAAGTTGACAGATCTTGAGCATCCACTAACTTGTCTCTAACATGATGAAAGCAACATAAAACTCAAGAGTACGACAGTGACTACCAAAGTCAATGAAAACACTGATTTGATTACAGGTCTAGGGAGAGTTTAAAATCCATCACAACAATTGGAATGGTTGCATTACACATTGCTACCTATAAAAGAGAATGGTGCAGAAGATCCAACCAAAGGCATTAAGTAATATTGTCAATAAAATTGCCATTCAAGCATTTATAAAAGCATACTAATATCTGAGACAACAATGCAGTTTCTTCCCCAAAAACCATAGATTGCATAACCAGCGAGTAACCGCTGGTTACTCGTTTACTCGCCAGGAAAAAGCCCAAGCGGTTAACCGCCACTCAAACTCGTTGCAAAAAAAAATCGCCGGTTTTTTAGAACCCTTGTTAGTTATTGGCGGTCATTCTCGGCAATTGGTGGTTAATGTTTTTTTGATAAATTTAATTATTTTTTCCCTGTTGGTTATCCCTGGTTATTCGGCCAGCTCTGTCGAATAACCGCCGGTTACCCAAAATTGCCCCTTGGAGAGTTCTCACTGGTTACGGTTATGCGAACTATGCCAAAAACCATATAAGGTACAATGAGGGGATCTTTTCCCAAGGACCAAGAGTACATACACCAATATAAAAGAGGCCACTAGTTACAACCACATATCCATAAAAGTATAATGTCACTAAAGCCTCCATTACTAATTTGAATAGAATAAGAGTTGAGATCATCATTCTTTCTCCAAATAATATACAAATACTTATAGAGCTCCCATATACAAGGGAATTGTTGTCACGAAATCCTGCACCCTAGAGATGGTTGTTCAAGCCTACTCTAAGATTTGGGCAACATGGGATTACCTTTAGGTCTGTGGGTTGCCTATAGTAGAGGTAAACCTCTAGGTTTAAGGGCTAGCTCCCTAGATTTCTCTTTGCTTGCTTATTACCTACACTACTTGCTTGCTTGGATGAAAAGGGATAGAAGTAAACATGAAAGCAAACTAATCGAATGAGGTGATACACCAAAATGATCTCCACTAGACTACCATACCATTGCACTATGAGACATGACTTCACAACACTAGCTTCAACACCCTAGATTGCTCTAACATCAGTATTTCAAACATGGTGGTGATATGCATTGTACTACTCAAGTTGAGTGAACAAAAGGTTAGATTGCAGACACTAATGCTATTCTTTTACACTTGCAGATAGGCAAATATACTTGACTACACATCATGTGACCTGTTAGAGTGAGAACTACTTGCATCAAACATGGAAGAGTAAAGAGAAGGCAATGATAACTACTTATCACTAGACACTTCACTATGCACCGCTTAACACACTTAGAGAAAAAGTTGGTAGAATCAAAACTAAATTGGAAATCTTTATTTTCAAAGGCAAAATACAGTATCAAACCAGTAGGGCTTCACCATACCAGGTGTGGATTCCTTGCAAAAGCCAAAATGGCTTGCATTTATAGAGCATGTGAGAAGAGAGAGAACTGAAGTTCAAGGGTGACAATGCCAAATGTCAAGGCATGAAAAACAGTTACATTGCAAAAGAATGGAGTGGAGAACAAACCATGAAGGTCTTCTTGGACAAGTCTCCAGTTGAAGCATGACAACTCTTCAAAATGTCATAGAGACTCTTCAACTAGCCCTCTTGAAACTGCCTTGATCATGAAGCATCTCTTGACTGCTTGACACTGAATTAGGAAGAATTGACACATATGCACTATCTTAGGGAGGTTGGAAACCAGCGATGACAGTCATCAGATGTTTCCCTAAGTTATAGCCTTCTTCATAACACTTGCATTCACTGCCTGCAGTCAATCATTGGTCTTCTAGGCCTAGGCCTTCACACTTGTCACCTACGTGACCTGCAGTTGCTCAGCCAAATCCGTGGAAGAGGTGTTAGGATACATGTTCAAGGTCCCTCTGTCTTCTACTCCATGAATTAGACCTTAAAAAGATCTAAAAACAAACTTCTCATCTTCTCACTATGCAGTCACTTACTCTTTTCATTGTCTGTCCAAGATGGCTTGAAATGAACTGTATAGCAGAGAAGTTTCCATGCTTATCCAAGATGAGAAATGAGTTTAGGGAGTTAGAATAAATCCCTATTGACCTCCTTCAATGACTCTCCCCTGTTCATTCTCCTCTGTACCTGCAAAACAAACAAAAACTCTTAACATCCTCCCTTACCAAATTTACTAAGCCTATCACTAAGACTAGTATGGCCATTATAGCTTTATATTAAAAACTCTTAACATCCTCCCTTAATGGTCATTCTAGAAAATACATAGGTTATCTCTTAATTGTTTGGGCCGAGAGACTTAGTGAGAATGTTTGAAGTCTGGTCATGGGTAGGACAATATTGCTGCTCAACTTCTCCATCTTCTACAAGTTGTCGAATGAAGTGAAAATGTACGTCAACTGTTTTGTTCCCTCATGAAAGATGGGATTGTTTGCCAGCTTGAGATCTCCATGGTTATTGCATAAAATTAATGTGGGCTCAGTTCCACGAACTTGTAGATCTGCCAGCATTCTTCTAAGCCAAATCACTTTACATGCCTCTTTCACCGTTGTTATGTAGAGCAAAGTGAAACCACATGTTGTTTCTTGCTGATCCAAAAATATGCTTCTATTCAAAGATTTGGCAATAACCTGATGTAGATTTCCTATCGTCTAGCATTTTTCCCAATCCTAGTTTGAATATCCACACAACTGAATCTCCTTACTTTTACTATATATAATGCCAAAATCTGATGTTTATTTCACTTTTTTTAGCATCTTCTTTGCTGCTGTCCAATGTTCTGCTTTTGGAGCTGATATAAATTGGGACATATAGCTGACTACATAGCTCAAGTCAGGCCTAGTGGCTGTAAGATAGATCAAGCTGCCCACTAGTTACCTGTTGACTGAATCATTGTCTACTTTTGAATGAGCCCTGGCTGAAAGTTTCAGCCCTTTCTCCATGGTTGTAGATGAGATTTGGCAATCTGTTAACCTGAACCTATCTAACAAACATTTTGTGAAAAAAAATGTTTGTTAGTTTATCAAACTTCTACACCTAAGCAACAATGTAGGAGGCCTAGATTTGTCATGCCAAAAGTGGAACATAAATTTGATTTTAACTTTTCAATCATTTTAATCGGACTACTTGTGATGATGATGTCATCTACATATACCATTCAATCACTAGATCACCAGTCTCGCTTTTGATGTAGATATTGGGCTCATAAGAACTTTTGAATCCCTTTTCTCTCAAGTATTTGTCAATTGCAGTGTACCAAGCATTGGGAGCCAATATCATGTCACAGAGGGCTTTGTTCAACCTACATACCTAATATTCCTTCCTTGGAACTTGAAAGCTATATGGTCGGTACATGTATACCTTTTCCTCTAGATATCTATTGAGGAAGACACTCATCATAACCATCTGATATAGTTTCTAGTCAAACTTTGCTGCCTTCGCTAGAATCAAGTAGATTGTTCCCATTTTTGCAGTAGGAGCAAAATTCTTCTTATAGTTGAGACTCGATTCCTTCCTTTTGAGCAAGTTGCTTTGTGACCAGCCTTGCTTTGTGATTGTCAAGCGTCCCATTTGCATTGTACTTGACTTTGTATACCTATTTTCAGCCAATGGGTTTCTTTCCAGCATTGAACACTTCTAGAGCCCATGTTTGATTCTTCATCAAAGTCTCATGTTCGGCTTGCATAGCCTTTTCCCATTTCGGACTTCCTTTGGCTTCTTCATATTCCTGAGGCTCAAATGAGCACCAAAGATTATACATCAAAACATAATTCAATGCATTAGATGTCTTGCCTCTTTTTGGTCTTCCTTATGCCCTCATATTACGAATATCTTGTAACCAAATATCACCAGTAGTGCTGTACAACCATTTTGGTCTTTTCTTTGCCTCCTCCCCCGTATCAGCGCTGTTTTCTTGCTGATTTTGTATTTTCTGTGGCTTCTTGGCTTTGAATTTCAGTTTGATGTTTTGCATGCATAATACCTGATTTTTCAGCCAATTATCTTCATTTCCAGCAATTTCCAGATCTGATTTCACTTTCATCAACAACCTCATCATGACTAAAGCATGCTTTGTTAGTGTCATATGCTTTATGATTGTCATTGTAGCATGTGAGCATCATTTTATTGCATTTTGCATGAAATTTGGTTCGTTTTTCTTTAGGAACCCATGCATATACAACTGAACTAAAAACATTGAGATGACTTATTTTGGGTTTTTGTCCAGACCATGCTTCTTCTGGAGTTTTCTTGTGTACTGCATTTGTTGGAGACCAATTGAGCAAAGACACTGTTGTGCATAGTGTGTACTACTTTCGCCCAATATTTATTAAGAACAAATTTGTTCTCTAACATACACCTTTCCATCTCCACGATGGTACAATTCCACCTCTCTACCACTCCAATTTGTGTGGAGTGTAGGGTGTGGTGTATTGCCTCTGGATGCGTTATTGACTACCAAAATCAAGAAAACCCTTAAAAGGTTTTTTTCCGTCATTATCTAATTTTAAAAATTTATTGCTCTTTCGGATTGTTTTTCTACAACAACCTATAACTTTTTGAACTCATCAAACACATCAGATTTTAACTTTAGTAAATACACCCACATTTTCGTTGAGAAGTCATCTACAAATAGCAAAAAATACCTGGCACTGGAGATTGATGCTATTTTCATAGACCCACAAATGCTACCATGGATCAATTCAAGGACATCCTTAGTTGTCCAAACTTGTCCTTCATCAAACAAGACCCTGTGCTACTTCCCAGTTTAACATGCATCACAAACTCCTTGCTGATTTTGGATCTCTTGAAAGGCATACACCAAAGTTTCTTTAGCCAAATAAGAAAGATACCTCAAATTTAACTGCCCCTACCTTTGATGCCAAAGCGAATTGCAATCTTGACCACTTTTGGCCATAAAAGCATTTTTTTTTATCACCCCTACATCAACGAACTTGAAAAGTCCATGGTCTTCAACACCAAGAGCGGCTATCTTCTTACTGACCTTATCAACAACGTAACATTTGTGATTGTTTAAAATCACATGTAAGTGAGGTTGTGCTTCATACTCCTTTACATAAAGTAATTTCTTATCCATTCCTGGAGCATAGTAGACATTAAGGAAGACCAAGTTTTTACCTGACATAGTTGTTTGCACATTTTCTTTTCCTTCTGCTTTGAATTCCTCCCCACTACCAAAAACCACAGAATCAGTAAAAGATATGTTAGCAAAAAAATTAATACACCAGCCTTTCCTATCGGTAAAATGTCAAGATGCATTAGAATCTATGTACCAAGCAGATGTTTTCACATTGTTTGCTTTATCCCTGGCCTTAAACACACAAATATTCTTCTCTTCCTTATCTTTTGCAACATTGGCCTGCAACGTTTTTCTCATCCCATAACCGTTTCCTGCAAAACTTCTAATGGCCTAGCTTTCGAGAATTATGATGCTTAAAAAGTTTTTTGAATCCCCAAATCATCTGTCCTGCTGCCCTCTCTATTTCTTCCATTCTTCTTTTCAAATTGGCCCTTGCCCTTGAAGTTTGTTGCCAAATCCATCTCTGAACCCTCATTCTCGCTGCTACTATCAAACCTTTTTTTCCATTTGTCTTACTACAAGCATTTAGTGCTCAATTCTTCAAATTTTAGGTCAATGTTAGTAGCCTTAGTATTAGGGTTTCAATAAAATGCTCAAAACGAAGATGGTAACCTTTTGAGAGTGATTTTCACCATGAACTCTTCTTCCATTTTTCGCCCAATAACATTTAACCATTCTGTAATATCCTTGATCTTTATCCAATGGTCTTGTAAATTTTCATTTTCAACCATTTTGATTGAAAACAGTAATTTTTTAATAAAAAGCTCTACCTTTGTTTGAAGTTCATGCAACTCATTCAATCGCTTCCGAATAACTGAAGCATCATCGCTAGTCTGCACTTAAGGTAGCATTTCATCAATCACAAAGAGTTTTATCAACATCAACACTTATTATTATGCTCATCAAATTTGTTATGATCATTTCCTGTTGTTGCTGGTCTTGTTTCCTTCCCTAACATAAGCTGGTCCAAAACGCTATACCCAAAAATAGCTAGCATTCGTTTTTTCTAGATATTATAATTTTTCTCGAAAAACTTCTGGGTACTCTCCAACATTGTATGAGAAAATGTATGAGTTAAACTACCCATTTTTATTTTAAAAAATCAGCCTATATGCTGCTGAAAATAAATATATCTTCTGCTGAAATAGAGACTTGAATGTAAAAGTTCTGTGTTATGGAGAGAACAAAAAATATTTACTGTTGAATCTGTTGAAAAACACTGAGAATTGCTGAAAACTGCTAAAAACTGCTGAAAATCTGCAATCTGGAATTTCAAAAAAATATGAAAATCACTATTCTGTATGAAGGTATGGATTTCTAATGTACGGCACAGATTTCTGATGTACAGATTAGTAAAACCTCAACTGTTATATGGATTAGCAGAAAGCCTAATTGCTTTTGCTACACAGATTTTTCTGGTCCTTTTTGTCGAACTGTGTGTGATTGAGCAGCCCCTTGGCCTTAACCCACTACTTCTCGGCCTCTCCTCATTGTGGCTCTGATACCATATTACAAAAACCGAACAGAGAAACCAAGCAAGACCATGAGAGAACTTGAAAGAGAGAAATACTTCTTAGATATCTTATTGAGAGAGCAACCAACTCTTTATAAGAAAGCAACAACATACACCCTAATACTTGGGTGACACAAACCCCAAATCTAAAATGACTTGAGTGAACATTATTTGATTAATCAAACTAAAGCATAAAGTGATTTTATTTTTAAGCCTATCACTAAGACTAGCATGACCATTATAACTTTATGTTACAAACCCTAACAAGGATGCCTCAAAAACTCTGAAGGACTGAAGAAACATTTGTCATAATAGCTGGCTCCGAACCAACGATAATCCATCTCAGATCCAAAATAATCCACCTCCAATTTGAGAACCTCCAATTGAGATTTAGGAGGATCCTCCCATGATCTTGGAAACTTTATTCAATAGATAAGTCCACTTCCAAAAATGGATATAGGTGGCATCAACGAACAGGCAGGCTTGAGCAGCAAGGTCAAGGAGGCAGAACAGGTGTGGGAAAACTGAGAGAGTGATGAGGAACAAGAAGGAATGCTCTAGGATGAACTCCATCATGGGTCCCAAGATGCACATGGTGTATTCAAGATTGTTTCCACTAGAAAACACCATGGCAAGTAAAAAAGGTGTGGCAAAGCTCTAAAATCTGTTGTTTGATAGAGTAGTGATATCACTTAAGACCTTGACCAACTATAAAAAATTTAAGAAGTTTGCAACTTCGCATGCCAAAGGTAAGCCCAAAGAGGCATGCACAATGCTTTTGCAACCACATAAGTAATCAAACGTTCTCTTGCACACCATGAACATGATTTTTTGAAAATGAATTGTCATTGTTTGGATGAGTCACTTGAGGTGCTTATAGAAAATGACCAACAAACCCTTAGAGTGGGTGCTTTTGGGAAGTCATGAACATGAGAAATATGGTGAGCCAAGTGTAGTCAAGGTTTTGACCCTTGACAATTAAGGATATTTTCTAATAAGGATCTAGTCTGAACCTCAATGACAACCCTAAAAACAAATGGAATAATGCACAAATGAGAGAACTAAGGGAATGGTTATTATCAATAAGGCTCAAGTGCACAAGATGACCTCACAATCGATCTCCTTGAAGACCAATGCCAAGTATATATAGCCTTCCATGTAAGGTTTTCTGGCCATCACATGATGATTGCTTGTTTTTTTTCAAAACTGTGCATGCCTATTTGTTTAAAACAATGAAGGGTTACTTTTGTGATAGGTTGTCATTCATAATTTGTGGTCATGCAACCCTTGAGGGGCATGAAAACATGATTTTAGTCATAGTAGCAAAAATTGTTTGGGAAAAAAATCGTTTTTTCAAGAGTGTAATTGTTTTTTAAAAAATCGTGATTAATTGGGAAAAAGTTGGGAAAACATAAAATCGTTAAAAAAATGTGCAAAAAGGAGAAAAAACTATTTTTTTTAAACAAATTTGAAGGCATAGAGATACATATTAGGCATTTCAATTGCATAAAGAATAGATACAGATTATGAGAGGAAGTTAAATGAGATTGTATGCCATCGAAATCAACCAACAAGTCAAAGTCAACTTCATCATAAATAGGGTCATTATTTTCGAGCCATTCAAATTTTGGATTGATTTTGTCAAATTCAATCAGCTGATCTTCCTCGACGGTACCTAATATTATCAAATAGAATGCATATGTTAGTGACTAAAAAAATGATACTTTAGAAGAATATAAATCAGCGTTCCATATGAATTGAGAATTATAAATACAACATTTTTTAACCTTGAGCTTTCTTCATCTTGAGGTCAAAATTGTGGTGTACAAACACCAAATCATTCATCCGTTTTTGAGTGCGTCGATTACGTTTGTTTGAATATATATGTTCGATTACACTCCAACTATGCTCGCAAGCGGGTGAACTGCATGGTTGGTTCAAAATGTGTATATCCATCCATCGAAGGTGTTTAGTTTATTTGCCAAAGGAATCTCACCATTGTGCTGCAAAAACAGATTTTGTCAACTTATAACATGCACAATTCAATCAAAATTTAACATTTTCACCATATACGTATGTAGAAAAAATGTCTTCTTGGTTTGAAGGTTTTCTTCCTTGTGATGGCTGCCTTACTAAAGAAGAAACCCCTTGCTTGCTTTTACATCGGAAACTCTCCTATAACTATTTCAAAAGATCCCTAGGAAACATTCTCACCATGCACTTAAATAAGACATCTGCATCATCTCAAAATTAGTCGCTAAAGAACAACATTGGATTTAAGAAATATCCAGCTGCATAGAGGGGAGAATGCATCTATTGATCCCATCTTTTATCAACTATCTCCCATAATGGCATGTCGTTTACCATGTTATTCTCCAATTTGCTGCTAATAGTGCCTTTGGCCCTATCAATTGCCTAATATAGATAACCCATGGGGGTTTATCCCCATCGATGACTCAAAATTTGAACTAGAGGCTCATAAAACAACATAATTTTATCTACCTCTTTCTAAAAAGATAGTGATAAAACATAGTCGGCCACCATTTTGCCCTCCATATGTTTCACAAAGGAAGATTCCATCCACTCAGTTGAAATGAACATTCATATTAAATTCATTTGTTGTTGAAGAGTTTCCAATGCAAGGAAGTGGGTTGTAAACTTTGTCATTTCTCACTTAAATTTTTTATTGCCATCTATGATTGTGTACATTATATTAAGCATTCATGTGAATTTTTTTGCAAAACCTCTTTCACCAATGGAATTTTGCCTATGTCATCCAAGGTCAAATTAAGACAATGTGCCACATATAGAATCCAAAACATAGTTCCATATTTATCCATAAAAAGCCTCCCAACAACCACACAAAAAATAACATTATTTGTAATGAATTGGACCACATTTTGTGGCCCCACCTCAATCACAATCTCATTAAATAGATGAAAGACTCTCTGGTCCGATTTTATAATCTCAGATTCATCGACACACTTAATAAAAATTGTCAATGTCACATGACATAAAGAAGTTGATGAGTGTGCGACTTCATCTGTCCATTCATCTGACATTATGATGCAACCTGATTTTTTTCATTCTTTACGATGTTTTGCAAGAACATCACTCACATCCTGTACACCATCTTTCAACAAATTAGTATGCAAAGCCTCGTATGATGGGGCAATAAACTCAAAACTTGCAACTGCAATTGCATTTGCCATACACTAGAATTGTCCCAAAATTTGGAGATTGCTTTCTTTGCTTGCTCGCAAACAATATTTTTCCAACCTATACTCTCTAATGTGGTTTGCACTCCATGTGTAGTGCAAGAGCTAAAGAAGGCATGAATGTCTCTGTAATGTCCCCAAATTGGAATAAAGGCTAAAAACAGTAATATCTTTCAAACCCCAATCCAAATGACATATACACTGAATTCTGAAATATAAATCAGCAGCTCTACAATTCAGAATTTATTTGCAATTTTTCACCCTTTACACAAATCGTCCAAACTCTAGGCGACTAGGGGTTTATGGTGATTTCAGCCTCTAAAACACCTCCAAAAATTATGAAAATTTGTAGGAACATAGGGAAAAATACAATTGATTTATTTTTCCAATCATATTTGGCAAAAACTAAATTTCTAAATTTATATGACGAAAATACAGTTGAAACTTGTAAATTCAATAACTTGCAAGATACTTGGAATTTCTAAGCAAATAATAGTTTGAATTGAAGATAAAAATATGCTCCTTCAATTGAAATAAAAATAAGATTTTTTCAACCACTAAAAAACCCCCAAATGATGCCCTGAAGTTCTGAAAACCCTAGTCCTCTCAAAATTAAGCAAATAATTACTGGATATTTTTTAGGCATAGATTAGCCCCAAAAGCATGCAAACATACCTCAAAACAATTCACTCCACTAAAGAAATTATTCATAAAATTACAACAACCTTAGAGGAGGGTTTCCACCATAAATAAACCTTCCGAAGATGATTTCTCACACCACCAAGCAAGTCGCCCTAGTGGAAGTCAACAACCTTCCTTCCCAAGCAATTTATCACACTTGCAAACCCTCCAACAAGTTCGCCCAAGTCTCCCAATCCAATTGCCACAAGTTGAAATATTAGATGCAAATTCAAAATAATCTTCAAAGGAATTGAACACAATTTTCGAATCAATAGGTGGTGTTGATAGACACCACTTATAGAACATTCAATAGAACTTGAAGGGTAACATTCTTCAAGCGTCTACCTCCAATAACCAAGCTTGACATACTTGATCACCAAAGCCAATAATCATATGTGCATAATTTTCAAATTAATCATCTTTTTAAAATACTTTCCTCCCCATGTTCTATAACCTTCCTCTACCCTTAACCATCAGAAACAAGAATGGGCTAACGATCCCACCAAGTTCTCGATAAAAAATGGGGACATTACAGTTTCCCATACCTACATTTGGCCCCCGAGGCACTAATCCAAGAGTAGATTATTGAGGAGTTATAATGAGAAATCTTTCCACCATATTTTACAACTAAAAATATTAAATTTGTTCAAATGAATGTCAAATATAACATCTATTACAGAGGAGGGTTAGGTTTACTGGTTAGGGTTAGGTTTAGTTTTTTTAAAGTTTTGGGTGTATTTAAGTTTATTTTAACTTTAGACAATATTTCAAATTGCCCCATCATACGAGGCTTTATGGACAGATTTGCTGAAAAAAATGCCAAAAACCCTAGTTGAAAAAAGTGTTTTGGGTTGAGTATAAGAATTAATTTCGTTTAAATTGCACATTCTGCTACTATGGTTTTAGTCATTCATAATTGGTAGCCCCACAAACCTGAGGAGCATGATGACATGGTTTAAGTCATAGTCACAAGGTTCGGCCATATCTCAGGGAAATCCGAAATTACGCGCATTTATTTCATCTTCCGAATTAATCCGTGCTGTTCGGACTTTTTTTTTAATATAAAAATCTACAAAGTTAAAAACCTTAAAAAATGTAGTGGGAATGGTAAGAGATTTACTGTGAACTTGGAGGCCATGGGTAGGGGATTGATTCATACGCTAAAAAAAAAGATGTGATGATTGTCAAAAGAGGCCTGCAAAGATTTTTGCTTGCGTTTGGAATAGTGCCATAGTTGATTGGCCTCGTGGAGGAGTTATTTGCCCAATTTGAAGCCTTTCATCATTATTTGCGATTGTTGTCTGCGGTTGAAGAATTAGGAGCTGCTCAAGTGCGGATGAAAGTTAGGGTTACTTAAATTAATTTTTATAACTTTTATTTGCTTTTAAATTTTGAAGTTTATATTATATTTTTTTAATTTGTATTTTATTTCATTTTTAATATGATTTGGATATTATTTTTATTTTTATATATTTTTAATTTTTTTAAATTCAATTTATTTTTTATTCATTTATTCTATTTTTAATTTTATTTATATTTCTTCAATCTTCTAAATTTTTTTAATTCATTTTTTTTAAAATTTAAAATATTTAATTTTCATTTTATTCATTTTTTAATTAATACATTATATTTATTAATATTTTGTTTTTATTTTAAAAAAAAATATATTTTTTTTAAAAGTTTTATTTCCATTTTTTATTTATTTCTCTTTTAATCTTTATTTTATTTTTTAATTTATATTAAATTATATTGATTGTTTTTTATTTTATTTTTTAATTTAAAAAATCATTTTATTTATAAAATTTTATGTTTTTATGTTTTTCTATGGTTCAAATCTAATGACGTTAGATTTTTTTTGAATTTTATCAATTGATGAACTTGAAACAAATATTTGTCGAACTCAAACTTGAACCTGGACCTTGTTACTTAGGGTGAAGGTAGACGACACAAGTGCTCACCATAGAGAAGATTTCCGACAAATAGTAGGCAGAGAGCCGAACAGCACACGTAGAGCAAACACCATCGTCGAACGACACAAAAAGAGCAAGGTGGGTTCCATTCAATTTTTTATTTTATTTTTTTAACAGGTTATGTTTATGTTTAGTGTTTAGTTTATGTTTATTAATTTAATTTTAGTATTAGATTTATATTTTTTAATTTGTATTAAGTTTCAAGTTATATTATAAAATAAAAATAAAAATATTCGGAATTATTAACTATTTTTTATTTTATTTATAACTGTAATTTATAATAGAATTTTATTTACATTTAAATTTAAATTTTTATATGTTAAGTATTTTTATTTTTTATATATATTTTAAATTGAAATATATATATATATATATATTCAGAATCAATTTTTTCTGGATTTTTTTCGAATTTTTTCAAGAACTCCGAATTCCACATTTTTTCGGCCTCCCGAACGGATTCGGATTTCCGAACCTTGTGACTATGGTTTAAGTATATTAAGTAAATTATTAAATATACCTTCTAAGCTCAAAATACTCCATGCCCAAGCTGAGATTTTTTGAGTAGCTATAGGAATAAACACACACTACTGCAGGATATGAAAGAAATTTATCCAATGGGGTCTTCCCAAATTGTCCTAGATGTGCTTGGAGGCATCTCAAATTTGATTATTCTACTCACTTTTCTGCTCAGTAGTTATTTTTTATGATATTTGGATACCTTCTATTAACTGAGAATCTGTCTCTTTTTTGAGGTTAGACGCTGCATATTTCAGATAATGTACACCATTTCTGTTTTCAGTACTGTTCATTTGGTATTCTTTTCCTCAAAGTACTCTTAAGGTACTCTAATTTCCAGTTCGGAGTGGCCAAAACCCAACAGCAGGATACAGAAATCAGTGATTAAAACTTGTGGCCTGAATGAATCCTATCCAGAAATTCTTAGCCGCAACACAATTTTGAAGTGTAATTTTGTTTCCTGGGACTCATGAAAATTTCTATATTATTTTCCAGTAATTCTTTCCTTTGAAACCTGATATGTTTATGGATAAATTGCTTTATTTGAAAGTTGCAGTCAATCTATATACAGTAAACTTTTCTGATAACCATGAATGGCTATGATAGTCTCTACAAGTCATTTATCCCACTTCATGAAGAAATCCAACCATAGATAATGGTCCTTTAAAATTATAATGTGGCTCTGTAAAAATTGCCATGGTCATTCCCATTAAACATATTTTTTGGGCGCAATTTTTAGCAGAGGATATCTGACTTCTATGAAACAACCCGAGTCTAGAGGGAACTGCCAATGCTTATAATTGCAGGGTACTATAAATCAAAGCTTTTCTCGCTGCCCTCTGCTTCCATGCTTTGGTTGACATGGTCCCTAGTAATGTATTCACATTAGACTTTTTGCTCTGAAAATATCTATACAACACTGGGTTTTGGGATGAAACTAAATTCCATCAACTGTTTGAATTGAAATACTCTTTTCTTCAGCTTTCATTTATGGTGTTTGAAGCAAGTGGTTTATATATATATATATATTATAAAAAAATCAAAGTGTACATTTTCTAATATGCCAAGCTTGAAAGCTAATAGTCCAAGCCTGTGCAGTAAACATAAAAGAAGACACGAGCATTCATTGGTACACATCAAAATCGAGAAGCTTTCTCAAATCTCCTTGCAGCTTGGTTGACCACCAGAGAGGAGGCAAACCATAACAAGGTTGTGGTTGTCGAGAGCCCAGTTGGCCAATCCATCCACCACTTTATTGCTTTCTCTGGGAACATGGCTGAATTGGACCTCTTGAAACTTATCCTGCAACCTACGAATTTTTCCCATCTCTCTAGCTATTTGCCAATTTTTGTTAAGATATCCCTCAGTGTCGGATAACAAGCTAACAATTATCTTGGAGTCAGATTCAATTTGGATTTTTTACCACCCAATTTTCAAAGCTTCTTGCATCCCTTTGTAAGCAACTTGAATTTCCGCTAAGTTATTGGTTATATATCCCACCTTTTCAGCAAAAAAAAGGCTCTAGACCCATCAAAAGATCTACCAATACCTCTGATACTACCTTGACCCGGGTTACCTCTTGAAGCACCATCAGTGTTCAACTTCCCATACCCAATTGGAGGGGCTATCCAATGTCTATTCATCCGAGCTTTCTTTTTGGGTCGATAGGTAGTCATTGTTGAAGTCCTAGGTTGCAAAGAGAGTTGTTGGCATAAGTGGTCCCATTCTAACATTAGAATTCTAGGCAAGCAAATCTTATGCTTGATAGATTTTGCAATATTAATTTTGATCTTCTCCCAAACATAAGTTATATCCCTTTTGTCTTGCTGGAAAATTCTGCGATTCCATTCCTTCCAAATGTTCCAAAGCAGAAGGGTGATGTCATACCACAAAGCCAGAAGGAGGTTTTGACCCTTGGGCAGGTGGCTATGTCATTCTCTAATCAGCTGCTCGAATGACTAAATATTCACCTAGGGAAGGTGAAACAATTTGGATAAAAGCTGCCATAAATAGACCACCAGTGGACATTGGAAGAACAAATTAGTTATGGTTTCCTCATTATCCAAGCACAAAACACATCGAAAGGGACCATAAAAGCCACGTCTCATGAGGCTCTCTTGAATTAATCCTCTTTAAAACCAACCACAGAAAGAAGCTCACCTTGGGCCATAAAACAGGCTGCCAAATATGGCTAAAGATATCCTTAAGAGGATGAGAAGTACGTCTAGTTATAGAAGCATAGCTTGAAGAAACTGTGTAGACACCTGTAGATTTTTTCCCCCAAGCTAAGGCATTAGACAATGGGGATGTTGAAAGAGGATGAGCCAAAAGAATATTATTAATCCGTGATTGCTCATCCTCTCCAATTTGAATTGGCCATTCAAGAGTAGGAATCCAACATTTTCCAATCGCCTAGGGATGATTAGCTGCCTTACAATAATGAGCAATCGTAATCCATCCCATTTCATGCAACACATCGATCATTGTTTTTAACTCTAGCTACGGAGTGATGATTGGCAGAAACCGTCTCATGAATTAGTCCAGAAGTTAGCACTTTGACCATCATTGACAATCCAAAACAGATGCTTTTTAATAAGATCTTCCCCACCTTAAGAACTGCGAGAATAGGTGATCCTTTAGGAGGAAGGGATAATCGAATAATTCTCTCAGGTGGATTATTTTCCACATATTTGGCTCTAATATTGGCAGCCCACAGATCAGTTGAAGCCATTAGCAATCTTCAGTAGAGTTTAGCTACTAAAGCTTTATTGTGCTTGGAAGAGGAATGTAACCCCAAGCCACCTTCCTGTTTGGGTTGGCAAAGAGTCTCCCACTTAACTAGAGACCACTTTCTTTTTTCTTGCAAATCACTCCACATAAGTTTCTGTCAGAGAGAATCCAATTGTTTCAGAATTCTACCTAGAATGTTCAAAATAGAGGAGAAAGATATTGACAAGGCTTGGAGAACTGCCTTAACCAATACCATTCTTCCCCCTGTAGAGGGCCATTTATTAGTCCACTTCTGAAGTTTCATTTCTGCTTTGTTTGTAATCAAAGCAAGTGGTTTTAAAAGTCGTTTAATTTTAATTATTATTTAAGGGAGAAATCTATCAATTAACAAGAAGCCATGAAATTTCGCAGGGTGAAAACAATGATCTTTTGTCATTTCAGCTGAACTTTCCCTATTTATTATTGAGATTTTCTGCCCTTTTTTCTCTGGTTTCCCATTGATGAATACAAGTTTTGAGTAGTTATCCATGTTTGCATTATTAAACATTTCTGTAACTTACATTTTAAGGTGACAATGTTGATGTTTGCACTTATACAGTATCCATGTTCTCTGTTAAAAACATATACACTTATTACATTCAGAGATGACATCATTGATGTTCTCATTCATCCATTTAGGAGTCTTTGAATGAGATACAATCACATTATTGGCATTTTAATGTGCTGTGCATGTTATGATTGATACAGAATCTTCAGTTCCGTATGCTAACTTAGACTACAATGCAAATTGGCTTTCCTTCAGGTTTCAAATGCTGTGGATCATGTGCAATCAGGGACTGTTGCTCTTCAAAAGGCTAAGAGTTTACAGCGGAGTTCAAGGAAGTGGATGTGTATTGCCATTATTATTCTTTTGATTATTGTTGTCATAATAGTTGTTGCAGTAATTAAGCCATGGAAAGGAAAACAAGCGTAGAGAGTGTAGGTTGGTGTACTTAAAATTTCTTGTCTATGATTTGTGTGGGAATTTTGAGCACCTGCATCTGAAATCTGGTAGGCTGAGCTGCTGCTATATTTACTTATTTTATAACTGTTCATATTACTTTAGTTTCAGTTTTGCTGATTACCAAGGCCTTACATTTTTGATTCTTTGTGTTATTTATAGCAAGCATCCTTTTCATGTTTCTTGGAGGTAATTACAATTCACGAAAAGCTTCAGTGAATGTAATGCACCCGTTTGTTGCATCTTCAATAGTATGTTAAATTTCAGAGGCATTCATTTGCTAAAAATCGTTTGTAACAACTGTGATAATCAAACTATTTAACCTTTGTACTTTACTGCTTTCATTGACAGGATTAATTATTAGTTCAAAACAACTTAGAAAATGACAATCAAAAGGCTAGATTATTTTAGTATCTTTTTGTTTTTTATGATCTCCGTCCATTGGAAGTATAAATTTTATCTTATGTTGGTTTATCTCGATAGAGAAGTATAAGATAAAATGGCTTCTTTATTGCCATCCACGATCTTACATACTGGGAAATATTGAGATTCTTCCTTAACAGATAGATGACTCTACTAGAACTGAAGATAGAGTGCGTTTAGGGGGTTAATTAATTCTGCCCTTGTAGTAGAGGGGTTGGCTGAGTGGGGGCTATGGCTATATATAGTTGAGAGTCAACCATAGATTGCATAAGTTAGTTGAGTACTCGCCGGAAAAAACCTGCAGCGAATAACCGCTGCTCGAACTCGCAGGTAGGGATCCCTTCCTCCCTTTACACTCTTCTCTCTGTTGTGAAAGGGCATTGGGCAGAAAGAAGTCCCTGTAGGTAGGGCAAACAAAGCTATGCGTCCCTGCTCTAATAATGTGGGTGACCATGGGCCAGCTTCCTGAGGCTTTTTAGAGAAAGAGAGGGATGTGGGAAAATTTCTGCCCTCAAGGCCAGATAGATGCACATTGTATGCTGGCGCTAGTGCCTGCAAATAAAGGAAATTAAGACCTCTTGGTATTATCTTATTCCAATCCAATCTGAATTTGTTCTGGAAAACTTGCTTCCATGGTTGGCTCAATATTAAGGCAGAGGCAATAAAATTCCAATTCGATTTGAACCAGATTTAGATAGACAATGAAGCAAGTTTAGTTCACATTTGAAATTACATGTGAGCGAAAAGGTGAGCTTAATATTAAGGCAGAGCCAATAAAATTCCTATTGTACTCGACTCAGGTTTGGATAGCCAAATGAAAGCAATTCTGATTTGTATTGATAACTATATGTGAGCAAAAATCTATTCTGGATCTGCCACCTATTTTGTGTGAATATTTGGTCAGATCTTAGTGGTATTGGGCACACAGGTCTAGACTCTTGTACTACACTGAAATTGTTTTATGACTAAAGTGAGGGAGAAAACACGTATTGGGCATTAATCTATTCTGGATTTGCCACCTATTTTGTGCAAATATTTGGTCAGATGTCAGTGGTATTGGGCACACATGTCTAGACTCTTGTACTACAATGAAATCGTTTTCTGACTAAAGTGAGGGAGAAAACACGTATTGGGCATTAATCTATTCTGGATTTGCCACCTATTTTGTGTAAATATTTGGTCAGATCTCAGTGGTATTGGGCTCACAGGTCTAGACTCTTGTACTACAATGAAATCGTTTTCTGACTAAAGTGATGGAGAAAACACATATTGGGCATTAATCTATTCTGGATTTGCCACCTAGTTTGTGTAAATATTTGGTCAGATCTCAGTGGTATTGGGCACACAGGTCTAGACTCTTGTACTACAATGAAATCGTTTTCTGACTAAAGTGAGGTAGAAAATACGTATTGGGCATTATATTTTAGATTCGCTTTTATATTGATGGTGGTGTGATGATGCATTAGTAGATTCTATAGTAATCACTTATTTGTGGTATTCTCCTTGTCGACTGTCTTTCGGAACAAGAATGGCTTATTATAATATATTATAGAAAATATGTTGTGTACGCTACTGATTAATAGTTAGTTTTTCACATGCTTATAATTTAACATGTATTGCAGAATTAAAATTGTAAACACAGATGGTCTTGTATGACATTGAGATTTTATTCTTTCTATTAATCTTTTTGTAGTTGCATGCAATTTATAGGAGTTCAAGGTCTAGTTTATCAAAACATTCTTGTTGCTTTTTCATCATTCAATAATACAATTAAAAACTCACCAACTTTATGTAAGATTTATATAGATTTGTGCGAGATATAACGGTAGTTTATATGAAGAATCAAATCTGTTGAAAGCACCTAATATTTTAACTTGATTTCCTTTTATCTATGTTTATTTATCAAAGCCACGTGGATAATTAAAGCTGCTCTTCAATGGTCACACTGGAAAAAATGCATGCAATTTGTACAGATTATTACATCAGTAGTTTGGTAACTATCTATAAATGCTCTTGGAAAAAGAAAAAGAAGTGTTAGGCGTGTTTACTGCAAGTTGTTAATAATTATGAAATGACAGTAATTATTAAGGCACTAAATGTACAAAAAGTTGACAATCATATCAGTAGATATGATTGTGTTTTGCATGTTCCTTGCCTTGTGGTTATTGCCAACACCTGTTCTTAAAAAAATCCAAGCTTGTTGTAAATAAAGTGGCATTAGCTTTGTCCATTTCAGGACCATAATAAAATAATTGCTTTTACAGTCGAATTTTAACAATAAAGCCATGTCATTTTGTATGAGTGATGGGAATTGTTCATTTATGATTTCATATACTAAACGAAATAGAAAAAGCCCGAAATTTTAATTATAACCTGTTCTCTAAATTAATCATTACTTTGGTTTCATTGGATGGACTAGAGTTGATTACATATGACAATGAAACAAGAAACACATTTATAATTATAAAGAATTTATGTCACATTCTCAACCGTGTCTTAAGTAAAATTTGAAAGTATGTATACTATTCAACAATGTTAAAATATTTCTTCTCTATGTGCAAAGAGTATAATTAGAGCGTAGACCTATGAGTAGTAGAAAGAATGATTCATCTAATTAACAAATAGACTAACAAAGAACCATTGATATTAACCACCACTAAAAAGAATGAAAGAGAGAGAATGAACAAGACAATCAAATATTTGTAACACAAATAATTATTGATATTAAGGTAAGACCATTAATATTCGAGTCTAGGAATGAAGTACTAGCATGTGACTATTTCGTTGTTTGATATATTGAAGTTCATAAATTGAAACTTTAAAGGATTTGACATTAAAAATGTTTTTACAATTTGTGAAAAAGTTTAATTTCACGCGTGACTATGTTTAATTGCTTGGCTTTTCCCTCTCTTTTTGTGGCTTCATAATCTTCAAAATGTCTAGTTCAATTGCCTCTAAATATATGCCTTACTACCGTGTGGTGGATATGCATGTTCACTACATATTTGTGGAATTGCTTTGCGACTCTAAAATCTTAAATCATTCATTCATGAGAAGGGTGCAAGATAATTTGAGAATACAAAGACATTTAAATAGGTTTCGTTATTATTCTTGTTCATAAGATTTAACTCTTCGTGAGGAATATATATTGGTTTTAATAAGCACATCGTAATATTTTAAGAGTTATTTTTCATCTATCTATATAAATTGTTTAATTAAGTTGAAACACAAATTTGAGGGTGCGTTTGTGCTAAAAGTCCAGCACAAATCAATTTATTTGTAAATGTAAATCTTGTTAGTGTAGCACTCCTATTGTTGAGGTCCCTCTAAGTTACTACGACTTGTGGTATACTATTAGGTTATGTGTAACTTACATTTCATATGTATTGAGGTTGGTGCCTTAATTTAAGTTGGCTTGCACTTATTTCATTTATTTAAAAGTGTATAAAGAGACACTCTTTCTCCCAACCAATTCATTATATTTGATCTATTATACTTGAGGGCTTATTTCTACTTTAGGTGTTTGATTATTTGGTTATGATTTTTAATATTTGTTTGATTATTGTTTAGTGTCATTAATCTCACATGGTATTAGAGTTCAGGTTTGTTAAAGTGTAAAACTCTCTAGGTTATCGGCCTTTGTTGATGCAAGGGTGCATGGAGGATTCACAATATCACACAAGGAGTTTGGTTGTAATTTGTATTCTTTGTAAATAGTTGTTTTTTCAATGAAGAGGGGTCAAATAGTTTCATGGGAAAGAGGACATTTTTTAATATCAATTTTGAATTCCTTGTAGGATTTCGAAGCAATAGGAACTTGTTTGAGGAGATGTGGGGTGTGGTGTTCTAACACGATTGGTTGTATAAGAGAAGTGGGGATGTTGAGTTTTGATGCAAGATTGGTTGTATAAGAGAAGTTAGGTCTAAAGAAAGTCCCCCTTTGGTGCAACATTTTTCATATTTGATTGCATTTTTAGTTTCTTTGCACAAAATTAGTAAGGGCACATTTTTTTTTTATCTACCCTGATTTGTTCATTTTTGCGAAAAAAATCAACCTCCAGGTTTGGTGTCTATAGTGGCAGGGTGTTGAAAATTGGTCATATTAGTGATAGAGGGTTAATGAATAGGTGCTTTGAGTGGATTCAAGCAACAAAAATAGTCTTGCAGGTGCTTAAGGTGATCGAGCACTGGGTGAGCAAAAAATAGTAAAGGATTTGGTTAAATATTTTGATAAAATTGTATGGTGCCCATGTTTGAGTGCACAAATGTAGTTTGATTGGTAACTTGGTTGCATGTAAAGCCTTAGGTTAGTAGGTTGTGTTAGGACCTAGCAAAATCCTTTAGGTTGTTAGCTTAGATACATAAATAAATATAAAAGGGGCATGCATTTTACATAAGAGACCCCTTTAATTAAACATTAGCAAGTTAATAGTTTTAGTAAATAAGTTAGTGTTAGACTTCACGAGTATATTTGTATTCAAGTTAGAAGGGTAAGCAACTTAGGTAGTTGAAGGAAGTCATTTAGGTTTACCGGTATGGTAAATTATAAATGGCCTTGTATGTGTTGAAGATTAACAACATAAAGATAATCTCTTTGTATTTTTTGGGAACATGAATAAAATGCTTATTACCCACCTAAGTGAGAGCAAGATTCAACCTATTAGTGGTAACAAAGCTATGTTGGAAGCGTGTTGAAGTGGGTCGGTGAAGATGTATGTGGATAAGGTGAATGTGAGAAGATGAGTTAGAAAAAAGTTTTATTTGAAAAGACGGGTAAAAGTTTTATTTTGTTCGCAATCATGTATAGTATTGCATAACAAAATCTATACTATTCATTTTTTGTACGTAAAAAAATATATTTGTATTAATGATATACTTGGATGAGATTTGAGTGCTATATTATTTTTTGTGTGAAATCCTGATATCTATTTTATTCAGTGAGGAACTAATTATTGTTTTTATACCTTTTATAATTGATTTCCCCATAAACAAAGGCATTTGAATCATTTTTACTACCTATAGGAGTGTGAGAGGAGAAGCAACGCGTCCCAAGTTGCTGAGAGTGATTTTTTTGATGCATGAAACATAAAGGTGTGCTGAAATTCCTTGTGGCATACCAACTTGCTAAAGTACCATTGCATTTGTTAAAAATTGCATGTGTGGCTTCCAAATCACATTGGAAAGCTATTGGAACATCATTTTGTAAACACACAAATTTGATATTATATACTTGGAAACATCAAATTTGACCTATCTTTAACATACATGACATGTGCATACACATTTGGCTCTTGTTCACATTCTATCTAAGCCATTCATCTATCTATGGACTCGACATTCCTAGTTTGTTGTCATTCAAATATACAAGCTCTTATTTTTGTACCTTAATCCTCTATTATTCTAAATTGATTGTTGCAGTGTTGCAAATCCTTGATTATTCCTTCCTGGAAGTGTCGGTAATAGTCGAAAGCTATCAGTTACCGACGATGTCTACCTTCATCAACAGTGTCTGCCTTCACTAGTAGTGTTTTATATTCATCAAAGTGAATTTTCAAATTCAAATCCTTTCATTGCGTTGATCCACATGTTTTGCACGTCAGTTATGGAGGAAAATTACCCAAAGAGTAATTTATAAATAAACATCAAGTCTAAGGCCATTTTTATCTAGCTCATATCTAACAAGCATTGGACACACATTTGTGCATCCTTGAGACACTATCTAAAAACATCCAAATTTGAAAACCCTCAAAAGATCAGTCCAAAAACAAAGTTTGAATACTAATTGCATGGTCAAAATTGCATGTTGTCAAATGTCAAAAGCCAAAAGAATGCATTACATTCTAGCGAAACACTATTGTGTATACATATATAGGTGAGAGAACTCCATGCGGTTTGAGTCCACTTTGGAGTATTGGAACATAGTTAATGCTCAATCACTCAACGAGGGTGTAGTTGAGAATGTCCAACCCATATTTTTAACCCCTTTTTCTAAGAAGCAACTGTTAAAAATGGAGTTAGGGTTTTAAAGAAAATGAAAACAAAATCAAAATTTTCGTACATAATTGAGGGGAGGAAATTAATCACAAAAACATCTTGATGGGTAGGCACAATTATGTGTGGTAGAACAAATTGAAAAATTACACAGATAATTTTGGTAGAGAGTGGACATATTTAGTCACTGTAGGTGTTTGTGAATTCTTTGACAACATCTTGGTAGATTTGGCACTTGGTTTCCTCAGCCAAACAACCATGTATACATTTTAGACTATTTCAAATGATTGAGCACAAGAGGTAAGTAAAAAAAATAGAAATTAGCTAAGTGCTTTATCATATCTATATATATTAAGTGCAATAATTCATCTTTGGCATTTAGATATGTATGGGGAATATTATCTTATGCAATATGATTATCAATAGTTTTATACTTGTTTAGATCACTTAAATCTAAAACAAGTGAAAACATTATGGTGAACTCAACCTTTGTCTTGAGCATGACAAAGCCGAGGTCTTTATCCCTTAGGGTTTCATCCTTCCTTCTTAGAGTGTTAGATATCTGCATTAGGGTTTTTGAACCTAATTTTTTAATTTATTTTTAAATAGGTAGTAATCTATCCATTTGGCCGTCACCTTGATGTTTTCATGATCATATTTTATGTCATATAAAAAGGTTAACACTCTTGTTTTTGTAAGGCGGTAAGTGCTAGGCTAAGTGGTGTTGAAATTCAACATAATTATATTCCTTTGATCTAACCAAGTGTTTGTATGCAATGTAAAATGGATAAATAAATGGAATGCAAATACTTCTTTTATTGATGCAAATGTTAATAATGAGCATGAAAAAGTAGAGGAACATGTTGTTAATGATGGTATGCCTGAGCATAAAAATACTTATGAAGATGATAATGACCATTATAATGAAGATCATGGTAGAATACACCTTGATGAACTTAATGGTATAGATCTTGCACAAGTTGCAACAATTTCAAATTTTCAAGGTCAAATTGGTAAGCAAACTTATGATTTAGATAAGATCTTTTAAATAATCCCAATGGCTAAGAACACAAAGAATGTTAAGGTTGCCACATCTGAGGAATGACATGTTGAACTCTTTTTTAATGATCATAAACAACCTTTTAGAGACATTAATTCTACAATAGGTATTCAAACCACTACTATTGTGACTATTCATATGTCTACACCTATGACTACACGTGATGCCCACCCATGGTGTGGGGGCAACAAAAGATATTGCTCATCTTTTTGTGGACATCCCTACACATCATACTTTTGTGCCTTCTAGGGTTGCTACTCATCTCACATCATCCCTTGGTACACAATCCTCTAACCTACTGCTCAAACCCTAGTGCAAACTATCTTTGATCTTCAAACTAAGGTTTTACAATTGGAACAAGGTTCTTTTAGAATAGATCATTCCACTGATTCTAAAGTATGATCATACAACCCGTTGGCCCTAGAGATTTTAGTTTCCCTTAATTATAAGATTTGTTGCACGAAGCTTTATACTATACAAGGGTAAAGGTGATAAAGACATCATCTTAAAGACTTTCATGCAACATGCTTGGATTATGCATCTGATGACAACTTGTTAACCAAGTCATTTGCAAGAAGTCTTAAGGATTATGCTTTGTGATGGTTTTATGACCTCCCATTCCAATCATTGCATGCTTTGAATTCTTTGGTCAATTAATATTTAACACACTTTTCTATCATCATTATTGAAATTTTTTCCTATGCTCAAATTGCAAAACTTAAGAAAGATTCTATTGAAACCATCAATGATTATGTGCTTCACTACAAGACTATGCTCTCTAAGATGACAAATCCTATGGTTGATATTGAGTTGCAAGACATATTCAAATAAAGATTTCTTGCTCTGTTGCATGAGTCTATTATGTTCAACCACTTCCAACCCTTCGATGATGTGTGCCATATAGTTAAAAACAATGAAGTTAAGCTCCTTGTTATGAATAAGTTAACATCCAAATCTAAAGCAAACTAACTTTCAAATCTAAAGCAAATCATGGTAAGGAGGCAAAGGTAATAGTTAATTGATGTCACAAGCTACTGCTTGACTTGTCATATCAACTCTCTAGGGATGCGATTTACATGATTATCTGAACCTCCTCATAAGATATAAACAAAGTTATTTGAGTGCAATCTCATCTCTCCTTTAGAAGAATGAGGTTGATACAAATATGGCAGAATCTAAGGGGTTCGACATCAATGCATACTGCAATTATCATAAATGTATAAGACACTCTACGAATAAATGTTTTGGGTTAAAACATAAGATATAAGATCTAATTGATGATAATCTTATTCTAATCATTGATGTTAATACACTAATGATTGATTCAGTGGCACAACCTAATGAGAATGCAAAATTGAAGATATTTTATGATCCTTTTCCAAATCATGTGGCAAGAGAAACCAAATTAATCCTACAGTGCATGACTTATAAAGCATGTCCTTGTCTAACTTCTTACACTTTTACAATTGAAGAACATATTATTGATGGTCTTATTGATACAATCAAGGATATAAATGAATATAGACCTACTATCACATTCAATGAGCATGAAAGTATTCACAATGATTTTATTAATGCACCATTTTTTACGTGCACTTATATTGACTCACAATGTATACATCATATCATGGTGGATAATGGGTCAAGTGAAAATGTTTGTACTATGACATTGTTTACTAGCCTTGGATATACACATGAAGACTTGATTGATACAACAAAGATAGTGAAAGGATTCAATGGAAAGAGACAAAACCCTCTTAGGAGCATTGTGTTACCATTTATGCTAGGAGTTGTGACATTTTCTACTTTGTTTTTGGTTTTGCCGAACATGGGGGCATTCAACGTGTTACTAGGATGTCTATGGATATATGAAATACATACAATACTATCTTCGATACATCGATGTGTAAATTAAACTATAAAAATTGAACAGTTACAGTTCTAGGTATTCCACATGAGTATCTTATTCATCTGGTTTCCTCATAAACCTCCTCCATAATATGTTAGACAACATGTAAAACTTCATTCTACATAGGCAATTCATAGACAGGTAATTAATTTTCCTTGAAATCCAATGCTTCGATGTTCATTGCATTAGCAGTCTATTCAAGTTCCACAACAAACATAACCTAGTATGTCACTTCTTAAGTTGGTTGTACAAGTCATTATGCGTGTTCCATATAGATCACCATCTTATACTCATGTACTACATAGTTCACATGTTACTATGATTTCTAGATCTACATAATGTACACAAGATCATATGGGCTATGATGATAATGTTGGATATGTGACAACATGTGATCACTTCTTAGGTTCAAATAGAAATAAACGTGTTACTAGTTGCCCATGATGGGTGACATTTGCACTAATAGATACATGACCTAAATATGATGATCCCATTGAAGAGATCATTGGTCAGTATGAACACAATTTAGTTTTAAAAAATAAAAAAAATAAATTAAAAAAAAAACTAAAATATTCATTGATGTTAGCTTGCATGATTGATTGATGTTTATCATATATACATGGGAGATTACATATCTATTTTCTATGCATATGGTTTTCATAGTATACATGAGTGAGATGTAGGTTATGAATGTTACATATGATATATGGACATACATATGCATGACATTACTACACCCATAAGCTACCTTTCTACATTGGTGGGATGCCTAGACTAGGGGCATATTGAAACACTTTACAGATTACATCTTTGTATGACCATTTCATTGATCATTTTGAGCTAGTTATGCTGATTAAACATGGATTTCTTGCATATACTCTTTAGAGTGCTATATTCTATGGATATGTTACTTTGCTATGATAGACGATGACAAGGAATGCTTTTATAGACTAGCTTTGCTGGTTCTATGCATATTGATGTTGTTGTGTGTTGGACAATGTGATGATTGTGTATTACATTATGTGATGATGGTTGTGTGTTATATCTGTGACCATTTGATGTAGCATCATTTGGGTTCATGTGAAAAGTTGCATAATTAAAAATATGATAGTTAATGAAATTTTCCTAAGTGTTTTTTTGCACAAGTTTTTCATTGCACATATATTTGTAATGTTCCACACACCTATTTTAGCATGCAGTTGTAATTATTGTTTATATAAATAAGTTTGTGAAACATTGCACAAAAAGTGTTGTTAGTCTTTTGGGAAAGCACAATATTGAGATGATTTATAGAGAAATTTCAAAAGTTTGTCTTCATTTGGTTCCTACAGAGTTTGATTCTTTTTTGTAGGAGCAACATAGTTGATGAGATTCCTTAAATTAGTTTGTTCTTCGCTACACAAGACATGTGCTGATTTGCTAGTCATTTGGGGCACCAGGATAATATGCGGTAATGTTCTTGAGCGGATGTGAGGATAACAATGCAAGGGTTTATGGCACAATTGTTGGTTACAAGGTAATACAACTTTATGTGACTTATTTGTGCACATTTGGTTTCGGTGCATATATTTTTGATGTGTTATAAAAAGAGCCATTGCTTACTATTTAGTATTTAATTATGTAAGTCATGGGAAGCTGATAAGGATCTATTTCGTATTTCCCATGATATAGTATGTTGTGATGCATTATGCTATAACATGTTCGTGCTTGGAATTACAAGATACATTTAATAGTTTTTTTAGTGGATGAAAGCACTTAATGTAAGTAGGTGGGTCTTGCACCTAAATAATCACACCCCTAAATTTATGCATGAAGGAGGGGGAGGAAGAAGAGAAGATAAAAGGTAGGGATAATTGAGGTTATCTAGAATATTAGTGCTTAAGGAATAGTTTCAAGTCATTGATATGAGAGTTAGACTACTCTTACAAATATTGTGAGTTAAAAATCAAAGATCTACATATATTATATTGTAACACATCTCATTATGAGTCTGTGGTGCCATTACTATTTGTGCAAGTTGTATCTCCTTCTTGTTAAAATATAATAAAGATATAAGTGTGTTTCTTTCATTTAGTTACATATTTCATTATGTATTTTGAGGGATGCGTGGTCTAAAACATCTCTTAATTGAGAACCCTAATTGTGGTAACATTATTTAGTATCAAAACAATATTTTATATCATTGTTGGTTATTGTTGTTTTCCACATTGGCAAGTGTGGATAGAAAGTAGCTGCAGACATTTTCCAATGGGGGTGTTGGGGAGAAGGTGTAAGTGAAGTTGTTTCTCTAAATATTTAAGATCATAATTTGGTATCTATATCTAGATTAATAAGGAAATGACATACAAACGAGGTTTAGATGGTAGAAGGGAAAGGAGTGGCTAGAGTGCCAAGATTTATAGATCTACATGGACTGATGAGAGATATGCAACCCTAAATGAAGGCTATGGAGACGGCATAATGTCAAGGTGTTGTGGTTGTAGATGATGAGTGGCACTAAATTCATAACAAAAAGAATTAAATATGAGGACATAAAAGAAAGGTTGATGAACATGAAGATAGAATCTTACAAGTTATTGCAAGAATGACAAGTAAACCTGTTGTTCCCAAAATCCATCACTTGTCTTTGGGGACAACATATCAACTATTTTGGTCCTGCAGGCCAAAATTCTCTCTTCCCTTCTCAAAAAGATGTTTTGAGTGCTCGAATTCTTCAAGTATTCAAAGCTTTTTTAGCTAAGGGACTCACAGGTTAAACAGGTTCAATGACGTCAACAGGCGAGCCCTCACAAAGAAACAAGTTCGCAACACTTAGGCATTTCAAGGTTGGTTCAGCATCGAATTTCAACCAAAAGGTCCATCGGCAGGCCTCAAACAAATGGAATGAACCATTGAACCATTGAACTCTGTCTCCAAAGGTTCAAAGGCTCAACAGGTTCAAAGGTTCAATGACATCGGCATATTTGAAGAGTTAACCGCTTCGGCAAGTTCAAAGTTCAATTGCTTCGAAAAGTTCAAATGGCTTCGAAAGATTTATTGAAAAAAAGACTCTGAAGAAGAAATATTGAACCATTGAACCGTTGAACCTTGAACCAAAATGGTTCAAAGGTTCAAGAAAGCTCCAAGCGAAGGAAGGAAGCTAAAGATTCTAGAGACAAGTTCAAAGAATTGGTTCAATCGAATGGTTCAAAGTGGTTGGTTCAAGTAGTCAATTGGATGAGTAGAACACACTATTGAACCATTGAACTGTTGAACCATTGAACCATTGTCAGTTCAATCGATCAGTTTAATCAAAAGGAAAAAAAAGATATCTTTCGAAAAGATTTTCTGTGGCAAAATTTCACAAGAGAAATCCTTTGAACATTTTGTCTGAAGGAATGTTGAAAGGCCTGACAGAAAGTGGCAAAAGTAGAGGAAAGATTTCCTTTGGACAAAATGTCTGAAGGATTTCCTTCGAACATTTTGTTTGAAAGATTTGAAGAAAGAGGCCGCTCGAAGGACCCCAAAAGGCAAGTACCCTTGTGGGGGACTCTCAGCGACCACAAAATAGACCATTCTCAAGGCCTGAAGGGACACCCCTTCGGGGGGTTCCAAAGACAGAAAGCTGAAGGAATTTTAAAGTTTGAGAGACTTAGAAAAACAAAGGATTTTGAGAAAGAGAATGAATCGTTGAACCTTGAACCAAAATGGTTCAAAGGTTCAAAGGTTCAAGGAAGCTTCAAGTGATTGAACCAAGGAAGCGATTGAACCAAGGAGCCGATAGGACTGCCCAAACCATTGAACCATTGAACCAATGAACTCTCATGGTTCAAAGGTTCAAGGTTTAATGTGGTTCAAGCGACCAAAAACTAGTGAGGTAATGAAATGCCCATTTATTTTCAAATATGGAACGGAACTTGAAGAACAAAATTTAGTGAATAGTTAAAAAAAGATAGCCCGAGAGCTCAAATTGCAACAGAATAAAGGAGAAAGCTACAGGAGATACTAAAATATCTACAAGAGAGTTATTATAGTAGGTGGAACAGTCCACCAAGTAGACATCTGAGCGCGCAAACACTCAAGGATGCGGCCCATTTTTCGCCATCAAGTAAAGGTGAAGTGGACAACTGTGCACATATCAAGAAGAGGACCAAGTGGCCCATACTTCAAAAGGAGACATTTGAGATGAATTGACACACCACAGTTAAGGCCGATGCCCTGTTCCAACATGGCCCCTTGACAGAACTAAAAATGCATTCAAGGCATTGAATGCAGCATGGGCCATTCCATGAAACAAAGCACTAAGTCTTTCTTGGCTACTATATATTGTAATCTCTTTTATTGTTTTAAAGAGATCTCTCTATTATAGAAGCAAAACTCTGCCCAAATTGAAAGGCATTACTAAGACTTTGAGCTCAAATTGTTAATCATATTTCGTTATTTGAATGAGAAAATAAGTGACTTTTCAGACTTTATGCTGGAATAGCTTGTGTTGTTGATGAAATTATTATTTTGTCTGTTTTCTGAATGCATTCTTGTCCATTTAATTAAATAAGCAGAACTAGTGGAAGTAATTAGGAAGGTATCCTGAAGCCGACTGTGGAGAGACTTTGTGCTGCCACAATTGTCTTTAGCGTGTCTATTTTGTTGTTTCTATGTAAAAGATCTTGGGATGACTTTGTGCCCCCATTGTCATTCATATTTTACTCTTTGTCAGTTGAGGTGGAGACTTTGTGCTACACCTCATTCTGCTGGTTATTGCACCTTGTTACAATTACTTTACAGAAAGAATTGTTGCTGTTTGCTGTAAACCACTTCTGAAAGAAGAGAAGTGTCTTCAGTGTTTTCACCAGAATCATCCTATGTATGTGAACATCATCTCTGAAAAAAAAGAGATGGATGATGTTATCATACCCTGAATGTTATTTTCAGCTTATTTATAGTATATATAACACCTTCTAGTTATAGGGAACCTCCCCTTGATGAGAGGAGATATTTGTCCCCTTTTGATGTGGTAGACTTGCACATTTGACTAATCAATCTCCTTATGTTGTGGTTGAAACAACCTATTTTGCCCATCAGTTAGCTGTGTTGGGTGAATATTTTGTCACCAGCTAAATGATGAGCAAAATAGGTCTCTTCAACCACAACATAGGGAGATTGGTCGACCAAATGTGCAGGTTTATAGCATTAGAGGTGGACAAATCTCTCCTCTCATCAAGGAGAGGTTCCCTATAAATATGAGGGGATATATATATATATATATATATATATATATATATATACAAAAAATAACACTCACAGATAGGACTACACCATCCATCTCTCTTTTTTCAGAGATGATGTTCACAAACAAAGGAGAAAATTCTAGTGAAAGCACTGAAGGCACTTCTCTTCTTTCAGAAGTGATCTTATAGAAAACAACAAGATTTCTTTCAGGTAGTGACAAGTAACTAGTAACAAAGGGGACGTAACCAACAGAATGAGGTGTAACACAAAGTCTTCACCTCAGTTGCCCAAAGAGTGAAATACGAAGGATAATGGGGCACAAAGTCATTCCAAGATCCTTTACATGGAAAGAAATTAAAAATACACACTGAAAACAATTGTGACATCACAAAGTCTTTCCACAATTGGCTTCAGGACACCTTCCTGATTACTTCTACTAGTTTCGCTTGTTAAATTGAATAAACAAGAATACATTCAGGAAACAGAGATAAGAACAATCTCCTAAAATGACAAGCTACAACAGCACAAAGTCTGAAAGTAACTTGTTTTCTCATTCAAACAAAAAAATATGAGGAACAATCTGAGCTCAAAGTCTTAGTAATCACCTTTCAATTTGGGCAGAGTTTTTTCTTCTATAATGGAAAAGTCGCTCCACATAAAACCAAAGATTACAATATATCTGGTAGCCAAGAAAGGCTTGGCACTTTTTTCCATGGAACAGCCCATGCTGCATTCAATGTCTGGAATGCATTTTCAGTTCTGTTGAGGGACCATGCTTGGAACGGTGTATCAACCTTAACTGTGGCATGCCAATGCATCTCATATGTCTCCTCCAAAGTATAGGTCACCTGGTCCTTTCCTCCTGATGTCTGCGCAGTTGTCCACTTTTCTTTTACTTCATGGAAGAAAAATAGGCCGCGTCCTTGATTTGGTGTGCTCAGATGACTACTTGGTGAACTATTTCACCTACTAGAAATAACTCTCTCATAGATATTTTTGTATTTTTCTCTCTTCCCTGTAGCAATTTGAGCTCTCGAGCTATCTTCTTCAGCTGGTTGCTTGGTTCATTTTTCAAGTTCCAGACCATATTAAAAAATTAATAGATATTCCATTACCTTAAATTTGATGCCCACGGGGACGTCAATGGTTGCTGGTTGTTTGAACCATGAACCTTTAAACCTTAGAAAGTTCATTGGTTCAATAGTTCAATGGTTCAGGCGGTCTTTATCGGTTCCCTGGTTCAATCACTTCTTTGTTCTTTGGTTGAACCATCCCTTTGAACTGGCCTCTAAAATCATTTGTTTGCTGCTTCCTTCCTTTGTCTGGAGCTTCCTTTGAACTGTTGAACCTGTGAACCATTGAAATCTTTTGGTTCAAAGTTCAATCGATTAATTGGTTCATTATTTGTTTTATTGCTTGGGGATGTCTTTGAATCTTTGAACCTTTGAACCTTTTTGGTTCAAGGTTCAATGGTTCAATGTCTTTCTCAGAATCCTTTGTTTTTGGCTAAGTCTTTGGAAGCCTTGAAATTCTTTCAGCTCTTTTGTCTTTGGGACACCCCGAAGGGAAGGTGTCCCTTCGAGTCTTTGAGAAAGGTCCATTTTTGGGGTGTCGAGAGCGCCCCGTAAGGGTACCTACCATTCGAATTTATTCGGGTGACTTTTGGGTTAATTCCTTCGAGTGGCCTTGATCCTTGATCTCCTTCAAACAAAATGTCTGAAGGAATTCCTTCAGACATTTTGTCCGAAGGAAATCTTCCTTTGCTTTATCCGCTTTTCTTCAGGCTTTTGCTTTTCCTTTCGAGCGAATTCCTTCAGACAAAAGTCTGAAGGATTTGCCTTAATCATTTTTTCATGGAAAGTGTTTTTGAAGGAATTCTTTCGATTCCTTTACTTAGTAATTTTCTCGGATAAAAAGTCTGAAGGAAATCTTTCCTTTTGGCCTTAGTCACTTTTTGATCTTTGAACCAATGTTTCTTGCCCTCCGCAAAAGCACCTGACTTTAGTTCATTGCCCTCCGCAAGGGCACTTGTTCCTTCAGCTTTGGGGCAGTCCTTTGAATCGACTGATTGAACCAACTTTGGTTCAATGGTTCAACGGTTCAATCTTGCGTTTGAAGCCTTCTTTTCTTCTAAGTCTTTTGATCTCTTCAAATCCATTGAGCTCATTGAACCATTTTGGTTCAAGGTTCAATGGTTCATTCTTTTGTTTTTCGCTAAGTCTTTTGAAAGAATTGAACTTACTGAAGCGGTTGAACTTTGAACTTTTGAAAAAATGCTTAACTTTTTAAGCTTGCCGACAACATTAAACTTTTGAACCCATTGAACCGTTGAACCTTTTGAAAGTGGGGTTAAATGGTTCAATCCTTCCTTTAAATCTTGTCGATGAACATTTTTAGATGAACCAAGGCATTGAACCAATCTTAAAATTGCCTAAGTGTTGGGAACTTGTTCCTTTGTGAGAACTCACCTGTTGAGGCCATTGAACCTGTTGAACATGCTAGTTTCAAGTCTGGAGAGTCTGTAGAAATTTGAATTTTTTTGAATAATAGAGAATTTGAATACTCAGAATAATTTTTGGGAAGGGAAGAGAGGATTTTGGCCTGCAGGACCAAAATAGTTCATATGTTGTCCCAAAAATGAGTGACAGTTTTTGAGAACAACAGCGGGCTCCAGTTGTGGAATTTTTTTCAGTTAAAAATTTAGAACAACTAAGAGGAGTAGAAACCAAAATCTCTAGTGCCTTTAAGTATGCCATTGGGCTACGGAGTCATGCTACCTAAAAAGAAAGGTGTCAAAATGAAAATGAAGAGCACAAAATAGAACCAAAGACTATATAAATATACATATGTACATGTGAACTTATCTGATACTTCAAGAATTGAAGTGCTTCAGATGTTGCCCATTGTGAGGCAGAGAAAAGGGCATGCCATCTTGATACTTCAAAAGGAAACTATTTTCACCATTGAGCTGCTGGATAATAAATGGGCCTCTCCATAGGGAATCAAACTTCTCATACGTTCCCTTTGGTTCCCTTCTCTTGTCCCACAACAAGACTTGATCTCCAATCTATAAATCATGGTTTTTTGCTTTTTGGTCGAAGAGTTTCTTCACCAGACTTTGATGTGTAGCAATTCGGTCCACCACCATAGTTCGCTGCTCATTCAACTCAGTCAAGCACATGATCCTTTTATCGATGGAGCTTTCATATGTCTGATCCTCGACTACCTTAGCCAATTTCAATGCTGAAAATTCTAGGGTGATTGGTATCTCAGCATTAAGACCATAAAGAAGTTGGAAAGGTGACATACCAATTGCCCTCTTGGGTGTAATTTTGTCTGCCTATAAAGTGTCAACCAATGCTTTATGCCATGTTCATTGGTTGTCATCTACTAGCTTCTTGATGATAGTCACCAAGTTCTTGTTGCTTGACTCAACTTGGCCATTCCCTTGTATAAAATAATTAGAAGAGTGGGAGAGGGTAATCCCATAGTAAAAATAGAACTGAGTAATCTCCTGGGAAGAAAAACAAGTTGCATTATTTGTGACAATCTTGGTTGGGACTCTAAACCTGGAAATGATGTTCTCCTTAAAGAAATTGCACACTGCTTCTGAAGTGGCCTGCTTGGTTGGAATAGCTTCCACCCACTTGGTGAAGTAATCTGTGGCTATGAGGACATAATCATGTTTAGCACTTGAAGATGGATTTACAGCACTAATGGAATCGATTCTCTATTGCTGAAATGGCTCTTTTATCACCACTGGCTTAAAAGGCAGGGCAGCTAATTTGGGTCTTCCAACGAACTGTTGGCATAGTTCACATCTTTATACCCATTTCTATGCATCTTGAAAGAGAGTTGGCCAGTAATACCTGGCTCACAAAATGTTATGGGTAGTTACAAGAGCAGAAAAGTGTCCTCCACAGGCTAGATTGTGGAAGGACTTCAAAAGTTGGTTCTGCTGCTCTTTATCCATGCAACAAAAGAACACTCCATCAAGATTCCTCTTACACAGGCTGTTGTCCCAGAGAAAAAAATTGGCAACTTTCAACTTGATAGTCCTCCTTTCTTTACAAGATAGGTGGGCAAGACACTCACCATAAGTAAGAAAATGAACAATACTTGAATACCACTCATTCATGGTGGAGACAAAGAGGACTGTTGGTGTGCCTTCAATTTTTTTTTCTCCATGCTCTGTTTCTTCGGGTCTGTTGTCAGCAATCAATTGGCATAGACCCCTTCCCCACACCAGCTTCATTGGTTTGATGACTAGATGAAACTCCTAGATTTTAGCAATCCAATTGCCTTTTTTTGTTCCAAACTCCTGCTGAGTTAATATGGATTTGACTGTGGTGTCAGGAACCAGGGCAGTAGCGTGTGAATTTAAGATGTAAAAATAGAAATGCTTCACCGTCTTTACCACTGCATAAGCATACTTTTTCATGTTTGAGTATTTTAGTTCATGAGCTTTGAGAGGATAACTCATGAAAAAAATGGAAGATTCCACACCTTCTTGGTTCTGTTGAACTAGAATTACTAAAAGTGTGTGCTCAGAATCATAACTATACACTGTGAAATCCTTGGTATAGTCTGGATAAATCAGAATTGGGGCATGGGCAATAGCTGTCTTGATGTCTTGGAATGCCAATTTGCCTTCTTTAGTCCAGCTGAAGGTGGCATTTCCCTTCATCATGTTTAAAATATGGTGAGTCTTCTAAGTGAACTCGGGGATGAACCTTCATAAAAAGTTCACCTTTCTAAAGAAAGAGTGAACTGCAGTCTTACTCGTGGGCAGGGTAAGATCTTGGATGGATTTGACTCTTTCTGAGTCAATCTTTATGCCTTCTCGGGATACAATATGTCTGAGAAGTTTTCCTTCTGTTACTCTAAAAATAGACTTCTTAGGATTAAGAGAAATGCCATTCTAGAAGCAACGTTCTATCACTTGTTACAAATGGTACATATGATCCAGGCGATGTTTAAAAAAGATGGTCAAGTCATCTAGGTACACTACAATGAACTTACCTATTTCATCTTTGAAAGTAAGGTCCATTGCTCTCTAAAAAGTGGTGCCAGCATTTATCAAGCCAAATGGCATCCTTCGATAAGCAAAGGTGCCCCAAGGTGTGGTGAAGGCAGTCTTCTGCTGGTCTGCTTCACCAAATTCAACTTGATTGTATCCTGAGAAGCTGTCTAGCATTGATAACATCTCTAAACCAGTCATCGTTTGAAGAACTTGATCCATGATGGGCATAGGATAGTTATCCTTTAAGGATGACTGATTTAAATTTTTTAAGTCTACACAAAGGTGAATTTCACCATTATTATTCCTCACAGGTACTATGTTAGCAATCCACGTAGAATGATGGATTAAGAAAATTATCCTAGCATTCAAAATTTTCTGTATTTTAGATAGAATAGTACATGATATCTTTGGATTGCTCTATCTAGATTTTTGCTTGTAAGGTAATGAATCACTTTTGAGAGGAATGTCATGGTAGATTTCTTCAGGCTTGAGTGACTTCAGATTATAATAATAGTATGCTAGGACATCCATGAACTTCTCTTTTTGAGTGCAACACTTCTCAATGTTCACCAACTTGGGATTTTCTTTGGTACCTAGATTTATTTGATCAAACTTCTAGGAGGAGCTTGAATCTGTTTGCTACTGCTTGATGAATCTATCATGTTTGTCAAACAAATTCTCAAGGGAAACTAGGCCTTTTGAGATTTTATTTTCTTTAAGTTACAAGAATTTTTCACCTGCGTCTACACTTGATTCAGGGCCTAGTTTAAGCTTTTGAGACTTATTGCCTTCGAAATGAAGCTGTTCAAAGTTGTCTTTTTTCTCCAAAAAGGCAATGATTTGGTGGTCACCATTGAACACTTGCCAATGATTGGTATTATCAGGCAAACTTGGTTGAAAGATTAGTTCAATAGTGTATCTATCTCTTTTAAAATCTAGGTGAGGAACCAAGAGAGTTGCTAAAATAGCTAATGCATCAGCTCTATTATTGAATTCCTTGGGTATGGTAGAGACGCTGAAAGCATCAAAGCTTTCAACTTGATCCTAGACTAGATTGTGGTAGTGGCGCAATCTCTCATTTTTGGTTTGATATAGGTTTCTTATTTGACAAACGACTAGTTCAACATCTCCTTTGGCATGAAGGAGTTTGATGCCTTTATCTCGAGCAGCGTTCAATTCAAGCAATAGAAATTCATAATCAGCTGTGTTGTTGGTGTTGCTAAACTGCAACTTGTATGAAGAAGGAAAAATATCTCCTTGAGGAGATATTAACAAAATATTGGCTCCTGAACCAGTAGAGGAGTAGTTGCCATCAAATTCTAGAATCCATACCTCATCAGACACTAATTTTTCCTTAGATTCTTCTACACTTGTACTGCGCTCTATCCTGTCTTTTGTTGTTCTGTCTGAACCAGTTTTCAGACTGTCATTTTTATAAGTTTGATCAGCTAAAACATGAACATCCTCTGTGGTCAAAAAATAATTACCTATGCTTGAAGACTCAAATAAAATTTGAGCTTCAGGTGCTGATGTCTGAGTGACCATGTATTTTGTTTCCTTCTCAAGGAGCAATCTCTGCATGACTCCTTTAACTGGGATCCTCACCTCGAGTAGGTCCATACTTAATTCACCACCAACATTCTTGCAAAAATTTCACCCAAGAAAGATGCCATATGATGCTGGGATGTCAGCCACTAAGACAGTCATCTTGATTCTCTTGTCTGGGAATGCTGCAAATGCAAATTAAGCGTTCTTGATTTTTTCCAACAGTGGCACTTATTTATTCTCCATGGAGAAACATATTCTAAATGTCTTGGTTAGTGTGAGACCAAGGGATTCTACCACTTTGGAATCCATGGCATTGTCTGAAGGTCTAGAATCAATGATGCAATTGCTCAGCTTATGACCGTTTATCAACAGGGAAACATAGAAAGACTCTATTTTCTCAGGGGCAACATGAGGAGTAATGACAAGATTTTTTGGGATGGACATGTTCCTTAGGGGATCATGAGTTACCTTCTTAGCATCTTGTTTTTCAGAGATTGTTTGGTTCTTTACACATTGAACCAACTTGTCTAACTACTCAGGGTTGGACTGCAGGAATTCAAATTCAGACATTTGAATTTTGGTTTTCTTTATATGGTTAATTATGTCAAATGTCTGAAATGAACTAGAAACAGAGGAAGGGAGTTCATCCTTCTAGTTTTTAGAAGGGGTGATACTGGTCTATGAATTTGAAGTAGAAGGTGTAGGGATGTTTGATGTACTTACCTTTCTTACAATCATCAGGTACTTTGGCTAGAAAGGTAGAGTGGTTCCCTGCTTAACAATTGAAATTGCTGGTTGAGGTCGCTTCTCTATTTTTTCTTTATCAGCTTGCTGGGCTGACTAATTCTTGGACTAGGTGAACACAGCATATGATCCCTCAGTTGCTTTACTTTCACTTCTAGATTCATCTTGGTAATTCAAGAAACTAATGTTAGAGTCACCAACTAATTCTTCTTCTCCCTCTGTGAAGAGATTATCATCTTCTGGGTTCAACTCAAGCTAGAAAGAGAAATATGATTTTGCTTCAAGATATCTAACTATTGAATTGGTTGGATGTGATTCAATGGCAAGGTTTCCCCATGGGGGAGGAAGATGAGGGAGGAAGATGATTTGTTTTCTCTTGATTCCTAGCAACATTGCCTTAGTATGACTGATTGGGGAATGTCCTCCTTGGTACATCTCTATATGAAGGAGCATATGACATCCCTTGAGCCATTTGCTTTCTAAGAGCTAGCATTTCATTTGTCAACATCTGCACCATTGGATCAGTGGTGGCTGTAGGTGAGTATTTAGAAGATGAAGAGGATTTACTTTTATTAGGATCTCTCCTTATCTTTTTTGCCAAGATAAGGTCATCTTCTACCTCAGTAGCCAAATCTTGAGCAACAACAAGGTCTATGTGGCCAGCCCATCTCAATAAAAAACTCACTTTAGGCAGCTGTGAGTTGATGAAAAAGTATTTAAGGTTCTCAAGTGTCGACTGAGTAATTGTAGAAATCTGATTCCTCAGCTTTTCAAACTTGGCAATGAAGTCCCTCATAGGTTCATGAGGTTCCTTATTCATCTATGTGAGTTGGGCTAGCAAGGCATGCACATTTTATATAGGCTTGAATCTGGCTTCAAATTTAGCTTTAATAGTGTCCCAGTCAGTCACTGACCGAGCCTACAAATGGTAGAACTAGTCTGCAGTAGCGCCTTGTAGTGTTTCCACAAACAACCTGACTGATATGTCTCCATACTCCATGCCTATCACACCACAAGCTATGATGAAGGCTAAAATATGTTCATTAGGATGAACTTTTCCATCCCTAAAGAATTTGGAGAAATTCTTCCTTGAACTACGTGGAAGCTCATGTAGAGGTGGGGTAAGATTGAGTAGACCAAAAGAGTTACCCCAGGGACCTTGAGCCACCATGATTTGATTATAGAAAATGGGGATAACAAATCTGGGTGGAGTATGTATAGGCAAAGTTCTGTTAATAGCAAAAAAAGAAGCTCTACCTTGTGTTGGTGACTTGGTACGGGTAGGAGGAACACTCTTAGATCGTTGAATTTGAAGTTAGGGAGAGAACAAATTGAAATTGCCCTGCTACACCAAATCAAAAACAAGATCAACCACACTTTGGGCTCTCTATCTTCTTGTATAACGTGGAGTTGCCAGAGTATATAATGGAGATGGATAAGGCTATAATGATAATGGGTAAGACATAGACCAAAGTCGCCAGAGTCTATAATGGATAAGGGTAGGGACTGCTTCAATCTAAAACTTGAGGCTTCAGATTGCACGTAATGTCTCCAGCAAAGTCACCAAAAAATTGTTGGGTGAATATTTTGTCACCAACTAATTGATGAGCAAAATAGGTCTCTTCAACCACAACATAGGGAGATTGGTCAGCCAAATATGTAGGTTTACAACATTAGAGGTGGACAAATCTCTCCTCTCATCAAGAAGAGGTTCCCTATAAATATGAGGGGCTATATACTATATACATATATAGAAAATTACTCAGGGGTAGGACTACACCATCCATCTCTCTTTTTTCAGAGATGATGTTCACAAACAAAGGAGAAAATCCTAGTGAAAGTACTGAAGGCACTTCTCTTCTTTCAGAAGTGATCTTACAAGAAACAACAAGATTTCTTTCAAGTAGTGACAAGTAACTAGTAACAAAGGGGACGTAACCAGCAGAATGAGGTGTAGCACAAAGTCTTCACCTCAGCTGCCCAAAGAGTGAAATACGAAGGATAATGGGGTACAAAGTTGTCCCAAGATCCTTTACATAGAAAGAAACTAAAAACACACACTAAAAAAAATTGTGACAGCATAGTCTTTCCACAATTAGCTTTAAGACACCTTCTTGATTACTTCTACTAGTTCTGCCTGTTAAATTGAATAAACAAGAATACATTCAGGAAACAAATATAAGAACAATCTCCTAATATGACACAAGCTATAACAATACAAAGTCTGAAAGTAACTTGCTTTCTCATTCAAACAAACAAATATGAGAAACAATCTGAGCTCAAAGTCTCAGTAATTGCCTTTTAATTTGGGCAGAGTTTTTTTTTCTATAATGGAAAAGTCCCTCCGCATAAAACTAAGGATTACAATATATCTAGTAGCCAAGAAAGGCTTGGCACTTTTTTCCATGGAATGGCCCATGCTATATTCAATGCCTTGAATGCATTTTTAGTTCAGTCGAGGGACCATGCTTGGAACAGTGTATCAGTCTTAACCGTGGTGTGCCAATTCATCTCATATGTCTCCTCCAAAGTATAGGTCACTTGGTCCTTTCCTCCTGATGTCTGTGCAGCTATCCACTTTGCCTTTACTTCATGGAATAAAAATAGGCCACGTCCTTGATTTGGTGTGCTCAAATGACTACTTGGTGAACTATTTCACCTATTGAAAATAACTCCCTCATAGATATTTCTAATCTTTTTGTATTGTTCTCTCTTCCTTGTAGCAATTTGAGCTCTCAGGGTATCTTCTTCAGCTAGTCACTTGGTTCATTTTTCAAGTTCTGTGCCATATTAAAAAATTAACAGATATTCCATTACCTTAAATTTAACATCCACGGGGAGATCAACAATTTTTGATTGTTTGAACCATGAACCTTTGAACCTTAGAAATTTCATTGGTTCAATAGTTCAATGGTTTAGGCGGTCTTTATCAGTTCCCTGGTTCAATCACTTCTTTGCTCTTTAGCTGAACCAACCCTTTGAACTAGCCTCTGAAATCATTTATTTGCTGCTTCCTTCCTTTGTCTGGAGCTTCCTTTGAACCATTGAACCTGTGAACCATTAAAATTTGAACTCTTTTGGTTCAAAGTTCAATCGGTTCATTGGTTCATTCTTTGTTCCATTGCTTGGGGTTGTCTTTAAATCTTTGAACCTTTGAACCGTTTTGGTTCAAGGTTCAACGGTTCAATGTCTTTCTCAAAATCCTTTGTTTTTGGCTAAGTAAGTCTAGCCTTGAAATTCCTTCAGCTCTTTTGTCTTTGGGACACCCTGAAGGGAAGGTGTCCCTTCGGGTCTTTGAGAAAGGTCCATTTTTAGGGTGCCGAGAGACCCCCGCAAGGGTACCTACCCTTCGGGTTTCTTCGAGCAGCTTTTGGGTTAATTCCTTCGAGCGACCTTGATCCTTTATCTCCTTTAGACAAAATGTCTGAAGGAAATCTTCCTTTGCTTTGTTTGCTTTTCTTCGGGTTTTTGCTTTTCCTTTCAGGCGAATTCCTTCGAACAATTTGTCCGAAGGATTTGCCTTAGTCATTTTTCCACAAAAAATATTTCTGAAGGAATTCTTTCAGTTCCTTTACTTAGTAATTTCCTCAGACAAAAATTCTAAAGGAAATCTTCCCTTTTGGCCTTAATCACTTTTTGATCTTTGAACCAATGTTCCCTGTCCTTTGCAAGGGCACCTGCCTTTAGTTCACTGCCCTTTGCAAGGGCACTTGTTCCTTCAGTTTTGGGGTAGTCCTTTGAACAGACCGATTGAACCAACTTTGGTTCAACGGTTCAATGGTTCAATCTTGCGTTTGAAGCCTTCTTTTCTTCTAAGTCTTTTGATCTCTTCGAATCCGTTGAACCCATTGAACCATTTTGGTTCAAGGTTCAACGGTTCATTCTTTTATTTTTTGCTAAGTCTTTTGAAAGAATTTAACTTACTGAAGCGGCTGAACTTTGAACTTTTGACAAAGTGCTTAACTTTTAAAGCTTTTTGATGATGTTGAACTTTTGAACCCATTGAAGCATTAAACCTTTTGAAAGCGGGGTTCAATGGTTCAATGGTTCAATGCTTCCTTTGAAGCTTTCCAATGAACATTTTTGGTTGAACTAAGGCGTTGAACCAATCTTGAAATTGCCTAAGTGTTGGGAACTTGTTCCTTTGTGAGAACTCGCTTGTTGAGGCCGTTGAACCTTCTAGTTTCAAGCCTGTAGAGTCCATATAAATCTAAAAAATCTTGAATAATAGAGAATTTGAATACTCAGAACAATTTTTGAGAAGGGAAGAGAGGATTTTGGCCTGCAGGACCAAAATAGTTCATATGTTATCCCAGAAATGAGTGATAGATTTTGGAAACAACAAGCTAGTGACAAAATATTCACCCAACAAAACCAAAGTTGGATCTAACAAGTTACTATGGAAGCTTAAATCTTGAAGATCTCATCTAATAGATCATTGAGTTAGAGAAATACTTTGAGTATGAAAGTATGGAATATCCCAAGAGATTTAAGTTCACAAACACAAAGTTGAAAGGTCATGCATCCTTATGGCATAATCTTGTTCACTCTAAAATTTTTTCATAAAAGGAAAGATAAGATAAGACTTGGAGTAGATTCATTATGAATCTAAATTCTAAATTCATTCTTATAAATTATAACATGAGTTTGTTCAAGAAGCTTTGAAACTTAAGACAAATAGAGATGACTATGAAAGATTACACTAAGGAGTATTATAGACTTATTATTAGGGTGGGTCATGTTGGAGATGATGTTGAGAGATCTCAAGGTATGTGAATGGATTGTGTATGGAAATTCAAGATGAGTTTAGGATGATTAGCCTACGATCTATTGAGGAGGCCTATCAGTGTGTACTAAAGGCAAAGGAAAAGTTATTACACAAACAACAAGGAATGATGCAAGGAAAAGGAATGTTCACACATAGATGTGGAAAAGGTGGTAGTGGTAGAGAATAATGTATTAAAACACAAAGGTGAGCTAAGTTATTCATAATGCAATGATGTTAATACCTTGAGAGGCAAAAAAAATTTTAGAGGTAGAGGATCCTATGGACAAGGTAGAGGTTGTGGATTCAATTGTACATGTTTCAAATATGGTGAGACTAACCATTAAGCATTTGAGTGTCCTTATATGCATAATGAAGTTAATAGGAAAATTTATGCTACTGGTCATATCACACAAGATGATGAAGAGAGTATTGCATCTCTTCATAAGATAAATGAACTATAAATTGGAGAAAATCTCATGATGAATATTGTTGAAATTTATGAAAGAGGATAATAGCCTACATAGATATTTTTTTTAGATTGTTTGTAAGTGAGCAGGTAAGTGTTATAAATTTATTGTTGATAATGGTAGCATAAATAATATCTTTTCTCAAGAAATGATAGATAAATCAAGTTTGAGAAATATTATGCATATGAATCCATATAAGGTTTTGTTGTTTTTAAAAGGACATCAAGTTCTAATGAAAGAATAATGTCTGATAAATTTAGATTGGAATATACAAAGATGAGGTATTATGTGACATCATGCATATGGATGTTTGTCATATTTTCATTGGAAGGCCTTGGTAGTTTGACCACCAGGTGAAACACGATGTCCATGAAAATATATACACATTATGGAAAGATGGAGTAACACATGCTAGATTATTTAAAGGAGAAGTGTGAAGGGGTGGAAAAGGGTCAAAAGGTATTGATGATTTCGGGAAAGGAATTCCTGAAAGAGGTGAAAGAACAGAATAGTATGTGTTGATTTTAAAACCATCATAAAAGGTAAGTGTAGATAAAATAATAGAAGAGAAAATTCTACGCAAAATTAAAGAGATACTAAGCGAGTTTGAGGAAATTGTGTCTAATGATCTACTATATGGATTACCATTGAGGATAAGTATAAGTCATCACATGGATTTGACTCCAGCTTCAATTTTACTAAACAAAGAGGTAAATAAGTTGACTCTAAAATAGAATGAAAAGGTGCAAAGACAAGTTCATGAATTATTAGACAAAGTGTTGGTCTCTTTTCTTTTAGTTTAGCATGTCTTTCCCTAGTCACATGCTTAAGATGACAAGAGTTCTAACAAGCTATTACACCGACACATCATGCGAGAAAATTTCTCTCACACTCACCCAAAGCACATAGATTAAAACTAGTTCCCATTGGTTTTGTCGTGTGATGGTGCATTTATTTACTTTCTTAATCTAGGGTGATCGAACAGGAACTTAGTTCTAAATTCCTACTTAGTTCCTTGTCTAATTCTTAACTATTCATTTCCTACTCAACTAATCACAAAAAAATAAGTTGGGTGCAAACTGAGAACAAAATAGTAATAATTCCATTATATCCATAATTAGATTACATCAACACAAAAGCTTCCTCTCATTAAATTCATATGTCATATCCAGAATTGCGATAGCTTCAGATTACAATTATCAACCAACATAAGTAAAATTAAGGTATATTTGTACATGGTTCTTTCCCGACTATTCAAGTACATAATTATTTACATAAAGATGACTCGCCAATGACCATTAACAATAATGATTTGTGGGAAGCCATTACATTAAATTCCTAAGGACTCAGGCCTAACTACCCTTATATGCTCTCTATGTTAGATCCTCATTGTCATGTGCGTATCTCCTTGCACACTAGTGTTGGATTTGAACTTGACTATTCTTCTCTGACGTTCATGCGAACCATTTCCTAACCATCTTTGCTTTTCTCACCCTTGCCCATGTATTTCACTACTATTTGAGTCCTACATTCTTGGTTCCTATATGTTCCATGTTTTTTTGTTCCACATGACTTACCTCTTCCATGCCACGGTATTTTGCATTGTGTCTCTTCTGCACCATGATCTTCCACACCATGTATCTTCCTTCTGTGCCCCTATCTTCAAAAAGTACTTAGGAAAAGTAGATACAAAATTGAGGGCCCAAAATCACCCCACACTAAGTCAATAGTCCATTCTGGACTATGCATTATCCTTAGGTCCTTTTGACGTTAAAAACTTAGGTCCCATGTGCTCAACCTGATGCTTCACTTCCCAATGATTCAACATAATTTAGAGTTTGGAAGTGATTTCTTCAACTTATTCCTTGAATTGCTTAATCTCTTCAGGTTGTTCTAGAAAGTTACCTACTTAATTAGTCAAACACTCAAGTAATGCAGAAGCATCCTTATGAACGTCCTTAAGTGAAGTAACCTCCATCAAAATTTGTCTTCAGAATGCTATAAAACTAATGTTTAAATCTTGACGATGAGCACTTATTTTATTTTCAAGGGCCTCCACATCTTGAAAATCTTTGGTGTGTTCACTCTATCTATTATTGTTAGTGTACTCTCGACTAATTATTGGCATTAAGGTTATTTCATTTGAAGCCTTGTGTAGACACTAGAAAACCATACACTATGGCTCTAGATGTCCTATAAGCCCTTCAAACCACCCCATGGCTTCCTTTGGCCAAAACAACCCCTTAACCCCTTCAAGGCCCATTTACCTTTCCTAACCACATTCACCCCTACCCACATTTGGATAATTTAACTATTTAATTTAGTTAAACCCCTATTTCCACCTTACCTTAGGACCAATTCCCATGCTAACTCATCACCACCTTGCCTTAGGACTAAGTCCCTCTAGCCCTAACCACCTACAGACCATTTCCAAACCTAAAGTTTATTCCCTAACCACTTATACCTTTTCTACCTACATGAATAATCCTTCTTAAACTAACCCAGACCATTTTAAAAGGTCTTAACCTCCAAAAATAAGTGCAAACGACTATTTTTAGCAAGTTGGAGCTTTTTTGCCTTGATTGTTGTTGGTCACCCTCGATTGATTGACTTGGACTAACATCAATTACTTAGGTTTACCTAGAACCTTTATTTTAAGGAGGTTTAATCATTTAGAGAAAGAAATAAACTCTTGTGCTTCCTAGAGCTAAATTGGAGCTATCTAGTGAACTAAAGAACTAGTCAAGAGACTAAGAAGTGCTTCATCACCTCAAGATTGAGGATTTGAGCACCGTTATTCTGCCCATTTTATTCTAGGCTTCCAACTAGATCTCATTCAACTCCAAATCATATTCATGCCAATGACTCCATAAAAACTAAGTATTTGGGGCCTTTTGTAAGTTTAATATATTATTTTAGTTGTTTATTGCTTTCAACCCTTCCAATCTCCCCCCGCACTCTCTTTTGTGTTGGATTTCTGCAACTCTAACACCCCTTTTTCACCAAATTCCCACTAACCATTCCCAACCTTTTGAGTATTAAACCTTCATGTTTGATATCCTTGAGTCTTTATTTTTATTTTAAGACCATCAATCAAACTTCAAATATCCCCAAAACCCCTTATAACTAAACCAAAAGCTCACTTTTGCCCAGAAGCCAAAACTATGAAAATTCATAATGATTGACATTTATCATCCCTGATTGACATTGGTTAACTAGTGACCGACATTGGTTTGTATGTAATTGTATTTTTACAAAATAACAAGTTAAAAACCCTTATCAATCTCAACCAAAAACCTTATTTCTCAACCCCTATCATAATATAGAGCCAAAAATAACAATCTAAAACACACTTTAGCACTTTAGCATTTATTTAGCATAAGTTAATGTCATTTTTTTAAAGCAATCAATTTTTTGAAAAGCATTTTATTACATTATGTTAAAATACTTTTCATTCCTTTATGCAAGCACTTCTTATCAGCATTCTTCATAACTTAATTTGTTAAAATGAGTGGATTGATAGCCTTCCAAGGGAGTCTTGTGCTTCTTGGATCTAGCACTTATTGGGAAATACACCCTCCAACCTTACTAATCAATCCCATTTCTAGTCTTATTCTTATTGTAGGTCATTCCTCCCAAGCCAAAGAGGAGTATTTCACATCATCTGGATCATGGAATGTGCAACCTAATCTAGGTTCATCTACACCTTTCCCCCTTTATAAAAGTTTTTATTTTTTTTCAATTAAAGATAAAATGTTAACAAAAATCTATTTAAACACCTTGCTTCTAAAACTTTGGTAGGTTGTGCTAGTTTGACTAAAACCTATCAAGGATGGGAATTGTAGCACCAACTCTAGTAAAAAAGCTCTTGTAAAATTTAATGAGCTTATTGAAATAATCTATTTCCTATGTCTTCTCACCTTAAGGATTTGACTGGTCTTTACATATTTTCAATAATAGTTCCACCAGGGTCCCCAACTTATCAATAAACTTACCGTTTAGAGGAACTCCATCATCGAGGGCCAACTCTTGATACAAAATTGACTTTCAGAGTGTTAAGAATCTTCACTCTTGAGATCATTTTTGCTTCCAATTGGTGCTTGAGATATTTTAAATCCTCTTCAATTTTTATCCATTCTGTGCACATGTTATAATATAGAGAAATGACCTTTTGATGCTTCCATTTAAGTTGTTTCACATCAAAACATTTCAAGGAATTATACCTTGTCACTTCATGGGCAAAGTTCAAAATAACCATGCTTGCTTGGACTGATCTACATTACCAAAGATCCACCTAACATGTATTAGGGGACTCCATCTCTTTAGGTCTCAAATTAATACTATCCGAAGGTAATTCAAAACAATGCTTTTCATTATATATCCATATAAAAAAAGTTCTCACCAAGTTTGATCAGTCAAATCCTCCTTGGGAATCTACTCACAGATATACAAGTCCTTCTTTAAGACATTATGCTAATACTGGGTGTGAATGAAAGGAGTTACAGTAGTATCCTGTGGTCTCTATTACGTAGATTCATCAATGGGTTTCTTCCCTCTAGTAGGGTCATGCTCAAGTATTTCAACATCCATCTCATCTTCTTGGTGTTTTTAACTAGCATCAAGGTTAATGCCCAATGTTGTGACTATACTACCCCCCTCTTTACTAGTGGGAATCCTAATGTCCACTTATTTGTCATCAAGGGAAGCTTATTCATTATGTGCTATTGAAGGTTCTTTTTTTGGCTCCAATGTCACCTCATTTTCTATTTGTTCCTTAGGGTAAGGTCCCCTCTTTGGTGGTGCCTTAGGAGTCATCGCTCTCTATTCAGATTCCTCATCTTTAGGCCCTAAAATATCTTGTACTGGAGGAAAAAATGTTTGCACAATGGAATTAGGAACTTTTGGTTGACCTAAAGGCACTCTATCTCTTAGTGGCGAGGGGGCAGTCCTTTGCTGCTTTAGTTATTCTTGTTGTGTGCTTGAGCTGGCATCATGCCCCAACCTCTTCTCTTTTTCTTGCCTTCTAATTTTTAGTGAGGGTGTAATGGTTTCTTGTCTAACCTTGGTACTCCCTAATGTTTTTTCTTTATATTCAACATATAATAAAACAAATGAATCTTGTCCCTGACCAAGATTTGTTGGGCTTTGATATCACTATTATCCAATTTTAGTTTTTATCCATAAGCCTTCTTCCCCAATATACATACAATTGGTGAATAGTATGAGTCTCATTTTTAATTTTATATGTGTTAATATTTACTGAGTGCACATCATATATTCTATTTATATAATTCATAAAATACCTAGCAGTGAAAGCATACAATAATTTAATCCACCCAGACAAGTCATTTCCAAGGTTCATCTGAATGTGTGCTAATGAAAAGTGTTGTTTCACCATAAAATGGGATTGATCCCCCATTTACATGGGTAAGTCCTTAGGAACACACCATTCATTCCCAAAATCTTCTTTTATTCCATCATACCAACCCTTCATTCTTAACTTGTGGGTGGGGGTACTGGTGCTAGGGTAGGTGAGTGATTTAAATCGCTTAGCTGGAGACTTTTTTCAAGTGGGTAAGCCCACTTCAACTCATCACCAATGTACTTTGACACACCAATCTTATCAAATACTAATAAAAAAATGTGCACTAGACAAACTTTTGATTAGGCAAGTGGTGGCCCTACACTGCATTTGCAGTAATCCACTCGGTAAAATATTTTGAATAGTTACTTGAGAATTTGAGCCATCTATTTAGATACATACAAGTGCACCATATCAACTTCCTTCCACCTATTTACCCCTCCAAGCTTGGTCTTATCCAAGTGCGTAGCTACCCTAAGGGTATGATCCTGATGACTAGCTATGTACATTACATGTCTTTACTTATTGTATACAAGCGTCATCACCATTTTATCAATTTATTTTTGGTCCTTCAAGTCTCCATTGAGGTTAGTGCTTGAAAATTGTATACCTATGACCTTGCTAATTATCTTGGAAGTCATCCTCATTCTCAGCCCTAGAAAGTAAAACTAATCTTCATGAATGCATGATATAAGAAACCTCATGACCTCTACGAGCTTACATAAATAAGGTAAATTAAATAGTTGAAACACTCTGACATAATTAAGATGATTGAAAATATTAAGATCATAAATGAGATCATTTTTGGTGTTCTACCACTCAACCCTATAGTCACGTTGTAGCTCTACTTCATTCCTAAGTTGGCGGTGATTGTAATCAAATACTTGATAGGCTGACACATTAGATTCCGATTTCTTCTTGTGTAACATTGAATGAGGGTATTGTATTTATTTGATTAATATAGGGGTTGGAGGTGCTACTATTTTATTCTTTGCCTCATTTTCCATCTTGGATTCTTTAATGTCTATTCTCTCTATTTGTTATGCCAAGTTTTCCTCTTGCACACCAGACTCATTATGTAATTTGTCTCTTATCAAAACTAATTGTGCTTCTACACCCTCAAACTATTCTTCTCCATAGATCACAAGAAAGGGCTCACTTCTTTGGGCCTTCTTCTTTGGCCGCATCACCCTCTGAGGATCCTAAAGGTTAAGGCATGACCATCCAACCCTGTTGAAAGAATACATGGTTACTATTTTCAAATCCCTCAACTTTTCTACTTCAACATCCTCCAATGGGGGATGCTAACATCTACAACCTATAATTCTTTCAACTATGTCTTTCTAATCAAATCTCCACCAATATCTTTGTTCATGATGATCATCGTACATCACAATTATGATCTGGTCACTTAAATTTGATAAATGCTCCTGTTAGATATCTTGAAAATGCTCTACTTGGATCTATAAATTCATGAATTTAAAATAGTAGTCTTAAAATGAATATTTTTTAACCTTTTATTGATTTGAGGGCTAGCCCATATTTACTTCTCCATGACCTCATCCATCATTTCACTCATTAATGCCTCTAATAGTTTTGCCATGCTATCAACTTGGCACGCTTGTCATTACACATTACTTTTATCATATTTAATGCATCTATCCCATCCCATGATTTTCTTAAAGTGCATGATAGCTGTAAAATAATTTAAAAATTTCTATTTCCAAGGTGGGAACCTACTTTTTTTCCATCTTGATCCCTTCATGGTAGTTATGAGCCACATCTTACGTATCCTCTTGTCCTTATGTAATTTCACTTACGCACCCATTTTATGCATGCATTTCTTTCCACTATTTCCGTTGCACTTTCTAGATTTACTTCATTCACACTTACCCCACACTAAAATATGTTTGTGGTTCTTCATGACATGATAAATAAAATAAGAGAAAACTAAGTGCTGATATAAACCTAAGCAAAAGGCATGCAAATAATATCGCACTTCCTTGAAAACAAACCAAAATCCTAAACTAATCTATTGGCATATGCCTTATTAACAAAAGGGACATATCACTCAGAATGGTAGGGTCAAATCCAACTACCATTGAAATGGTATAGAAGGAATTGACCATCTAACATCTTCAATTTACACATTTCAGTGGGATGAATGCTATGAATGATGAATAAATCATCCTAATGGATGCAAAGTTTTCCTGAATGGCATGCACACTTGGAGTCATAAAACAACACATGTATACTATGAGAAAAGTCTTATTCTTAAGATGTCTATCATGCTAGGTCTTCCATTTTTGTTTCTCCACTCCTTGAATCCAATGTGTGAGAAAACATGTTTCATCCAAATGCAATAAAACATCTAGACACACTTTCCAAGATTCCTCATTATCCAACTAGCTAATTTGCATAATATGTAAATAAGGTACAAGGAACGAAACTAGGAGAATGGATTCAACACCAAAGATAAAGTTAAAAGGAGTACTCTTATTCAAGCATTTATACGTGGTCTGATATGCCCATAATACCACATAAACATGATCATCCCCATTAGTGCGACCAATATTGTAAATCTTCGTCAATGTATGACCTAAGATTTTATTAAAAGATTCAACTATACCATTGGCCTGAGGGTGATATTAGTATTGTGGTGCACAATCATGAACTTGGCTAAAATGATGTGAATTATCTCATTAAGGAAATGAGCTCCACAATAACTAGTCAAACTTAATGGACATCCAAACCTTGTAATGATTTTATCCCAAAGAAATCTAGTAGTAGTTGTAATAGTATAATCTCAGTTTGGCATTGCTTTAGCCCAATGAGTGAGGTATTTAGTGGTGGTAATAATATATCATGCCCTAGTATGCCTCGCTACAAGAGTAATGGGCCTGATAAATAAAAAACCCATTTCTCAAAGGGTTCATGAGCAAGTATCAGATGAAGGGGAATAAAATACCTCTAGTTTGGTTTACCCACACATTGATAGATATCACATTAGTGTGTATATGCTATATCATCTTTAAATAAGGTGGGACACCATAACCCTATTAATAAAATCCTCTATGTTGTAACATTACCAGCATAATGTCCTCCTTTGACACCTTCACGAACCTCTTGAAGAACTTAAACATGCTCATGTTGCATCACACATCATCTTAGTACTTCATCTCATCCAAGTTTATAAAGGTCACCTCCAATTAGCTAAAAAATAGTAACACATAGCCAATTGATTTTTATCTTGAGTGCTGAGGTGGGTTGGTGTTAAATTTATGTTAAGAAAAGCTACAATATCTTCCAATTCCTTAGGTACATGCATGACTTGAAAAATTTTCACATTAGGTTAGTCATTCTTGATGGTGCACATCAGTTCACTAGAGTCAACATGTGATAAGTGATCTAGTCCACAATTAATCTTACCTAATTTAACCATCACAAAAAAATAAAATTCTTGAAAGAGAACAATCCATCAACAAATGCATTCATGCAAGATCAATTTATTCATGAGGTATTTAAATAATTCATGATCTATAAAAAGAGTGAAAAGGGTGGCCAAAAAATACTGGTGAAACTTTTGGAGCACGTATACCATGGACAAGGCTTCTTGTTTTATAGTTGAGTAATTTCATTCAGTTAGAGTGAGCTTCCAACTGGTAAAGTAGATGGGATGATCAAAATTTTTGTAACTAGATTGTTCAAGGATAACAACCAATACCATACTTGAAGCACTAACATGTGCATGAAAGGGCTTTGTCTAGTCTAGAAATTAGAGAATGTGTGTAATGATGATCTTGTCCTTGAGTGATATGAATGCCTGCTAGTGAACATTTATCCATAAGAATTGACCATTCTATTTAATAAGTTCTTTTAGTGGTGTTGTGATCTTAGCATATCTCTAATTGAATTTTTAATAGCACCCCATGTGTCTTAGGAAGGCACATACCTCACATTGGGTGGTTGACATTGGAAGGTGAATAATGCATGTAATGTTAGTCGGATCCACTAGTAGTCTATCACAACAAATATTATGACCCAATAAAATTCCAAAAGGAGTAAAAAAGACACACTTCTTTAGATTCAAATAAATCTAAAGTTGTCAGCAATGCTCAAGCATGAGGTGAAGATTAACACAATGATCATGCACTAAACCATAGATGGTCTAGTAATCCAAGTATACTTGAAGGAAATTGTGAATAAAATCCTTAAAAGCCTTTATCATAATACGTGAGAACATGACAAAAATATTCTTCAAATTGAAGGGAATCAAATTTTAAGGAAATTAACTCCATTCAATTTCAAAGGTGATCTTTAGTTTATCTTCTTATACAATCTAGACTTGATGATAGCGAAAAAATCCATCAATGAAGGTATAAATATTGCACCCAACAAATCTTAAAAAATTATTCAATGAAAGGCATTGGAAAAGGGTCAATTATGCAAGCAACATTGATTACCCGATAATCTACACAAATATGAATACAATCATCCTTATTGATACTGATCACCATGGGACTCACCCATCCAAATTTATCAATAAGAGTGATAACTCTGATGTAAAACATACTATCAATCTCTTATTTAACCTGAGCACACAAATTAAGATTCATTCAATAAGGTCATTTTCTAACTGATCGATCTCCTTCAACTAACTTGATGTGCATCTTACCCAATGATGGATTCACTCCTTTTATTTCTGTGTATTTATGTTGGAAAACATCTTGATATTCCTGTAAGAGTTCAAAAACCTTTGATCAATATTAGACCAATAATTCCTCATAGTGGCCATCTTATGTGCATCCTCCTTCCAATATTATGTTGAACCATTTGGAATGGCTCATAATACATTGTTGGTTAGTCTGTATGGTGTATCAGACATTGCACACTCCATATTCAGTATGTAAATCTAAGTGGTCAATGGATAGATCTTGTGGGTCAAAACTGGTACCCTCCTTAACATGGTACACAACCTTATGTTTTCCCTTTTATATCTATTCCCTTAGTGCATGGTCATGTTGAGAGTTGATCATTAAAGAAGATGAGGCAAGAGTAGAAAATTCATGAAAAATGGACAAGTTATCATCATGCATACCATGTATATATCATATGCGGTCTTCAACTGGTATGGGATCACCTATAATAAATGGACAAATTGCTTGTAGGGACAAGCATAAATCCATGTGAGGTTATGAGTAAGATAGTGATAAAGTCATATTACTTCTAATGTTACTCCATGAATCCATGTCTAGGCATCATTATTGATGAATGTACCATGTTCTAGCCCAGGTGTGTAGAGTACCATAAAATGCATGCTCCCAAAAATAGTTAGGGAAAAATGTCTCATCAACATTCTAAAGGTTTTCATAAGCCTCGAGATGAGCTTACTGGGCATTAACACCATCATAACATAGAGTGGCACGAACGTGATTATTGTGATGGAAACAATAGTGAATGACATCATGCACTCGGTCCCAAGTGAAAAAATTATGATAGTGAGTTGACCACCATCAATTAACTATCCATTGAAAACATAAATAATCGAGCATCTATTCATCTTAAAAAAAATAGAAAGTTTCCAATTGCTACACATACTCTCAGACTTTCATTTGATAGTGAAACTTAGGTACCTAATCTAACTGTAGGGATGGCCTAGCCATCAAATGCCCATTAATAAGGCAAACAAACTTATGATGCTTAAGTAGATTAAGTGGAACATCCTCTTGATTACCAATGGTGCCACAAATTTTTCTAGTAAGGTCATATTCTTTATGAGCCCAATTTTTACAGGCATTATTGGTAGTGTCATAAATGGATTGTGTGTCCATCCACATCAAGACTAGGATCAAGATGATTAGTTCCTTGAGCTGTGACATTATAGATATGATTGAGATCCTCTTCAACATTAACTGGTTCAATAAAAGGAGGTCCCTAAGTGTTATCTAGAGGAATCACAACTTGTTGATTATCATTTTCAAAATTGATATAGTGTTTTTTGAATCTCAAGTCAATATTGTTAACATAGCACCATAGACAAACTAAAAGAGTTGGAAAATTTTCAACCAGCACAATAACTTCAAAGTCAGCCTTGAAATTGACACCCAAAATGTCAATGGTGGCATCCTTAAGAACTCCTATGGGTAGTGCATGAGTCTTAGGAGGGCTCTCTATCTTTCTCCAAACATATTTGGTTAGTAAATTTACCTCCACACCAGTGTCTACTAATATATCCCAAAGGATCTAACCATCAATAACTATGTTTACTAATAATTATTTATCTTTATTTGTACTAGGTTGGACATGAGCCTCTTACTGTCATGCATTGTTCAATCAATGATCATCCATAGGATTTAGTGCTTGATGACTCAACTAGTTTATTAAAATGGGAATGATGTCTTCATCAAGAATTCATTTGCATAATTCATGAAACTCATCATGTTCCAAGTCTTGGATAACTAAGGCTTTCTACATTTTAGTGCATGTAGTAGCATCTCTATCCATAATGAACTAAATCTCACCTTGTAGTTCCCACACCAAAGTCATTATTTCCTATAATACTTCTTTCTATTGCTAAACATCTAGGTAACAATTCACATGAGGCTCTTCCTGTTGAACCTTATTAGCGAGTGGATTTGAAACAAACTTATAAAGAGCACCACTTCGAGCATTAATATTTACCTTGGGACTAGTCAAAGTAGAAGGGAATGGTCTCCATTGAGTAGTTGGAGTTCTTTCAATTCGTATCATCTCAACACCCTTCTCATTCCTTTCTTTGGTGATGAAGACATACAAGTTTGGGCATTCTTTTAGATGATTCTCAGTCTTAAAAAAAGCAATGTGGGACAAATTAGGTAGTCATGTTGCTAATTCTCTAGATATCCACACTTGTAGTAGGTTCTAATAAGAATATGACCACCTCCACATCCAAAATTGTGACTTATATAATACCAGACTCCACCATTATCTTGATTGTTGGCTACATAGGTCTGATGAGTACCTCATTTGTGCACCCCATGAAAATCACTAATAAGTCAAAAATAATTTGTATCATGTGTATATGCATCACATATTTTATAGTATGATGATATTTTAGATTGAGTAGCACTCTGAAGCAAGGGGAAATCTCACACATCATGGTCTTCTTAGAAAATCTCACTAGATGACTTTAACATGATGTAGATACTCTTCCTGGGACAATTATTTATATTATGACCTTTTGATTCATAGTCAACACACCATAAACCACTATGAGTATCTTGAGTACTATTTATAGTGAGCTTCTTCAAATGAGATGTAGGGACTAATCCCTATATCTATACTTTAAAAGCTTCAACACAAAGGTCAGCTTCTAATGCCTCATGTAGGTTAGTGAAGGTCTTCTAAGATAATGTACATCAAAAATAAGTAACAAGCCTCATACAAACCACTGGGAATGCTGTGTGGCATATATCTCCAATGATAACTTAGAAAGAAGCATTTTAAAATATGCATCATAGTCGTGCATAGTCTCAGTGAGTTCTTGTTTAATATTCTTTAGGGTAGCAATACTATATGTTGACGCTGGAAAGTGCACCCAGCGGCAGGAAAGCAGATTCCTGCCTTCTCCCCGCAACATGGAAGCCCCTCTCTCGCCTGTGGGATGGCGAAGCAGGAGAGGGGAGTCTCTAGATATGGGCTAGTTTCCTCTGATGTATCTTGTTTGTTTCAAGTAACGCAAAATATAGGTATATAGGTATACTGGGGGGGGATGAAAAGGGAAGGAAGTGCAAGAAAGCAAACAACCTATTCTAAAAGAGGTGATACACCAAAAACAGGAGTGACCTTCCAGATCCACTCTCAGAATCAGGGGAAATGCAAGTATACTCTACACTGAAACTTGGTAGAAAAGATCAGGTTGCTGGGATGACAGGGAGGTTTCAGTGAAAGATATAGGAAACTGGGACTCACCAAGATGCTGTGAAATGCATACTGTAGGTGACCTCCTTTGTTTCTGCACCCTAGATGGAACTCTTCACCTGTAAGCTGCAAACTGACATTCTGTAGATAGCTGATACATTAGTATTTAAAACCTGTGAGAGCATTTAAAAGGAAATGACTGAACACAGATTAAACATACAGAACATACACAGAGTATCCATCCAAGAAAGAGGTAAAAACTATATTTTTATTAATTTAGGTGGGGAAAATGCAGAGCAGTGCTCTTTACAAAAGTCAGAAAGATCCTCTAGAAAAATGACTAAGTCCTTGTATTTATAGCAGAAGAGCCAAGAGAAGTATCATTGAAAAGCGTGAAAAACACTATTGATGACATCACAAGTCTGCCAAGACCATGCTTGTTGCCTCATTTTGCGTGCTGGTCTTCTCCTCTGGCGACTGGGCGGGTTTTTTCTTGTGCACTGCAAGTGAAATTTGCCGCCATCTATTGTGGATGGTGAATTTGCCACCCTTTGCAAGGACTTCATGTAGGATTTTTGCCGACGTCGGCTGATATGCTGTCGATGGCGGCAATCTTGCTGACGTCGGTCTAAGTAAGCTGCCGATGTCGGCAGCATTGTGCTCTACGCGGCAATTTCTCCTTCCCCGCCATGGGGCGGGGTTTTCCATTTCACCGCCTTAGGGCGGGGTTTTACAATTCGCCGCCATGGGCGAGATTTTTCAATTCACCGCCATAGGGCGGACTTTTTTTCTTGCCCATCTTCTGTTGTGCTACCGACGGCGGTGGTTTTGCCGACGTCGGTCTCTATAAGATGCCAATGATGGCAGTATTGCCAACGTCGGCCGACGTCTTTGTTTTTCTTTGTGTTGTGGGCGGCGAATTTGCCGCCCTCTGCATGTTTGTAGGTGGGCTCATTTTACCCGCCCTTGTAGTGGGCAGCGATTTTGCCGCCCTTTGCATTTTTTCTGCCCTCTTTTTTGCCTAAGTGTTGAACACTCCATTTTCTTCTCTTCTCTCATGTACGTTTGAAGACTCTCCCTTTCACTGCCTTTCATGACCAATGCTCTGTAACGGCACTGTCGAAACCTGAAGGTGGACCTTGCAACCCGAAATGACTGGCCTGTAAAGCAGGTGTAGGAGATGACCGGAATTTTGCCTGAGAGGCAAAATTGGGTCAACACTATATTGGTCAAATTTTGAAATGTCAAATTCTTGAAGAAAACCACCTTCAATTACTTGTAGTTATTACAACTTGTTAAAGATCAAAATTTTACCCGCCCTTGTAGTGGGCAGCGATTTTGCCGCCCTTTGCATTTTTTCTGCCCTCTTTTTTGCCTAAGTGTTGAACACTCCATTTTCTTCTCTTCTCTCATGGACGTTTGAAGACTCTCCCTTTCACTGCCTTTCATGACCAATGCTCTGTAACGACACTGTCGAAACCTGAAGGTGGACCTTGCAACCCGAAATGACTAGCCTGTAAAGCAGGTGTAGGAGATGACCGGAATTTTGCCTGAGAGGCAAAATTGGGTCAACACTATATTGGTCAAATTTTGAAATGTCAAATTCTTGAAGAAAACCACCTTCAATTACTTGTAGTTATTACAACTTGTTAAAGATCAAAATTATGGTATCATTTATGCACATGGTCTAAAAGGCTAGTGGTAAACTTGCCTTTCATTTAATATAAGTAATGACTTGCACTCAGCAGATAATTTCACACTTATGAACATGTTTTGATACATTTTCAAGATCATGATATTCAGGCTCATCTCATAATAGACTATGAGTAGATTGAGTGTTTTCAACTATTGTGATGCACCTCTAGTCCCTCCTTGACTTTGTGGGGAAGGTTTACCAATGCCTCATGTACCGCCTCTGGATTCTCCAGTCGAACCACCACTGATATTGACTCTTGCACCTCTTATGGTAATAGAAGCATCTAATGTGTTGGGCACAAAAGTATGTTGATTAACTAGGGAAGGGCATATACTCTTCCCACTAACTATATTTGGTCTACTAGGCATTCTAAAATTAGCCATAAGGTTAAATTGTATGGGAAAAGAAATTAATAACAAACTATTATCTTGATTCTATACTTTAAAACTTTCTTCTATAGGTTCAGATTCTAACTCTATACTATCTTTATCCTAATTTATTACAAGAAAACCATCCAACTCAAAGGCATGAGTATACAGTATGGGTGGGGAATCTAGCTTATCTAGATTGGGTTCTATAGTCACCAATACTTGACTTGTTTCTCTCACATGTACCTGTGCCAATGTTGGGTGTAGTCCTATGGTTGGGGATTCTTAATTATGCATTTCTTTCTCCCTATGGATCCTTGTGACACTTCCAAAGTCCTCCCATCCCCTCTTTGGATTGCTTCTAATCATAGCCCTTCACCTAACCTTATCATACTTTCTCTTATGCAATTGCCATTGACTCGATGCCAAACTGAACCAATAATCTTATATCAATATGTGCCCCTTCATTTCCCCCTTGACTATACTACTCATGCAAGGGATAATTTAGTCATCCATGTATAAGTTTTCAAGTCTTGAGTCAACTATAAGCTTTTTAATCTCTAATGAAAACTGACTAAGATACCTTTTGCATGGCTCCTAGAGGAAGTTAAATTGGGATTCCTTTGGATAAGAGTACGTAGAGATCACATATTCCAAAAATATAGATATTAAGTGTTCCTTACCACCAAATATCCACTACATACATCCAGGGCACTCCCAATCTTGCTAAGGATCACTGATGCTCTACTGATTAAGAGATCATTTGTCCGTAATTCCTAGAATGGTCTTGCATATACATCAAAAGCCAAGAATGCAAATGAATGGGAAATTATTTAAAGAAAGATTAATAAAGTGAATCATAAAGGTTTTGTTTTACCTATACACATGTAGAAACTCCTCATTGAGGATACTAAAGTGAAAAATTATCTTTTATGGTAGTAACCCAATGCTTGCCATTTTCCATAGATAAGAGTTCAAGCATTTTCCCACCATCATGTGAATAAGTACAATAGGGTCCTAGAAATGAAAATAAAATATTAGGTTCTTTTCCTTTAATCTAGCATGTATTTCCTTAATTGTGCACTTAAGAGAATAAGAGTTCCAACAAGCTAGCATGTAGACACATCATGCGAGAAAAGGTTCTCATGTGCTCATCTAAAGCACACAACTTAAGACCAGTGCCTATTGGTTTCATCAATGGTGGTGTATTAATTTACTTTCATAAGATAGTGTGCTTGAACATGCACTTATTTCTAAATTCATACTTAGTTCCTTGTCTAATTCTTAACTATTCATTTCTTACTTAACTAATCACATAAAAAGAAGTTGGGCGTAAACTGAGAACAAAATAATAATAATTCCATTTTATTCATAATAAGATTACATCAACATAAAAGCTTCCTCCCATTACATTCATATGTCATATCTAAAATTACAATGACTTCTTATTATAATTATCAACTAACACTAATTAAAATTAAGGGGAATTTATATATGGTTCTTACCCGACTATTTCATTACATAATTAATTATATAAATATGACTCGCTAATGACCATTAAAAATAATGAGTCATAGGAAGCCATTACATTAAATTCCTAAGGACCTGAGTGTAACTGACCCTATATGATCTCTCTATGATATATCCTCATCGCTGTGCGCTTATCTTCTCATAGACTAGTGTTGGATTTATGCTTCACTATTCTTCTCTAAGATTCATGTGAACTGTTTCTTAACCATCACTACTTTATGCACCCTTGCCCAAGTATTTTTCCATTGTCCAAGTCCTACATTCTCTATTCCTCTATGTTCCATATTTCCTTGTTCCATGTGGCTTGCTTCGTCCATGTCACAATCTTCCACACCATGTCTCTTCTATGCCATGGTATTTTGTGCATGTCTCTTCTTTCTAAACTGATATCTTCAAAAATTACTTAGGAAAAGTAGATAAAAAATTGAGGGCCCAACACAAAAGGTTGACAAGACAAAGTTTGATCCCATTTGAAGTACTAGTAGTTTAAACACCTACGAAGAATAGAGAATGAATAATTTTTATTGTTTTTAGAGCCATCAATAAGATAACCATAAATTATAAATTTCTATTATTTCATATATCTGATTTAAAATATTATTGAAGTGGAGTGAGATACTTCACTAAAATTGACTTGAAGAGTGGATATCACAATATTATTATAAGGGAAGGCGATGAATGGAAAATAACATTCAAGACATGAGAAGGGTTATATAAGTGGTTCTTTATGCCATTTAGGTTAACCAACACACCAAATATATTCATGAAATTGATGAATTAAGTTATTAAGCCATTTAGGTAATTTTATCATTATGTATCTTGATGATATATTTATTTTCAGTGGAAAAAAAGAAGAAAACTTGTGCCATTTATGCAAAGTGATATAGAAATTGTGAGATGAAAAACTATCTCGTAATTTTGAAGAAATGTAGATTCATACATAAATAACTAATATACTTGGAATTGGTGATTTCTTAAGATGTTTTAAAGATGGATGTAAATAAGGTGCGAGCTATACTAGATTGGCCATCATCGTATAATACATTTGAGGTACATAGTTTTCATGGACTGGAAAGGTTTTATATGATATTCACCACGAATTTGTGTAGGTTGTGTGAAATGATTAGTGACATGATTAAGTAAGATATAAAGGGTTTTGTATGGATAATAGAAGCAAAACACACTTTCTAGCAATAGAATAAGAAGATAATAGATCGACTAGTGTTGGCATTGCTAGATTTTGGTAAAGTATTTCAAGTAGATTATGACACGAGTGGAATAATAATAGAACTAGTGTTAAGTTAATAAGGAACACCTATTTTCATATTCCTATGATAAATTGAATGATGCAAGGTGAAAATATTCAATGTATGATCAAGATATCTATGCAATTGTACAAGTGTTAAAGAAATAGAGACCTTAGTTTCTACCTAAGGACTTAGTATTGTATACAAACCACCAAGCACTATAGTTTATTAATATCTAGATTTAATTGAATCAAATAAATATGAATTAGGTTGAATTAATATAGAGATATTCATTTTTTTTGAAGCACAGGAGTGGAAAATCAAAATGATTGGATGATGTGTAGAGATAAAAATTTATTTTTTTGAATGAATTGAGAGTGGAAGTTATAGGATTTGATATTATGAAAGAACAATATGAAAATTATGAATTTTTGTAGGAAGCATGGAAAGCATGATTAGAACCAATGAGGGAAGTCAAATCACCATGGTTTGATTGTTTTGGTAAAGATGGATTGTTATTTCAAAGAGTGCAATTATTTATACTAAGAAGTTCAATGCATGAAAGTTTTATCAAGGAAAATCATAATGAAGGTTGATTAGGTCATTTTGGTTATGATAAAACATTAGAACAAGTGGTATAAAATTATTTTTGGCCATAAATGAGTATATTTGTATGAAAATTTGTTTAAGAGTGTAGAATTTACAAATTAGATAAAGGAAGAAGTCATAGTGTCGGGTTGTATCAACCGTTGCCTATTATGTAATTCTATTTTAGGTTTTCCTAGAATATAAAGGGGAAATGATTCATATTTGTGATTGTGGATAGATTTTAGATGATGTATTTTATGGCATGTAAAAATAATAGTGATGCAACAAACATTGCTAACTTATTTTTCAAGGAGATTGTAAGGCTGCATGGTTTGCTGTGCAACATAGTTTTCGACAAAGATGTGAAATTTGTTGGACATTTTTGGAAAATCTTGTGGAATAAGTTGAATATTAAGTTGTAGTTTAGTTCAACATACCATATTCAAATAGATGGATAGACAAAGGTCATAAACATAATCTTGAATAATTTTTTGAGATGTTTAATTGAAGGTAAGCTAGGAGCATGGGATAATATTATGACATAAGTCTAGTTCACATATAATAATTCAGTGAATAGGAGTACAAAAAAGACACCATTCTAATATGAGATAGTGCTTTTTAGCATATACAGGGATAACATCACAAGGGTTCTTAGCTCAATTGTTGGTTTTGGTGTCTTGTGACTTCACATGAATTATTTTTTTCACATTTGGTTTGGGAACATATCCTTGTGATGTGTTATGAAAGAAGTCATTGCTGACTATTTGGTATTTAATTTTGCAAGTCATGGGAAATTGATAAGGATATATTTGTATTTCCTATGATTTAGTATGTTATGATGTGTTACATTATAACATAATCATCTCTTGAAATTATGAGAGACATTTAATATTGTTCAAATTAAGATAACCCCATAATTGATAACTGGTGTGGATATTATCCCCAGACACATTAGGAGGTCTAGGTCTCCCCCTAGCTAGAAATAGCTAGACATGATTTCAAAAAGGCCTTACAACAATAAACCATAAGGGCGATCAGGTTCTTGTCTGATCAAAAATAGTTGATTAGAACAATAAGGATTAGCCATCGGAGAGAAGTAGTTATATAGGAGGGCTAGGAGGGTCTCATAGACATTTAATATTTTTTTTATTAGGTGTAAACCACTTAATATAAGTAGGTAGGTTTTACACCTATATAAGCATGCCCCTATAATTGTGCAATAAAAATTAGGGGGAGGAAGAAGAGAAGAGAATGGTTATGAAGATTGATTTTATCTAAAATATTAGATCTTAAGGAATAAATTTGAGTGCTTTTTATGAGAGTCAGACTACACTTGCAAAGATTGTGAGTTAGTAAGCAAATATCTATAGATCTAATAATGCAATGCATCTCGTTGTGAGATTGCAGTGTCATTATTATCATTGTGATATTTTTATTTCCTTTCCATTGAAATATAATAAATATCTACATGTGTTTTATTTCATTTATTTGAATATTCATCTATGTATTCTAAGGGATGCATGTGTAAGACATCTCTTGATTGAGAACCAAAACTATGGTTGCATTACCATTGCATATAACATTGCATGTTTTATGTGTGATCATTTTTTGTTACACTATGTGTTTTATGAGTGAATATATAAGGATAATAAATTTTGTGACCATTGATGTGTGTTACATTGATTGTTATATTGAATGTTTCTATGAATGCATTGCTTCTGTGTTGTCACAATATGCATTAGTTGTGTTGAGGATCACGTAGTCCATGTCATGGACATGTTGGATATGTTGGGTTAGATTCAAATCATATCTTTAGTGTTTGTATGTGTCATGATCATAACATTATATGCATATATACATGGTTTTTATGATTGTGGTGTCATGATTTTTAGCACTCATTATTCTATTATGTATGATGCCATGATTGCTATCATGCAGCTTCTACATAGTCTAAATACTTATGATTGCAATGATTGTTACTACATTCCTAATTATTACATATACTTCAAGTGATAATTATATGCCTTGGGTTACAAATTTCATATGTGTAAAAATGATCAAATATTTATAAGATGATATAATTTGATCATGTTAGCACACATGCTTACATATTTTATATATAACATGACGTGTATAAATATTTTATTTTGAGATAAGTGATTATTAGGATTCATACCTCACCTCAAATAAAGGGAATACCATTAGGATTATCATAGAGATTCAAGGATTGGTAGACATTTGGTTCAGATTACATGATTCATATAGACATATTGGGGTAGATTATGATTCATATTGGGAAATATTGTTATATTTACAAGTGTGTGAGGTATATGCGAGGAATTTTACAAGATCAAGAGAGACAATTAAAATTTTATATGACATGATGAGACAAATTATATAGATTAGATTGAGCAAGTTATTAGATGTATTAGATTTTGGGGTATGTATTTTATTGATACATGAGATAGATGTTAATACATAATCACTTTGAATCTAAAATATGCATGTAACAGTTGATTCAGAGTTTTAATTTTACATACAAACCTGGTAGGTATTTCCATAAAAATAATTGTGATGATATTTTGATTAGTGTAGATGAGGTTTCTATGACACTTAACATCTAGCACTTATTAATATCATATGAGGGTTGAGGCCTTTATATTCTTGACCAATGGTTTTAAAATTAGATGCGACATAATCACTCCATTCTCTAATGACTTTAGATGGAAGCTTGGTTCTCATACCCATAGATGCATCTGTTCCTTGATTTTTTAAATTCAAATAGTTTAATGATCTAGATCATTTTAGATTTTTCTATCATGAGCATGTATTGATTTTTACATGTTTACTTATAGGTTTTCATAGAGCAAGCTAGATATTTGGGGAATACCTATTAACATCTATTGTAATTAACCAAATGTGCCAATTTTATTTATTTTATCCATTTAATCTAACATTTTAAATACTAAACTAGAAGGGGGGAATTTATAAATTTATAAATTTTATATTAGACACTTGGCAACATCAAATTCGACCTATCTTTGATATACATAACTTATGCGTACACATTTATCTCTTAATAAAATTATCTCCTAGCGATTCATCAATCTATGGATTGAACCTTCCCAATTTATTGTCTTTCATATACAAGGTATCCCTAGTAAGTTCCATAATGCTCTATTATCCTTAGAATATTTTCACTATATTCTAGATCCCTATTTATTCATTCCTAGATAATGCTAGCAATAATTAGATGCCACTTGTTACTAGTAGCGTCCACATTTTCTAAGAGTGTCCCATATTCATGAAATGACTATTTTCAAATTCAAATCCTTCCCTTGGGTTGGCCCACAAGTTTCACAAGTTTATTAAGGATGGAAATAACCTAAAGAGTCATCTATACATATACATCAAGTCTAAGTCCATTTATATCTAGAAAACATTGGGTATAAATTTACACATCATCGAGTCACTATCCAAAAGCATCTGAATCTTAAAAAACATAATAAAATAGTCAAAAATTCAAATTTGAATATTAATTAAAAGGTCAAAGTTGCATGTTGTCAAGTGTCAAAAGCCAAATATATGCATTGCATTCTAATGAAAACTATTGAGAACACATGCACTTAAATGGGATAAATATATGTAGTTTGATCCCTCTTTAAGGTATAGGAACATAAACAATGCTTAAACACATAGTGGAGTGTGGTTGGGGCTATCTAAACCATCTTTCTAACCCATTTTTATAGGTTAAACAAGTGTCAAAAGTGGATCTCGGGTTTTAAATAAAAAGAAGATAAAATCATAATTTGTGCACATGACAGAGGGTAAGAAATTACTTAGTAAACATTTTAACATGTAAATGCAATTATCTATGGTAGAATGGATTAAAAAAATAGACATGGAAAGTTTCAACAAATAGTGGACATATTTGGTTGTGGTAGGTGTCTGAGCATTTGTCAACAACATAATGCAATGTTTTTACAGTTAATCTCCTCAGTCAATCAATAACATATCCATTTTAGACTATTTTATATGTTTGTGCATAGGTGACAAGAAAAACACAATAGAAATCAACTATCTGCCTTATCATTTAGTCATATATATAGTAATTGAAATAATTCATTTATTGGCATTTAGATTTGTATGTAAAATGTTAAATTTTATACAATTTGAATTTCAATATTTTTATACTTTTTTAGATCTCTTAAATATAAAATAAGTTAAAACACCTTTAAATACACCAAATGCATTGAAATATTCATGTGATGTGCTTTTAAGGTGTCTATATGGTTGTGATGGCATCACAAGAAGGGTGTGAGGATTTAAAATATATTCTATTGTCTTCTTGTTGGTTGTTATTATTAATATGGGGCCCAAAAAATATTAATCTATTATTTCATAACAATATCAAGGTAAAACACTTTATTTGCATTATTATTTATTTTTTTAAACTTAGACCACTTACCAAATCATGATATAATTTATAATTATTCATTGCTTAAGTTGCAAGATTTATTTTTTAAGATATTTACAAAAACCAAAGAGGTTTCAAAATCAAAATCCTCTTTTTTTTGGAAAAATTATTTACAAGGAATTTGGTAAAGGGAAATTTTTTGGAATATTCCATTTTAATAGATTATATAAAGATATTTTATTATAATTTGGAATTAATTGGTGTTACTAACTGTAATTAAAATAAAATGAATTTAAGGGTAGCAAATACTGTAAATGACTTGTAACTAGCATAATGAAAGTAAATTATGAAAATGGAAAAAGGTTGAATGAATGAAAGAAACTGAATGAATGAAAGAAACTAACTATGAAAATCATGAGGACAAAAAAACTTAGCTAATTATTGCCTGTTAGGTTGACTGTGTGTAACTAAAATATGGCTATAAATGATCAACTCAACCTTGATTATGAATGTGTAATTAAAATAATAATGGTCACTATTTTGGGCTAGAATTGATTGGAAACAATCAGGATCAAATATCATTATTGACCCTTGTGGGTCAATCTTTATATATATAGTAAAATAAGAAACTGATAGTACATTCACATGTGTTTTCCTAAAATATTAATACATGTATAATTTAGATGGTTGGTTATGTGCAAATGACTTGGAAATGACATTTTCAAGGTTGAATCCCCACTAATGCTTGTGATATATAAAAACCTACAAAAAGACAAGAGAGAGTTTAATAGGTTGAGTTGATCCAAATCACTACCATAATGATTGAATACTACCTATGTATCTGCACACACAAAAAGAGACACATCAACCTTGTGCACTTGAATTTTTGAGGTTTGGCTGAGATAACCCATGAAGAGATGATTGGAATGAGTAAGTCTAGGTATTAGGAAGATTAGGTTGAAGTATTAGAATAAGGTTTTAAATAATGGGTGACAAAGGTTGATCATGATGATACCATAAGATATATGCAATGTCACATTGCCTATTAAGCATGACTAATTGATGGAAAAAAAAACTCCAAGGTCTTTGAGTGTTAGTAAGAATGATGTTTCAGAGTTCCTGGTTAATGCTAGGATCAATGTATTGGGTATAGTTAGCTTGGATGACTCTATAGATTTTATCAACTATTTTAGGTTGTCTACTCAGTTGCATACAAAAAATAAATAAAAATATGATGAGGCTAGTCCTGAGGAGAAATAAAAGAAGATTGATGAAGGTATAGACTTGGATATCATTCTATTAAAAACCTCGCATATGAATGGGTATAATTATGAGACTTAATTGTATGCGATCTTGGTCATCAAGGATGTTGAGTTGGTCAATTATAATATGGATAATGGGAGTGGAACAAAAAACCTAGTTTTTAAGTTTTACATTGATGTCACTTTGAACGTTACTACTAGGAATGAGAAATCTAACCATAGGAAATATTCCAACTCTAATAAGGTATATACATTTTAGAAGTGTTATAAAAGGTGGAGAGATAATGATGTGATTGATTGATTAAGAGTATATATTATTATATAAATAATAAGAAATAGGTATTTGTTTTATATGTGTGAAAGTAAGGTTTGGGCTTGTACATGTCTTGACAAGACTTAGTTGGTTATATTCTTGGATATTTTTTAAAATATTTTATAAATAAATCAAACTATGTTAATTAATAAAATGTAAAGTAATTTTTAATGATTTGAATGAAAGTCTAAAATTAGATGAAGTAAATAATATTATTTTTTAATTTTCAAATATATTTTGATGCATGCAACACTAAAACTAAATTGTAGGCTAAAGATGTAAGTGTTAATTTTACCCTTTCTATCCCAATGCGATATTTTACCTATATGCGAGAAAAATGAAGATTTTATTTTTGTATTTTTTAAATATAAATGAATGAAAATATTATTAATTAAAAATTCATAACATGAAAATTAAAATCAGATCCAAACTCTATAGAGTACAACTTTCCAAGAATTTAGAAACTCTTTTGCACATGTAAGCTAAAAACTATTTTTTTTAGAGTTTTAATTGATTTATTGTAAGACTAAATGATATAATTTGAAATGAATGAAAAATAAAAGTTATTGTTTTTTATTTGGGAGAGTGTTATTTTCTTATACAACTGAATAAAATCATACCTTAGATGTAAGCTTTTTCCTTTTTCTAGGTTGTCTAGGTATTTTTAAGTGTTTCTAAATGTGTTTGTGTGTGTGTGTGTGTGTGTGTGTATTTATTTTAAAATTTAAAGTTAATTGTTTTAAGTGAATATAAATTATTAATTAATTAAATTAATATACTATAGGTTTTGATGCAAACTATGTGCTTTGAAATCTTTCTATGTGGAAGAAAAACTAAAAGGTCTATACTATTTTTTGGTGTAAAAGAAAGAGAGGAGAAGATTTTATTTTATTTTAATTTTAAGTTTTAAAAAATAAATTCTAATATAATAAATATTTAATTTAATCAAATATTATCTAATAAATAAATAAAAAATAAAAGTGAAAATCCTTAACTTGATCAATGACGACGACTAAGTAAAGATAAACTATTATTGTAGTGAGTATACTATCTTGAGATATGCTAACACTTTATTTTCTCAGGTAGCTGATTAGTGTTTAAACTGGTCTATAAAGGAAAATAATTAGTTTCTGATTCATGGATTCTAATCTCCAATATTGCATAGAAAAACATGAAGACGATCACAAACCAAAGCAAAAACTCCTCCAAAACTCAAAGTCTGCTGGCTAGGGCTTTGTAAGACTAAAAAAATTCAATTTATAATGAAAATATTAGATCCATAAACTAATGAAGAAGAGATACTTGTAAGGTAATACATAGATTTCATGTATTAGTCTAACTAAAGCTTAAACCAATTTTAGAAAGGATAAGAGAGACAAGATTTATTAAAAATAAAGTTAGGGTTGAGTTGAGCTATTCAAGAGGTGAACACGAGAAAACAACATGAAGCATCATCAAAACCATGTAAAACACATAAATATAGAAGTCTTAGACACTAAATTTAAAAACACATAAATGATGATGAAACCACCACCTTATGTAGGTAGCAACGATGAAACCATTGTATTCAACTTTGAAATTTCCATAGTTAATATTGTGACTGCCACATTAATTTATGAAACTACCACCTATGTTATAGTTTACAAAACTACCATGGTGGGACTACCATGGAGAGATCAATTTCATCATGGCAAGGGAAGTTCCATCACAGAAGGTGGAAATTTCATCATGGAGAAGATGCTTCAAAATACAAGTTAAAAGACTTCAAAATTTACAAACTTAAAGGTTTAAAAAAGGCTAAAAATATTATAAAATACAAAATGACTAAGAGAACATCAGGTCTATACATATGTATAAGTGGAGGTCCTTGCATCATCATTGATTTTTTTACAAAAATATTGCACCATGTAATTTATAGGTGCATACATATTTACCCTTCAAGAAGATGCCTCATCATCATTTGGTGAGGATGTTTTTCTAAGAAGTGTATTGAAAAGAAAATGTGTGTTAGAAATTTTTTCTTATCTACCTATGTGGCATAGTGAAGCCAACCAAGACACCCTTATTTATTGAAAACAAATAATGGGAATCAAGTGAAATTTTAATGAGAAAGTAGAAATCATGCTAATTAATTAAAACATGGATAGTTTACTTATCATGTACATGGGGGTGGGGATACTACTTGATGTATATCATTGAAAGGCTACATTTGGGGTTGAAATGTCATGAACCTTTAACATTAAAAATGCAAAACATACTTTGTAATAATGCTATAGGAAATAAAATGTTACAATTTTTAGTATTTGACATGTTATTGGTTATTAAGGTGATAGGTATGCCCTAAACATGAGAAAGTACAAGTTTGAAAATAAAATTACTAAAAATAACAAGTTTTTGAAATGCAATGGCTAGCTTAATGGACTATATATTTGGAAACTTTCCCATAATAGGGTTCATTTGTGTAAATTGAATTTTAAAAATTTGAAGCTCTAGATTCATGGAAATAAATCAAACTAGAAAGTATCTAAATCAATGAGTATGAATAGAAGAAGATAATGTAGAAATGGTAGTAGGAGTAGGGCAGACACATGGTATTTTTGTTGATTTTTATATTTTTCCCCAATTTTAAAAATATGATAAAAAATGCTCTTATATCTATTAAACTTAGGATCTAGTTACGTGAATGGGATTGGGGGGTTGGGTAGTGATTTAACCTTTTTAGGGTTTAACTATGTAAATCCTAAGTTTAGATTAAAGGGATAAGATGTATAAATTAGTTAAATAATATGCAATAATTAAGAATTGATTTGTTATATATTTTGATCTCTTTTAATTTTCTAAAAATAGTAATAAATATGTATAAATATAGATTTATTTAGAAAGTGACTATCACAGATGATTTGGGTTCTAAAAATTAAGTTCTAAATAGGTTTGAGTGTCATTAATAGGGTTTTATGATGTGTTTACTCATTGAATAATGATGTCCCACTTGGATAATAGCCATACTATTGTAGTATCCTCGAAGTGGCACTAGTGTCCTCTTTATAGGACTATTCCTATTTTTTGGGAGTACATACACCTATGTTTCTAGATACTGTTCCTACACACACTAAATTTGGAACTCTATGTTATGCCTAGAAAACCTAGTTTAGTATGCAAACCCTAATCCTGCTTCCAATTATGGCATGAAAAATAAATATGTGTTCATTATTAGGATAGGCTAGACATAATCAACATCTTACTGTGAAGAGAGTTACCTACATACCCATACTTTATGGAGGGTTCAAGACCGATGTAATTATCCCACCTAATGCTTGGTCTAAGTGCAAGTGAATGCTATAATAAGAGTGGTATTGAATGCATTGAGTGTGCTTGAGCTTTGAAATATTTGAAATTTGGGCCTAGGGATTCTATTGATGGTAGTATACATAAGTAGGGTAGAATAGGGATCAAATAACTTAATTTTTCTCAACTTATTTCTTATTTATATAGGCTTTTGCATCTATTTTCCATCTAGTGAATAAAGTTCAAATAGACTTATATTTATAGATATCTATGTCTTATGTAGATAAGAAAATGTATTTAGGCTGACCTTAAGAGGGGAACACATTTAGAAAAATATCCATTCGAGAGAGTTAGGGTAAAGGATATTAGTACCCAATTGGGGACACTAACACCATGTGGCTATAGTGTCTCAAATGTGGTGCTAATTTCCACCTAAAAAACTGTTAGAAAAACTAGGGTGGGATCTAGGAATGTTGTCTTGGGATTGTGTTTGAACTAATTTTAGTTGTTTATGGTCTACATAATGGCTATAAAAATGTGGTAAAGGCTCTAAGGAAGGTCTAGGGATAAGTTAAGAATAGGCTAATTCAAGAAACATTATTAGCATCTAAATACCACTTTTAGTTGATTACATTTGCCCCCCCTTTATGATAGAAATGCAATAAAGAAAATGAATAGTATAAAGAAAAAAGAAGCATACTTGAACTTACCATAGAAGTGAATCATGTGTAGATGAGGCTGAGTATGTGAATCTGGGTTTGCGTATGTGGAACATGATCCAAAGTAATGACCTATAATGAAACATACAAAAATTAGTCCTTACTTAAGAGATAATCAAAAGCAAAAGACTATGTTGAATAAAATAACTCAGTAAAGCTGAGTAAAGAGAGAGGAAAAGAATGAATACACCTCATTGAGTACATGAACTAATGCATGAACTTGGAGATAACCTATGTGTATTGGTGTACATAGTGATCATATTATTAAATAAATTGGGTTGAGCTGATGGCTTGGTCAATCCTCATATGGGTGGCTAAATAACTCAATCCAATTTTAAATCCATTATTGCCCACCTCTGATCAATGGATCCTGATCTGTGAATATCTTGGATAAGATTTTAAGTGTGTCTAACCCTCTCATATGGGTAGATCAAGATCTCAAGTAGGTCATGAATCCATCATTACCCACCCATGTAAAGTAGAAGCATATAAAAATCAAATACAAAAAGTGATTAAAGTATCTAACTAGGTATGTTAGCTCTATGGCCACTTAGGTACATTTGGTAGCTCTAGCTACTTAAGAATGCCAACCACTATAGATGGAATAAGTCATGAATTTTGTGACAACCTATAATGTGATAGCAAGTGTATATAGTGTAGATAATAACATAGATTTTTCCATTCGATCTGATCAACCTATGTGTAGCTGAGTATATGGAAATTATATGATGTACACATGCCCTTAATCTAATATGTGAGTATATTGATTCTAAACTTAGTATGTAATAATTAATATATGTATTTGAAATGAATGTGAGAGTTATATTTACATACATGATGCCCCCAAATCTAAGTAATTGATATGAATATGAGATGAAATGAGTGTATCTAAATAAAATCTAAACATAACTATCAAATCTATGACTATATCTATGCAAATTTATACTATATTAGGTGTATTAGTTTAGCTAATATGGAATATCCTAAAGTTGGAGCTACTAGATAGTATCACCTTGTAGTGGATAATAATACCCTATGGTGATAGTGTCCCAATATGGGTGTTAATGTCTATCTGGTCTAAAATCTGGGTGATATGAACTATTTTTTGAGTCTCCATTCTTTTTTGTGTCTGCCCTATGTCTAATTTTTGAAATTGAGCTTGCGTGCTAAACATTTTTTATGAATAGTAAAGTAAGAGCATGATATCTATGGTAAACCCATGTATATTCCCCCTCTTTTGAGGGTAGCTATGAAACCTATGTAAGAACTATCCTCAAAATACATAGCTCTACAAAATGTTTTAGCTAGAGCATATGCATGATATTCTAATAAAATGTACAAGCATAACATCATAATGTAAATTAATCTAAGCATAAGTAGGTAATGTAAGTTGTATGTTATAATCTATAATTACACAAGGATGTCAATATAGATGTAATCAATGTGTATAACATCAAATATGAATAACTACCTAGGGGGATGGGGCCCAATGTCCATCATGGCACCCAAGTAGGAAGGGTAGATGTATAAGGTTCCTCATGGAATTGAAAAATGGTGTATGTGTAACAAGAAAATATAAGTTTCATAATGAAGAAGCATACAAGGAATCATACATACAAGCACATGAGGCATGCAAAATTAGGCCAAGAGGCCATAATAAAAGGGACATGGGTACATGTCACTGAATATGAGAATGAAGACATACAATGACATGTTCAAATGTCCACATACACAAGCAACAAGCAATTTAGATTAGAGACACATAGAAGGACATGCTCAAATGTCTGCATATAGAAGCAAAAAATTAAACACAAGGGACATGGGCACATGTCTAAGGCATATGAATAGAGAAGTGGCATATAGCCAAAGAAAAATGGAATATTCAAATGCCCTCAAAGAGAATAAACATAAGAAACACAATAAAGTCTAATCTAGGAAAACTAGAAATAAAAGCATGAATAACTATGTAGTTAAAATCTATGTAAATGAGATAATGTACATAGGTTGAGTCTAACTAGTGATAGTCAGCAAAAAATCTGAACAATAAGTATAAATAATCAATGTGTGTGTGTGTGTATATATATATATATATATATATATATATATGCATAAATTGGAATGTATAAAATGTAAGGATAGAACCTGGTAGTAACAACTATGTATGAGATGCCCCCGAGTAGGCAGATGTATCAAATGAATAAACTTAGATAGGTGTATATGCCCCCAATGGGTAGATGATAGCTAGTATGGATAAATATAGTGGATTATGATCCTATATGTAATGTGAAAGCACTTGATAAGAACAAGTGAAGCATATGTGTATGATAAAATTGACTAAACTAAGATAGCTAGCAATATGCAATATCTAACAAGTAGTAGAGATGTAAACATAACAATGCATACAATCTGTAAATTTTGTTTTTTTAAAAATTTGAATGTTTTTGTATTTTGACATGTTATATTATTTTTGTGTTTTGACATGTTATATTGTTTTTGTGTTTTCTGAGTATAGGATTTGTACAAGCAAGTTAAAATAAACTATGTGCATGGAGTGAGAGAGAGAAGGAAGTATGTACAAGGGTAGGAAACATACTAACCAATGAGTCTCATCGGAAACTCACTATCATTATGACCTATGTTAAATAGGGGAATTTTGATCATGCGTGTGATGTGAAATGGAAATTGAGAGACCATGATATGATATGCTATATAATCTATGTTTGATGCTCCTTATGAAGTTATCCTATGATGTTCCAACATTGAATGTGATGCCTTTGAACTGTAGGGGTCCTAAGAACCCATATGATAGAATAATAAGTTATAGCTGATGTAGGTGCCTTATGTTGAGAACCCCTATAACCTAATAAAATTTATCTTGACATAAACTAAGTAGATGAAGATCCTCTAGAATCTATGATGCATGGGTCTATGTAGTAATGGTCTCTATGGGAGAGTATGCATATGTGTATATACCATAAGAGTAGACCTAGCTTATACTAATGACTCTAATAAAAAATATGATGCATGCATAGGATCTATACTCTCTTCTATAACTGATAACTATGTAATATTTGGTAATGGTGCTAGAACTATAACTGGTGTCTATGGTAGAAATGTAGCTAGAAACTATGCTAGAACTATCTATGGAATGGGTAGTGGATACTTATATGGGACACCCTCAACCTTAACCAATTTATTAACATGTATATACTTCAAGTATTGTTGTAATTTAGATGGGATGGATTGGATATACTATAACCATGGATTGCCTAATAATATATCAAATACACCTACACTAGGTACTACTAAGAATAAAATGGCTATCTATACAGGTCTAACCTATAATGGAAGCACAATCTCCTTGATGGAGCTCTATAAATGGCCACTAAAACCACTAATTATTATATCTATGGAGAATATATCTCGCTCTTTGTAGCCCAAGTGTTGTAAGAGTGTCATGGTGCACATGCTTATACTTGACCCATTATAAACCTTAACACCATGAATAGGATGGTGGTATATGTATGCTTGTATGAAAAGTGCATGTATATATATGTCATCATCCACAATATCCTACTAAAAATGTGATAAGTTATCTAGGTGGCACTATAGTGTGATACATGCCGATAATGTTGTGTAGTGGATGTGACTCCTTTGTAACTATGCGATAGGAATCTGGTGGTGGATACACCTAGTATGTATATTGAACATTTGATGTACCCCCTACCTCATTCAATATGTGCTTTAGGAAATGATCTAAAAGTATCTTTAGTTCCTTAGACTCTATTTATTGTTTTTTTGTGCCTTTGTGGGTGTGCCCACATCAACAATATTAGCCTCAATGAGATCTTGTATCATATGCTTTAAGCTAATGCATCTATTTTTTGTTTATCTTGGTACCCTATGTTACTTTAATAATGCATTTGAATCATAACTCTTTGGAAGAGGCCATGTTGTATCAACCTCTTTAATGGGATGGAGAGATATGACATTGTATTATAATAGTTGTTGTAGAACCAGTGCTAGTGACTCTGGAAGATTAATGAAGACTATGTATTGAAGAGATGATAAACCAATTTGGGAGATGGCTCAAAAGCTATGTTGTTTATGGAATTTTGATCACTTTTATTTTCTATGGCCTTTACCTTGTATGGAGGTTTGTTTGAACTCTTAATAGTTGACTCTAATCTATTTGTGTACTTGAGTTTGCTCATTTATAAGAGCTTAGCCTCTCTTTCCTTGACTATGTGGCATAAATTAGTAAATTTAGGAAACTTTTTGAACAAGATATATTCATGCAATTCTAGTAGGAGACTTTGTTTAAATATATCTATAATCTCTTTGTTTGCCATGAGGCTAGTCAATTTTTCTAATATTATTTTTTATAGTAAGACATAGTCTACGATAGGCTCATTTGACTTTTGATTTAACTATGACACTTATGTAAATGATGTCTTAGCACTGATGTTGATAGAGAAATATGCTAAGAAAATGTTGAATAAAGGATTAAATGCCATGATAGATTTATTTGGTAAATCAAAGAACCATTATAGGGCATAGTCCTAGATACTGTGTGGAAATAACTTCATAAGAAGCTAATCATTGGACACATAGTCTAAGATTGTTGCATGAAATTCTCTAAGGTGATGCTCTAGGCCACCTTTTCCATCATATAATGTAAGCTTGGGTTCCAAAAAATTAGATGACAAGGGAGTTGTTACTATGTGATGTGCCAAAGGTGTATGCAAGAGAATGTTGGAATCTAAGGCATGTGATGGCCTACTAGCTCCCTTATCGAGAAGTAACACCTTAGACTATAGAGTATGAATCTCATGAATAAGGGATTATACATCTAGAGTAGAGGAACTAGCCATAAGTGGTGTATTTATCACTGATAGTTGAATAACAATCTTAGGTTGTCCTATCTAAGTTGGTTGAGTTGACCCCACTAGAGGTGTAATAATATTATTAAATGGAGGGGTTGCAGATTGGCAATTGTTCATATTTTGGAGTTCTTCTTGAAGAATGTTTATGAAATCATCTTGTATATTCATATGTTTATACAAAAATTCTTGTAACTATTGCTTGCCAGTTTCATCAAATCTATTGTTAAGTTCTGCCATTGTAGGTTGGAAGGTAAGAAAACAAGTTTTGTATATTTTGAACCATTTAAGAATAGTAATCTATGAAAGATTAAAAAATTTAAATAATGCAATAAATATGATATTTTTGGAATTAAAATATAATTATAGATATAGAAGGCTACAAACCCTAAGTGTGTCTAGGGTTAGGGTTTTTTGAATCCAGGGTTTCTTTGTAACAATTTTAAATTATATGTAAAATAAATTGAAACCCTTATATGAAATTTATTTAGTTATCTAGGTTGTCTAAACAAGTTAAAAAATCAAAAGTATGCATCCCTGATTTATTGCACAAAAATTTGGAATTAATGCAAGCTAGAATTTGAAGCAATATTTGAAGTAAGTCAGGTTCACCAAATGATTTAACCTTTTAGGGTTTTACTATGTAAATCCTAAGTTTAGATTAAAGGGTTGAAATGTCTAAATTAGTTAAATAATATGCAATAATTAAGAACTGATTTATTAGAGATTTTGACCTCTTTTGATTTTATAAAAATAGAAATAAATATGCATAAATATTAAACTTATCTAGAAATTGACTATTGTAAATGATCTGGGTTCTAAAAAATGAGATCTAGATAAGTCTAAGTGTCATCAATAGGTTTAAAGGATCTATTCTCTCACTGAATAGTAACACCCCACCAAAATAATATTGCCATACTACTGTAGTATCCTCAAAGTGGAACTAGTGTCCTCTTTGTAGGACTATTCCTATTTTATAGTAGCACCTATACCTATGTTTTTGGGTCCTATTCCTTCATGCATGAAATTTGGAACTCTGTGTTATGCCTAAAAACCTAATTAAGTGTGCAAATCCTAATCCTCCTTATAAGGATGGTAAGAGCAATAAATATGTGTTCATTAGTAGGATAGGCTAGACATCCTCAACACCCCATTATGAAGAGAGTTTCCTACATACCAATACTCTAAGGAGGGATCAATCCCAATGTATTTCTCTCACTTAATGCTTGGTGCAAGTGCAAGTGAATGTTAGAATGAGATTGGTCTTGAATGTTTTGAGTGTGCTTGAGTTTTGAAATCTTTAAAATTTGTGCTTAGGGATACTATAGATGGTAACATGCAGAATTAGGGATGAATATGGATCAAATAAATTATTTTTTCTCAAATTATTTCTTATTTGGATAGGATTTTGCATCTATTTTCCATCCAATGAATAGAGGTAAAATAGACTTGTATTTATAGAGATTTATAGGTTGTGTAGATAAGAAAATGTACTTAGGTTGAGCTTAGGAGGGACACACATTTGGAAAAGTATTCATTTAGGAGAGTTAGGGGAAAGGGCAATAGTTCCCAATTGAGGACATTAGATCCATGTGGTTGTAGTGTCCCAAATGTGTTGGTAATGTCTACCTAGTAAACTACTAGAAAAAATAGGTTGGGATTTGGGAATGCTATCTTGGGACTACGTTTAAACTGATTATAACTGTCTATGGTCTAAACAATGGTTGGAAAAGTGTGGTAAAGGATATAAGGTAGGTCTAGGGATAAGATAAGAATAGACTAACTCAATCAAAACTCATAAAATCCAAATACCACTTTAAGGTGATTATAGGTACACTAAGGAAATGCTATTTTTTTGAAGTTTTGTTGATTTTAGAGTGTTTACAAGGTTTTGGGCTAGATGTAGTCGATAGATAAAACTATCGATGTGTAATTAAATTATTAGTATTTATATACATTATATTTTTTATATAATGGTTATACAAACACTATATTTTGTAGGGGAGGTTACATCTCTATCAGTGGCTTATAGTGATTACATACCTACCTCAAATGAATGATGTAAATGTTGCCTACATAATGTGGTAGTTTCATTGTATGGATATAAAGATATGTTTAGAATGATTTTTGAGGCCAAATAAATGTTTAGGAGTGATCTAGGTCACCTCTTTATAAGGTGGATACATATGGTAGATCCTAAAAAGGGAGGAGTGGCTACCAAAGATTATGGTGTAGTTGATAGTAGATGAGATAGTTATTTTAGGCAGGGCCAAGATACTAAGGATAACACAGGTAGGGATTATCATCCCATAGTGTAGGTTTTTGTGAAACTTATTTACCTATTGAGATGTGTACCAAAATAACTTCTAGTTTCTATAGGCTTTGGGAGAGTGGATCATTACTCTAATTGATGTATAAAAGATACTTGTCTTACCAAAAAAAGGTCAACTTGTCACCTTGAGGGATGTTATAAACATGGAAGATTCTATGAGCTAGCTAGAGTAATTTGATGATGTAGACATACCCAATGTGGTTGTGAATTCTAGAGAAAGGCTTGTAGAGGTAGAGGGATTAATGATCTTAATTATTTGCAAGGCTATCATAGGGATCCTTGCCTTCTAGTTGATGGGGACAAGGGGACATAATTCCTACCTTATAGTTGGGAACTTATTTTTAGATAGATAGAGGAGAGGGGCTCACATTAATCATGGGATCAAGAGGTGTTGGCATAAACATAAATGGACTTATATAGGATTGCATATTTTGGAACTCTATATATTAGTCAACCTACACTATTAATGAGTTGGGTGTATAAGTGAATGATCCCTTATCAAAAAGGGATATAAATATGAGATTCATAGGACATTGGGGACTTTATATGAAAAGGGATGATAACTTTTATATATTTTCTTTGAGTAGTAGGGACACTGACAATAATGAACCAAGTATCCATGCCCTACTAAGACATGCTAGGATAGTGGGAAGATGAGGTGGCATACCTCTATATTTTTATAAGATCATAACAAGTTAGGGATATGTGATTTTAGGTAGAGGTTCCTCTAGTGGATAGATTACCTTGGTATTTCAAGCTACCATACACATGCTAACTATTAGTTCCCCACATGGTATACAAAGAGTTAGGGAGAGTAGGGATGTATGATTAGAAAAATTGGTATGACATCTCATTACATGAGGGGTTTCGATAACAGGATAAATTAGGATGAAGAAATCATAGGTTAGATAGAATCTTGTAAGATCACACACTATATAACATCATCTACGAGGAAGAGGAGGTATACCTATGGCCATTCTAGTCGCATTGCCAGTTAGAGGACAATAATTATAACTACCACCACCACCAACATAATAAGATCCCCTAATTCAATAGGAGGTAGTAGGTGGATGATATGGAAGAGGTGACTAGATTAGGGGTGATGAGCTTGAGGTTTGAGTGGAGGATATATCCATGATCTATGACGAGGGTGGGATCTATGCTAGCATGAGGATGACCGAGGTAAAATAATTATTTTTTTATTTTAATTTATTTATTACTTTATATTTCAACATGGTTAGTGATTTATTTGATTTATATTAGTCGGGACTTGATCACTATTTTATTTTTTGTGGTTGAAAATGCATATACTAGATGGAGGACTATGATCATAGATACTCTAGTCAATCTCTTCCAGGTGGGTATTGGGTTGACTTGGGATCAACTATTGGTGGATGTAAGACTACCTACCAAACTATGCATGCATACATATATTTTCCCCATATCTCTTCACACATATATGAAAATCACTCACTTAGAGAGGGATATAATTGGATCAGAGTTTCAAGTGAAGACTCTATAGGAGGTAATTGTGACTAAAAGAGGTTGGGCCTCTTCAAGCCAATAGATAGGGGGAGGGATAACCTACTAGGTAGGGACAAGTAGGAAACACCATAAGAACAAGAGTTATAACCCATGACACTCCTAAAAATTAAGACCCTCTCATAATATGAGAATGAATAGGATCCTTGGACACCCAACTTCTAGAGTTGGATAAAAACAACCTCTAGCAAGACTTTAGGGTCACTTATTTTACATGGATTTTGAAGTTTTGAGATATTTAGACACATTTTCCCTCTATGAAGGTGATTTTAATAAGACACTAATGTATAAAATCAACATTGACTTTGATAAATAGAGAGATAATTTTGGATTTATGTTGATGACTTATAATGGTTTACTACCTATTTTAATTTTTATGTTACTTTTTTAGTTTATGCACTTTAGATGACTATACATGTGATGAAGTACCATGTATCTCTATTGTTATTATGATAAATTATATGGATACACTTATATATTTAGAGTGTAGAAAAATAATTTATGCAAATTTAAATGAAATTAATGTTTTAATAGTGCGCTAATGAATTTTTTGTAGGTGTTGATTGAGCTACTTTTTTCATACAACAAAATGAATTTATCTTGTAGTAAAGGGATGAAATGGAAATAGGATAAATGGTGAGATAGTGAAAATAGAATAAAAAATTCACAAGGACCAAGAATTTGACCTAATCCTTAAAATAAAATGGGTATTTTTACTTATTTTAAAACCTATAAAACATTAAGTTTATTAGCTTCATCTAGAGGTGGCTAATCATGACAAAATTGGTCAATGTGATAGAGTTCTCTTTTAAACATAGGAATCCAAACAAAATTTTTAGAGATTTGTTTGTGACACATTTTGATTCAAATAATCTATTTGATTTTCTTTTTTTTGACCTCTTGCACCTAGTATCTTGTGACTAGGAAGACACATGGGATCAAAACCAAAGGCTAGATGTAGGAAACTATGAGCATCTCCCATTAATGTTAACTCCACATAACTACTGAGATGCAAGGGCTCATCACTAAGGATAATCAAAAGGGTGAGAGATGTGAAATTGAATTAATTTGCACGAGTTTTTAAATTTTGAATTATTGTCTTTAATATATATATATATATATATATATATATATATATATATATATATATATATATATATATATATATATATATATATATATATATATATATATATATAAGGCCCTTACTCCAAAATATTAGTCCCATGAAACTAGTAAGATAAAAGGGATCATCATCAAGGACCAAGATAGGAAAGTAAGGTTACATATTTTTAGCATGCTAGCACTTTTTCTTAGAGGGAACCTTAAAAGGAGATTCTATTATAGAATAGATTTTAGACTGGGTTGTAGGCTAGAGTTTTCTAAGCTTGAAAAGAAGTGTATATAAATAAAGTACACTATGATCTTAATTAGTGAGATAAGAACCTATGCCATGTTGATTCTATGAATGTTTTCTAAAGGAAGTAAGGTGATAAGGAAAATGAAATGGAATGATATGCTACACTTTGAAATTTTTTGTCATGTAAACTTATAGCTAAACAACCACTAAAAAAAATATGATATGTAAGACAACACATAAATGATATAAATACAAAGAGGATAATGAAAAATATAATGACTATATGTATAAAATTTTGATGTGTAAAGAGTTCACATACTCATTGAACTCTTTACCCTCTAAAGTGCAACAATTGATAAGCTCCATTATTGAAGTCTTCTTCAATCACTAGATATGTGCCCAGCCAATTAGGCATCAATTTATGACATTATCCATTTTTATTATCTAATTTACTATCAAGTCTCAAGATATAGTACCCTGCCTATATAGTATTCTCATGAAAATTATGATTGAATTGTTATTCCATATAGTCTACATAAGCAATACAATTTTATGCAATTGAAAGCCAGTGCTCATAATTGAGGTTATATTCATAGGCTAGGGATTTACACCTTGAAGGGTATAATAGATTCAACCCTGAATATAAGGGAATATGGGGTTTCCCCCTTGGTCATTAAAATACTTTTTTTATAGGCCCATAATGCAAGGTAGAGGTTAAGGTGCCAATATTTTTTTATCTTTGACTATTTTGGTCAGGATTGACTTTAGTGTTTTTTTTGTGGTGTTAGCTTGGCCATTGGCCTATGGATAATTAAAATAAGATGTGATGAGTGATATAAAATTTATTGCATAATTCACACATATTAGGATTATTTAAAGGGGACCCATTATATTTTATAATGACCCATGAGATCCTAAATTTGTAAATGATATGATTTAAGGTGAACTTCACAATCATAAATCTAGTAATAATCATCAAATGGGTAACCTCTACCCATTTAGTGAAATATTCAATTGCTATGATGATGAAGTGATGGACATCTCATGAATTAGGAGAGATATTTCCAACTAAGTCTAGCCCCCAAATGAATAAGAGCCACATAGTAAAAATGGGTTAAATTACCCCAGGAGGAATGTGAATCTCATAAGAGAAGTGTTGAAACTTATCACATTTCCTTAAATAGTCAATGACATTATGTTCAAGTGTAGGCAAAAAGTAACCCATCCTATGAATTTTATAGGTAGTTATGTTCCCATTGAATTATCCCCCATAAATACTATTGTGATAGTGAAAGAAGACCTTTTATGACTCCATTTGATCAAAACATCTTAGTAACATGCTAGTAAAAGCTTTACAATAGAGAACCTCTTTAAGAATGACATACTTAAATGAAATAATGTGAAGGTGATGCCTTTTTTGTGAATTAGTTCCTCAAGATAAGTATAGTCAATTAAATATTTTATGATATCATTATACCAAGAAGATGAGATGATCACATGTTTCTCTATATAGCATATTAGTTCATCAGGAAAATCAATATTGATGAGATCATCAAATTCTAATGGGGATTATTCCAACCAAACCAAAATAAATTTTACCTTAAAGAAATTTTGATTGACATAAGTAAGTTTGAATTATCTCAATAACATGATGAAACACCCAGCCTTCTGTCAGAGGGCTGATTAGGTCAAGAATTTTTGTAAGACTTAGGACTTCACTATGACCCTTATTTCTTGATTAAGCATGTAATGTCAAAACCAATTAGTTGAAAAATTCATGTCTAAACACTCTAATTATGATTGCATATAGTGAGTTTTATAATCAATAAGAGTGAGGATAATGAATTAGATGGATCATTCCTTACCATCATCATCATCTTAGGCCAACATATAGGCTAGTCACCCTTATATAAAGTATGAGCGGTTTGTCAAGCTTAGGTACCATGAGTGTTTGAGGAGACATGATAATTTTTTTACCACTTAAAATGCATCCAATAAATCATTCAAACAAATTTCCTTTTTGATAAAGTTATTAGTAGGATGAACTGCATAAGTAAGACCAGACACAAATCTAAGAATCATCCTAACTTCCCCACAAAGGATCTAATTCCTGACTCATCAATAGGGGTAACATGTTTAGGATCACATGAATTTTAACTAAATCTATGGAAATTACATCTTGGGAAATAATTTAACCAATGATTTTTCCACTTGTGACTCCAAACACACATTTTTAAGGATTAAGGTTGACTCTATACTCAATGAGATGTTTGAGAATGGTATGTAAGACATGTAAGTGATCAAATATTCTTTTTTCCTTTCCAATAAGATAATTGAAATAAACCCATAATATTTTATGAATAATATCATGAAAATATGGGTCATGGCTCTCTGATATGTTATCATAATGTTTTTAAGGCCGAAGGGGATGAATACATAGCAAAATTTTCCCCAGGGTGTAGTAAAGGAGGTTTTTCTTTGATCTTATTCTAAAATTTGAATCTAGTTATATCTAAAGAAACCATTCATGAGGGATAAAAAATCATAATGTATGGTAGAATTATCAACAACATTGATGGAAGGGAGAGGGAAGTCATCCTTAGGTCATGCTTTGTTTATATTGTGAAAGTCTATGCATATCCAAATTTTCCATTATTTTTGAGAATGAGGAAGATACTAATATTCATTTAGAATATTACATGCATTTTATGAACCATAATTTTAGTAACTTTATGACCTATTAGGTGACCGTTAGTGCAACCTTGGGTTTGAGTGGCATGTGATTTTGTTTTACAAGTCTCAAATCAAGCATGGTATACATGTTATGGACAAATACTTTAGGATGGATATCTATCATGTCTACATAAGAAAATACAAAGTATTTGGAAATTTTATTAAACAACTTCTTATGGTATTTTACCTCTTGGGGTGAGAATGAACACCCTAGTTTGAGGATCCTAAGGTGGTTCCTATGTTGATGTCTATGGTGTTCTCAATAAGGGAATCATTCCCTTCTTAAAATTTTTATAGAGTAGGAGGAAGGTGAGGTTCTCATTTTCAAGCACCACATCCCACTTAATTTAATCCTCTCCCACCCTACTATCACATGTATTCCATATACACCTAGTTGGATAATAATTTTCTATATTACTACACCCTACCTTATTAACCTCATTTTCATTCTAATAGTTTACTACTTGCTTCTTATCTAAATCCCTTTCTTTAATCCCATCCCATAATTACTTTGGCATAATTTCATACCATGGGGATGTACATTAGATATTTGAAATATTCCCTCAATCTTAATATACGAGGAGTTATTTTACCTCTTCCCCTACCTAGCCTCCATAAATTCAAAAGAGAAGGATATCCTAATGTATATGTTAAGGCATATGTTATTGTTATTCAATATATATTGCCTTGGGATGGGGTAATTTATAATTTTTTCCCAAAACCCTTGAAGGAATTTTAATTTATTGGTATTGTCACATATTTTAGGGGTATATACATTCATTTCACCAACTCATGGTCATGTTTTTCAAATCCTTTGATATGAACAAGATACTTAATACTAGTATATGAGAGTTATTTCACATCAAACAAGACCATAATGAATCTCTTGCCCATGTCATCATAAGATGGTGACAAGTGTTATAATTATATGCTAGTATGCCACTAATGGACCAAAGATAACTATGCAATCTCTTTTCACACTCCCTCAATAAATTAAAAAATGGAGGATGTTAAAAACTTCCATTATATGTCCTATGAAGAAGCATTCAAAAGTGATCTAAGAATTGATCAAGTGACCATTGATATTGGCCATAGAACCTATGGAACCAATGAGAGGATAGTTATCCCAAATGAAAAAATGGGGGATATACAAATTATAACCAAATAAATCCCAACAACCAAGATATTAAGGTTATAAATAGGAACACAAATACCTAAAATGGTGTGATGGATTAAAAAAAGAGGCCAAATGTTGTAAAAAACAACTGTCCTCAACCCATGAACACAAATAACAAAAATAATAACAAAAAAATAATAATGTAAGTGCATGAAACTAGTATAATCAACTCATAGTTGATGTGGTAAAATTTTAACTATCCCCAACCTTGAAAAAGGAATTTTAGAATCTACTTCCAAACCAATTCCAACATATTGACCATTATCCATAATATAAAATTCAACAATTTCATCAAGGAAATAACCCATAAGGGTTTGGTCAATAAAACTAGAATCAGAGACCCATGGATTACAATCCCAATGTCTACTACTTTTTCCATAGAGTCATTAGACATGATAATCATATTTTAAAGGAATATAAAAATTTAATTAAAAGACTCCCCAATGACCAATATTTTTTTTGTATACATGTTCTTAGAGAATGCTAATTCAAACTCTCAAGCCTTAGAAATTGATCATGTGGTGGCATAAAATGTCAAATTAAGCATATATCAAAATCAATTTATAGACAATCAATGATGCACTATCTAAAAATAGACACAAGGTAACAAAACCAACCAACCTTCACCATCTGATACTCATGATGGTGAGGCTTCTACCTTTAACATAGTCAACCCTGTTGTGGTTCCCCAATTGTGACCATAGGGGAAAAACTTACATGATAATAATTATAGAATTAGAAGATAAATAAGATGGGAACATCATTCGCATAAGATAATATAAACCTATAAATATATACCTTCTAAACATCTTGAAGACTAACACCAACCTAAGGCTTTGGGTAAAATATGATTTAATTTCTGACCTCACAAAGACATTTTCCTATATCTTTCTTATACTTTATAAAAACTCTCCTACCAATCATTCAACATTACTTGATGCCTTTTAAATGAAACATATAGCCAATGTCATGCCACTACCCCAGGATTAGATTAATCACATTTATTTAAACATATTCCCACTTGTAAAAATCTTGATATGTTTTGGTTACTTCTTTGACCTTAGGAAACTAACTCCATAACTAAAATGGCCAAAAGGGGGGATCCAAATTTATATATAAAATTTGTATCTATAATAACTATGTAAAGAGAGCGATGGTTGATGATGGCGAGGATGTCAACATAGTCCCTTTTTCATCTCTCTATAAAATCAGTTATGATGAAACTAATTGCTCTACTACTATAAATACTTTGTGATGATATGCTATTATCAAGTCTACCTTGATATGAACCATAGTTATTCTAGTAACCTTGGGTCCCAATACCATGTTGACAAAATTTTATGTAATTGATAAGGATAAAAAATATAACATGATCTTAGGTAGACCTTGGATTTATAGGATGAAGGCCATCCTTTCTATCCTATTCAAAAAAATTAGGTTCCTCCATTTGAGTAAAGTATTTTTTTCTCAAGGGGACCATAAGCCTTTTGACATCCTCAAAGTAACCATGCAAATATAGCTTGGGATGCACATTGATTATCACTTTCCCACTAATGGTGTAGTGAAACCTCCAAATTTGGTTGAAGTCAAAGATCCCACAACACCCAAGTTAATTTTCATAAAGAGGGGTGCTAATATTACCAAACTCCCATAAAATGAAAAACCTAAAGATAAAGGGGATAAAGTAATATAAAAAGTGAGTATCAAAACCCCTATCATAGTGACAACCATCTTGACCAAGTATGCATCTAACATTATTAGTATCTTAGAGAAGGATCAACCCTTCACACTCCCATTTGAACCCCATGGATTATGAACATATGATCTTACCAAATATCAAGACCTCAAATCCAAAAAGGGGATAACTAGCATAGTTGACATTTACATGGTTGAGATCTTAGAAGACCAAAAAATGCTCCCTAAGTAGGATGATCATTATTATTTCATGAAATATTGATCTATAAACTACACTAATAAACTCAAAGTGAATTTTAAAAATTATGGATTATGAATTTCTCAAACTTAACAAATTCTTGAAATACTCAAAAGAACTTACAAATTATTTGGCAAAAGTGTTCTTAATTATCGAATTGGATTGGAACCGTCATAAGACTTTTAACTTCCATTCACCAATTAAACCAATTTTTGTTTTAAATCAAATGTCGTAAATTGTTGATTTTTAGAAATTTCATGTATTCTTGATTAATTTAAAAATTAAAAAAACTAAATTTAAAACATGCAAACAAAGACAATTTTACCATCTGACATTAATAATAGAGTTCGACATCTCTTGCCTACATCTCTGAGTCTGCCTAATAGTGAGGACCATTTCTATTAAATTTGCACAATAAATGGCTTAAAAATTTCTTGAAATTCTACACAACTCCCCTCAGGTCTGATCTCTATCCAAGAATTCCACCTACGCTGATAAACTTAAGCTCAACAACACGGAATCCTTCCTCAGTCTTCAATCCCTTTTCAAAGTTGTTTTTGTCCCTTCACTCAAACTATTGGTCTATCCAAATAATAATAGAAACATTCTCTTTTCAATTATAAAACATAACTAAAAGGCTTACCTTATGTATATTAGGTCAGATATTGGAGAAAATTCCATTTGATAGCTATCTCCAAGCTTCTATCTAGCTCTCGGCCTATAAAATAATAATACACAGTCCTGCGAAGCTTACTTTCAAATACAAGTTCATGCCTTTTATATTATTTGTGAGCCTATAGCTCAAGCAGTCAAGGCCTATCATTTTTTCATGGGAGGTCATGGGTTCAAGTCATTGGTCTCCTTGTTGGGCACTTGGCTTATCACTTTAGTCCCACATTTGCAAAATCACAATAATTTTATGTCTTTTTAAAGGCTGGCGGCTTCCTTTTACAATGTCGATGCCCCTTTTGGTGGGCTTAAGGTGCCAAAATTAGCTTAATTAATTAGTTTAGTATACCAAATTAGTATGGTTAAGTGTGATGTCCCCTTCTCACGTTCCACGTGGCATGCATTTCGGTCTCCAAAGTTGGCATGAGACTTGGCATTTCTCACAGTTTACGACGTGGTTAGTTAGAAGATAATCACGAGCTATATGGACTCAAATGAGGCACACATTTCACATGGTCTCTAAAGTTGGCATATATTCTTGAGCTTGACTCAGAAAGGTAGTTGGATGGCCGTGGTGAGTTAGTTCTCCATGTGATGTATGGGGTTTACTTGGTAATAATAAATACAATGTATTACCAAGGAAAATTACAAGTTTTAAAAACTTACAATTTAATTGTCTCACATGCATTCAGTGGGCACAATAGAATGATTTAAAATCAAACTCAAATACATTGCAATATGAAATAAGGTGTCAAGGCACCCCTCCTTAACAAGAGTGTATTGACCCTCACTGAGGGCTCCCAGTGCATAAAACCTTCTTAGGTGAGGTCTCCCTTTTACCTCTTCTCACTTTTCCATGATGAGAATGGTCCTTAACACCTAAAATATGCTTAATCAAAGCATGCCTCTTCTAAAAAAATACAACACTATGGTTATGCATCCCAAAAAAGGTGTAAGGGAATGATTACATCATCTTCTAAATGTTAAATCTAAATTTATTAAACATAAAAAGTGGATTAAAAGATTTAGTGCTAATTCTAGTGTAGGAACTAGGAGGTGGAATCTCAATACCTTTTCTACCTTCCTTATTACACCATACATGCTCTACTAGTGGCCTTGTCTTCCTTTAGCCATGGAGGAAGTTTCTCCAATTTCCACCTGCTCACTAGTGTAACTCAAACCTGCATAAAGAGATCTATGCTCTACTTGTATTGGGTTAGTAATTCCTTGGCCATCTCAACCAAGACCTCTTCCATTAAAGCCCATTTTCATCAATAATTTGGATCTTATACCCTTAGTGTGTTGTTCAAAACTATTAAAAGCATCATTACTTGAATCTAAATCTAAATGGAAAGAAGTAGATGAATTACTTGGTGAATAACTTATAGTGCACTCAGTCATAGTCTTTACATCTAAAGTAGAAGGTATGGCCTTCTTTAGTTCACCACACTACAATTTGATCAAGAGCTCATCCTTAGATTCAAACTCTAATTTCAAACTTGCAATTTACTCTTCAAGAGCTAAGAGCTTGCATCTTAGGAATGCATTCTCATCCTGAATCTAGGTATTGATGGCTTCAAGCTCTTCCATATTAGCTTTATGTGACAAATTGCCCATGGTTGCCTACAAACACACTGATTCCACAACTGAAAAATATTGAAAACCAATAAATTGAAAGCAACTATCAAATCACAATCAGAAGCTAACCCTACTTTCTAACTGCTCTGATACCAATTTGATCCATAAACTACACTGATAAACTCAAAGTGAAGTTTAAAAACTATGGATTCTAAATTTCTCAAACTTAACAAATTCTTAAAATACTCAAAAGAACTTGCAAATTGTTTAGCAAAAGTGTTCTTGGTTATTGCATTGGATTGGAACCATCACAAGAATTTTAACTTCCATTCACCAATTAAACCAAATTTTGTTTTAAATCAAATGTCGTAAATTGTCAATTTTTAAAAATTTTGTGTATTTTTGATTAATTTAAAAATAAAAAAAAAACTAAATTTAAAACATGCAAACAAAGACAATTTTACCATCCGACATTGATAAAAGAGTTCCACATCTCTTGCCTACGTCTCTAGGTCCACCCAATAGTGAGGACTGTTTCTATTAAATTTGCACAATAAATGGCTTACAAATTTATTGAAATGCTGCAAAACTCCCCTCAGGTCTGATCTCTATCCAAGAATTCCACCTACGCTGATAAACTCAAGCTCAGGAACATAAAATCTTTCCTTAGTCTTCAATCCCTTTCTGAAGTTGCTTTTGTCCCTTCACTCAAACTATTGGTCTATCTGAATAATAATAAAAACATTTTCTTTTAAATTATAAAAAATAACTAAAAGGCTTACCCTGTGTATTTAGGTCAGATATTGGAGAAAATTCCATTTGCTAGCTATCGCCAAGCTTCCATCTAGCTCTTGGCCTATAAAATAATAATACACAGTCCTGCAAAGCTTACCTTCAAATACAAGTTCGCACCTTTTATATTGTTTGTGAACCCATAGCTCAAGTGGTCAAGGCCTATCCCTTTTTCATGGGAGGTCATGGGTTCAAGTCATTGGCCTCCTTGTTGGGTGCTTGGCTTATCACTTTAGTCCCACATTTACAAAATCACAACAGTTTTGTGTCTTTTTAAAGGCTGGCAGCTTCCCTTTACAATGTTGACACCCCTTTTTGTGGGCTTAAAGTGCCAAACTTAGCTTAATTCATTCATTTATTATACCAACTTAGTATGGGTAAGTGTGATGTCCCCTTCTCACGTTCCACGTGGCATGCATTTTGGTCTCCAAAGTTGGCATAAGACTTGGGATTTCTCACAGTTTATGATGTGGTTAGTTGGAAGATAATCACGAGCAGTATGGACTCAAATGAGGTACACATTTTACATGGTCTCTAAAGTTGGCATATATTCTCAAGCTTGACTTGGAAAGGTAGTTGGATGGCCATGGTAACTTGGTTCTCCATGTGACGTATGGGGTTTACTTGGTAATAATAAATACAATGTATTACCAAGGAAAATTACAAGCTTTAAAAACATATAATTCAATTGTCCCACATGCATTCAGTGGGCATAATAAAATGATTTAAAAGCAAATTCAAATACATTACAATATGAAATCAGGAGGTCAAGGCACCCCTCCTTAAAAAGAGTGTATTGACCCTCGCTGAGGGCCCCCAACAAGCCAATAATGGGGCCCATGATTCTCCATATGACCACATATCAAAGATCAGAGGCTGAAACCAAACCAAACACCAACTAATTTTTTTGCATGATCATACATAAATATATTTCCATGTGTCAATGGGTGATTGGTCCACTTGTCACATTCACATTACAACACCTCCTTATTTTGCCTATCATAAAATAACTTCAATAACCTATAACTTGGGCATTTAGACTCCATTTTGTGATCCAGAATAAGTGCCAGAAAGATCTTGACGAGCTCTTCCATGTGCAAGAGGTTTCATCATGACTTGGAAACTTTTTTTGAACTGAACTCTGGATCAAATATCTTTGGATGTTTCATTATGATGGGGAAAATTGCATCTTAAAAAATGGGTAGGAGTCATCCTAATATCTTTTGGAGGATGGATCATGATGTTTAGATTCAAAGTAGACTTTGAGTGCACAAACAATGGGGCAAAATATGAAGCCCTCTTGTTAAGGATGCTTATTTCAAAAATACTAGGTTTCAAAATATAAATATTTAAGGTGACTATAACTAGTGACTAGCCACATTTAATAAGTCTAAAAAACTAAAGTTGAACATATTTAGCTCTATAATAATGCCATGTGCAAGGCTACTAAGGAGTATTATTTTGTCTTCATAGAGGCCATTCCTAAAGAAAGTAATCAGCTTACCAATTCTATGGCTGCTTCCTCTTCTTATTTTATCCCTCATCTAATAATACTAAAATTATATTTAATAGTCTCTATTATATCTAAAACCCTTATCGAAAAGGCATAAAATGACAAATACCGTGTGTATATTTGAAAATATAATTGTCCTTTGGTCTTTGACCTCATTTAAAATGTTGAGGCTATTTTAGAATTACTATGAGCCAATGATGACCATACCTCATCACACCAAAAAAAGGATTTTATTTGACTTACTATCCAATGTCTACCATTACATCTGATTACTATGATTCTTAATATAAAATCAAAGACTATCTATCAACTAATGAAGAGTTTGATGTCTCAAACATTGAAAATTAGGAACCTAACTTCCTCTTGATGTAAATGAATTTGAATAAGGGAATAATTACCTAATTGAGGACATCATAGAAAGGAATATAGGAACATAATAAATCTCTAGGATACTCAAAATAAAAGTGACATGTCTGGTTCAACAAAATTTTACACATAAAAATTGACATTCCAACCTTATACACTCAACTTCTCAAGGTTTGGATAAGAGAACCAATAAAGAGATGATTGGATCCATAGAGTCATGAAACCTAACTATACCTAGTTCATGATCTATAACATCAACTAAGAACTCTGATACATTAATATTAAAAACACTAAATGACCTTGGAGTTATATTTCTAAACAATTATCCACTATCAACAAGAAATGTAACACTATAGAACTCTTATGGTATCATCACAAGTATCCTTTACCACCCATCACTAAAAAAACCATTATAATACCTTACCCTCATATCCCTAACCCATATACGTACTCATTCCATTCATATCTTCATCAACTATCTCATCTAGACCTTTGGAAGTCTAATGCATAAGGTTGGCATGTTTCTTTTCATGTATACAAATATGGTGAACCCAACATGATCAAATATCCTTTTGTTTATTCCTCCTTTTCTCCCTTTTCTCCATTTTTATTCCTCTTAATTTTTTTTTGGGTATTTATATACCCCCTCTATATGTCTATCTAGAACATATTTGATAGAACTATTGACTTTGAGACCTATAGAAGGAGCCTTTAACCTGGTGGTATAGCCTCTCTCCATAGTTAGAATAACAACACTTTTGTGTAAAATTCAAAAACACAATATTAAAACCACACATTTAACTCATAATAGAGTAGGGATAGTTTTCCATGAGATATGAAACTGATAAAAATCACCTTGATTTCAAAAACACATCTTTCACTAGTGGAAGTAGGACCAACCCTCACATTGTGATAAGACTACCAATTAGTTTTCAATGTCTATATGTTGAAAGTGCAACCAAGTATAATCAAAACATTTATAGAATATAAAATTTGGAAAATTAGCTTAGTATACTATAGGTAACTTTGCATCCAAACACCAATAACAATTTTAAAAAAAAATGTACATGAGTAACACCCAATGGTTCCTCTAGAGACCTCTAACATAGACCAATTCATTGGTGGTCATCAATCATACCTCATGAACTTGATACTATGGAGGTCACTAGAACCACCACTATGTCTTCCTTGAATGAACTCATCTCAACTTTGGTGGGTCATATTCAAGTTTAATAGAGTAAACAAGCCTCTCTTAATCAAGTGTTGGCCACTAACCCTCCTAACTAGGGTCATTCCTCTCCTATTTACATTCCATAGATAACTTACTAGCCACCACTTTATCTAACTTTCCTCTTGCCAATCAATCCTTGAGCTAATATCCCTACGACATCCTTATTCATGGCATCCCCAATCTGATAGCTTCCAACATTCCCTCTTCATATCAACCTCCTCTTCAAAACCCTATTAAAAGTGTCTATACCTACACTCTTAACAATGTGGTGATCAACATGCCACCACCTTATATCCATTTGAGTTATGTGGCCACTAATCTATCATGCACATATACTCATTTTCAAGCACCACATCTTACTCCTTCATCTAATCCTCTCCCACCCTAATATCACATATATTTCAAGTCCACCCAGCTAGACAACTATTTTCTAGCTTATTATACTCCACCTTATAAACCTACTCTTACTTCTAATAGTTTCTTACCTGTGTCTTATCCAAATCAACCTATTTAATCCCATCCCACCATACCTTTGGAAGAATTCAATACTATGGGACCCTATGTTGAATATGTGAAAGAGTACCTCAATCATAATATATGAGGAGTTATTTTACCTTGTCCCTTACATGACCTCAATAGATTCAAAAGATAAGGAGATCCTAATGCACATGTCAAGGCATATGCTACTACCATTTGAGAGCTCTTGCATTGGGATGGGGTAGTTGTGAATTTTTCCCCCAAAACACTTGAAGTAATTTCCATTGATTGGAATTATTTCCTCCCTCAGGGGTCCATACATTCCTTTCACCAACTCATGGCTGAGTTTGTCAAAGCATTTTTATATGAACATGCTCCTTTAGACTTGTATATGAGATTTATTACACATCAAGCAAGAACACAATGCATCCACTACCTACTTCATCACAAGATAGAAAAAAGGCTTATACCTGTTTGCTAGTACACCACACATGGACCAAAGATAATTATGCAATCTATTTTTACACTCCATTAACTAAGAAACAAGGGAATATGTTAAATTTTTTCCCTTATCTACCTTATGAATAAGCACTAAAAAGTTATCTAATAATTGACCAAGTAGATATTGATAGTGCATGCATAGCCTATGTAACTAATGGGAAGATATTTATGTAAAATTAGAATAATGGGGGCTATAAAAACTCTAACCAAAGAGACCCAAACAACCAAGATATTAAGTTTTAAAATATGAATTTAAATAACTCTACAAATGGTGTGATAACCAAAATAAGAGCTTAAATGATGTAAGAAACAACCCTCCTCAACCCATAAACAAAAATAACAATATAAGTATGAGGAAACAAAATAATTAATACACAATTCATACAATTAATTTTAACTATCCTCTACCCTATAGAATGTAATTTTAGAATCTACATCCAAACTAACTCCAACATGTTGACCATTATCTTCAATATCAAAATTAACAATTTCATCAAGGAAAAATACCACAACAGTTTGGTCAATAGAAATAGAATTAAAAACCCAAGGATTAGATCCCAATATCTACTACCTTTTACATAAAGTCATTAGGCACACTAATTATTCCTATAGGGAATGTATCAAGTTCATTCAAAGACTCCTTGGGAACCAAAAATGAAAATTTTTAAACATGTTCTTAGAGAATGCTAACACAAACCCTCAAACCCTAGAAACTAATATTGTGGCACTAAAAACTATCAACTTGGGCATATATAAAAATCCATTTCTAGACCATTAATGATGCACAACCCAAAAATATCCATATATTAGCCAAACCAACCAACCTCCACCAAATGGTACTCATGACTGAAGAATCTACCTTTGGCATAATCAACCTTGATGTTTCTACCCAATTAGGACCATAAGGGAAAAGTATAATGACAGGAGTTGTGGAATTATAAACTAAATAAGATGTGAACATCCTCAATTTCACAAGATAATATCAACCTATAACCCCTTACATGCCAAATGTATTAGAGAGTGACAATAGTCCCAGGCCTATGGGAAATATGACTTAATTGTTGACCTCACAAAGACATTTTCCCATATCTCTTTCCTTGACTTTCTAAAAAATATCTATCTCATCATTCAACATTTATTTATGCATTGGGATTGGGCCACCTATCCAATGTCATATCTCCACCCCAGACTCAAAGAAGTCACATTGACTTGAACATGTTCCCACCTAGACAAAACTCAAGAGATGTTGGTTAATTTTTTGACCTCAAGAGCCTACCTCCAACCGGTAAGATAGAAATATGGGGGATCCAAATTTATATCTAAAAAAGTGGATTTATAACAACTATGTAAATAGAGTGATGGTTTATGATGGGGTAGATATCGACATAGTTCCATTTTCATTTCTATAGAAACTCGATAATGGGGGAACTAATTGCTCTATAGATTGAATACTTTGTGAGGTTATGATAGCATCAAGTATACCTAAATAAGAACCATCATGAATTTAGGCACTCTGGGTCCCAATAATATGTTGACATAATTTTATGTAATTGAAAGTATATGAACTATAACATGACCTTAGGTATACCTTGGATTTATATGATGAAAGCAATCCCTTCTAATATATTTCAAATAATTAGGTTCCTTCATTTGGGGAAAGCATTTATTACTCAAGGGGACCTTAATCCCTTTGATGTATTTTAAGTGACCATGCAAAAGTAACTAGAAATGCACATTGATTAATACTTACCCATAAATGGTGTGGTAAAACCCCCATATTTGGTTGAAATAAAATATCCCCCAACATGTAAGGTAATTATCTTAAATAGGGATCCTAAATTCCATAAAATGAAAATCCTTAAGACAAAGGGGTCAAGATAACTGAATATGTGAGTACTAACACCCCTATTATAGTAATGACCATCTCAACCAAGTCTATATCTAAAATAATCAACATCATAGAAAATCATGAACTTATCAAACTACCTTTTGACCTGTACAAGATTGGTAATTATAGTCCCCAAATGACTCTCAGACTAGAGTCTATCAAATCCATAATTGAATTCTACCATGTTAACATGGTGGAACTCTTGGGTCATGATGATAAGCCTATGAAAGATCCCAATGATCTATATTATCAAAATAATCAATCAACACCCCACCACACAAGGGAAAGTTTTAGTTTAGATGTTAGTTTAGATAATGAAAACATTTTCCATCTTCTTGCCTTGCCAATGCTTGAGGAAGGAATTCATAAGTCAACTATAGGCACTAAAAAATAAACAATGATTCTAAAGAGTACCAAATATTCTTAGTGTTGAGTGTTATCTCTCCCCTTGAGTAGTATAAGAACACATAGAGCTTCTCATCGATTTCTCTCAAAATTTTGATTCCCCTTATTCAAGTAAAATGAGAAAAATAGAGCTAATCATGCTATATGAATAATATTTTAAATATCATAAGAATTCTCATGAGTTCACTATATAGGTAGGAGACCTTGTCCTAAAATTTGATATTAGAATAGATAAGAATAAGGGATAATGTCATAAGTTCAAGCCCAATTAGATGGGCCCATATCTAGTGAATAAAGACTTAAATAATGGAACTTATCAGTTGTGCACTTTAGAGGGTAAATAATTTTATGAACTCTTTACACCTCAACATTTCTACATATAGTCATTTCATTTCACATTTCCCTCTTTAAAATTCCATTATTTGTGTGTTGTCTTACTTATCAAATGTTTTGTTTAGTGGATGTTTAGCTATATGTTCAAATGATAAAAAAATTAAAAATTCAGCATATTATTCCATTTCACTTTACTTATCACCCTAATTCATTTAGAAAACATTCAAAAAATCATCATGGCATAGGTTCTTATATTACTTCTTATGAACATAATGTACCTTATTTCTATGCACTTCTTTGTGAGGTTAGAAAACTCTAGCCTACAATATATTATACAAGATTGTCCTTGAAAAAATATCCCTTTACAATTAGCTATAAGAAAAAACACTAACATGCTAAAAAATAGGTAACCTTACATGCCTATCTTGGTCCTCGGTGATGATCCGTTACATTTTATTAGTTACACAATACTAGGATTCAGGGGCTAAGTAATTTCCAATAATAATAATAATAATAATAATAATAATAATAATAATAATAATAATAATAATAATAATAATAATAATAATAATAAATAATTTATAAGTTAAAAGATCATGCAAAGCAAGACAATTTACAATCTCTCACCCTTCGCTAATCCTTTGTGATGAGCCCTTGAATATCACTAGTTGAATGGGGTTAACATTGGTAGGAGATGCCCTTACTTTCCTATATCTATCCTTTTATGTTGAGCCCATGCATTTTCCTAGTCACATGAGACTAGGTGTAGGAGGTTAGAAAAAGTAATGCAAAAAGCTTAGTTGAATAAGATAGTGCCAAAAAAAAAAGTTCAAAATGTTTGCTTAGATGTTTATTCCAAAAGGAATAATTTATACCATTGATCAATTATGTCACAAATAACCACATATAGATGAATCCAACAAATTTAGTGTTTTATATGTTTGATAAGAAATAGAAATCCCCCTTTGATCGTAAGGATTAGGTCAACTTCCTAATCATTGTGAAGTTTTGATGTGTGTTTTTATATTTTCACTATCTCACCATTTATTCTACTTTATTTTTCATCCCTTTGATGCAAGTTGAAAGTTATTTTTTGTATGAAAAAAGTACCTCATTCATAACCTTAAAATTAATCATTAGCACACTAATAAAACATTTAGCTCATTTACAATTGTAAACATTCTCTTTCCATATCTAAATTATATAAGCATGTCCATAATTTTATCATCATAAAAATAAAAGATACATGGTACATCATCAAATGTATAATCATCTCAAGTACATAAATGGAGAAAGTAACATAAAAATTAAAACCAACAATACACCATGATAATAAATGTAAGCAATAAGTATTTATGTATATATCAATGTCAATGTCAATTTTATACATTAGTGTCTCAGTAAAATCACCTACTTAGAGGGAAAATGTGTCTAAATATCTCAAAAATCCAAAAAAGGTATCCATGTGCATAAGTAACCCTAGGATCCCATTGGAGGCTGATGTTATCCACCTCTAGAAGCCACATGCCTAGGGCTCCTACTCATCCTTCTCAAGTGAGAGGGTTTTCATGTTGAGGAGTGTCATGGGATATGTTTTCTGATCCTATGACATCACCTTCTCATCCATGACTAGGAGGATATACCTCCCCTTATCTATTAGTTTGAATAAGCCCAACCTATTTTATTCCTGATCACCTCCTGTAGAGTCTTTGCTTGAGACTCTAATCTAGTTATATGACACTATAGGAAAGTGATCTCTAAATATGTGTGACAAGCTGGGGAAAAAATGTCTATATGCCTACCTATTCTAGTAGTAGTCCTACCTCCACTAAAAATTGATCTTAAGTCATACTAGTACCCACCTGAAAGATATTTACCATAATATCTTTGATCGTAGTCATCCATATAGAATATGTATTTTCAACCCTAAAAATAAAATAGGCATTGGTTCCTTAACCATAAAAATAAAAGTAATAACTAACCATGTTGAAAGGTAAAGTGATAAATAAAATATTATAAATGAATAAATGTTTTACCTACATTATCCTCATGCTAGTTTGGATCCCACTCATCGAATCTCATGATGATCTCATCCTTTCCCACCTTAATCTCATCACCCCATCTAGTCACCTACTCCATCTTCTCCACATATTACCTACTAATATAATAGGGGATATTGCTATGGTGGTGGTGGTTTTTGTAGTTGATAGCCTCCAATAAAAAGTATGACTAGAATAACCAATAGGTATACCTCCTCCTCCTCTTACATGCTGATTCCCAACTTGTGTCCCTATAGGCTACTGTCTAGTCTATGCTCCCCTCATCCTAGCTACTCTTATGATAGGAACCCCTCATGTGAGGTAACGTCATTCCAACCTACCAAGCCATGTATATTTTCTCTCCATGAATCCCCTATATACTACATGGGGTGCCATATCAACTATGTTACATATAATAACCTAAATTGATGAGGTAAATTATCCCTAGGGTGTACCTCTATCTACATACACCTATCCCTAACCTTCTATATTACTATGGTAGCTATGAGGTATGCTACCTCATATGCCCACTATCCTATCATGCCTTACTAATGCATGCCTACCAAGTATAGTATTGCTTTGGGAAAAGATATAAAAGGTACCATCCCTATCCATATGGAGGCCTTGATGGCCCTTGCATCTACTATCATGACCCCTCACTTATAAGGGATCATCTACTCATACAAACTCATGACTAGTTTAGAGTGACTAATAGATAAATATCCCAATCATACAATCATGTATAAGTCCCTATATGTCCGTGATGACATCTCCTAGACCTATGAGTAACAAGAGTCCCTCTCCTCTATTTTATTGATAATGGTCACCTAACTATATAATAGGTGGTTTTTCCCCTTGGCCTCTACTAATCAAAAGGTAAGGATCCCTATGATGGACTTATAGAAAGTTGGGATTATTGATCCCTCTACCCCAACAAGAAACATTCCATACTTTTTACCCACATTAGGTGCATCTGCATCAACAAATTATTCTACCCAATTGGCTGCCTCTCCCTTGTTAATAACATCCCTCAAGGTCACAAGTTGACTTATCATTGGTAAGCCCATTATAATGTGTACTTTAGTAGGATTGATTTTACAATATCCCAAAGCCTAAAGAAAATATAAGGTGTTATGATCTAAATCCTATTAGGTGAAGAAGTCACATAATAACTTGTTCAATGGGGTGATAATCCCCACTTGAATAATCCTTAGTATCCCAGACCTATCTAAAATGAATATCTCATCTACTATCAATTGCCCTAAAATCCTTGACAAATACTTGATCCCTCACCTAAATCCAACATATGTATCTACCCCAAAAAAGGCAACCTAAAACCTTCCAAAACCTTTCTCTTTCCTAAATAATCATTCCAAACCTTAATTTTTAGTCTTGAGATTGAACCAAGACCTTATGTAGGTGGAATTTACATAACTATTGCCTTCATAAGGTGGATATTACATCATTATTGGAGGTTGTTATGTGACTACCACATGATACCAATGGAGACATAACTACCTCCTTACAAAGGGTGGTAGTTACATAACTATTAGTCTGTAAAGACTGGTGATTTCATCCTGCATCGATGATTTCATCCACCAATCTTTCTAATTATTATTAATACATAGTGTTTTAAAACATACAAAGATTTTTAAAGTTGAACACATAGGATAATAATCAAACACACAATATATTATTATATTGTACCCTCTTCTATGATCCTTCATGACATACAAATAAATAGGCAAAACATAGACTATGAATATGCATCCAAAAACCCATGATTCTCTCCTATAATTTCTCATAGGTTTATTAAATTTGATCAAAGTGTTTGTGTAGACAAAATTGAACACATAATAAATTGGTCACACAATATCAATATTCTATTACTGTCATTCAACTTTTTAACTAATTATAAAGCTATATAGGAAATATGTTTCCTCTCCTTGGGATAGTGAGATCCCTACAGTCTCTCACACAAACAATCTCCAAAATATGTATGAAATATATTATTACAATACATATAACTAACAATATACAAATCTAACTAATAATAACCAAACTTACCATATGGTACATACTATCTAGTAAATAGTAATTTACCCTATAGTAAATACTGATGCAAATGCTAATACTTAACATTCCCCTCTTAATGTTTAAATGGTGAGAATCTACATCTTCAAGAATTGGCCCTAACAAAATCATATTCCTACGTTTACTTTTAGGTCTACATACTACTGTCTGAATCTTGATATCTAGATCTTGATGCACATGACCACTACTATGCAAAGAATGCATCCTGCATTCACTCCATGTGAATGTAATACACATTTCACTAGATGATCATCTTCATAATACAAATATTGCCATATTTAATTATATCTACACTCTCCTTTTATCTAATCCAATAGGAAATGAAAATAAACATAATACTAGAAAATGAAAGATCACGAGGAATAAATCCTCATTATCATCTTATGTAGCCTTTGTTAATATTTATTTTCACCCAAATAAAAACAACATAGATAGTTTCACTACCATTGAAAAACTATCCTTGGCATTAGCTGATTTGGTGCAAAACACACCACACTAAAAAAATGAAAAACACACGACATAAAAGATGTTACCAAATCATATGGAGCCTCATCATTGGTGACTGATGAGAGGCTCCAGAACTTCTAGCCTTCATTTCCTTCATCCGCTAATTTTAGAAGCTACTTAATTGATATGTTGATGAAGCTCATGTCATTTTTAATGGAATAAGGTCCCCCCCACAAAATTGACATATTCAAAATTTGACTTTGGATGTTGCATACAAGTGATAATGCATCCCATTACATTTGAACACTCTTGACTTTGACACTTTTTAGACTTTTTATTTTGACAACAATAAAGACTCATAAAAAATAATGACCTAATGTACTTTATCTCTTTCAATGCTTTCTTAAAAATGAATCTTAACAAAAAATGACTCAATTGTCGATATTTTTGAATTTTTAAGATAAATGACACTTTGACAATTACTTAACCTAGAACCTATTTTAAAAATCAACATACAAAACTAAAACATTGACAAGACTATTTTTAAAATAAGACTAAAGTCTATATAATGACTTAAATCTATAATGACCAAACATATAAAATATATTGACTAAGCTTAAAAACTATTAATAACATTGACTCTATGAAATTATATAATATGACTTTGACGTAGATTTTAAATACTATAATTAGATAAAATTTTAATAATCACCCAATAGAAATCAAACTTTAAGACACCATATTTACATGTGTACCTAGCTATCGACATATGGATCAATGACTATGTGTTAGGTGAATTTTAGATCTGCTAAAAATTGCGTCTAGTTTGTATGCTGTCAAGTCTAAACGTACATGAATTTGCACAAAGGCTGAGATGCATGAAGTTTAATTGCAATGCATATGTCGTTAAATCTTGATAAAAATTGGATCCAAGTTTATAGTGTTCAAAGATTGACAACAAGTTTGTGATAAATTCATGGCAGAGGGTTGATGGCATAGATTTGAAGGCTCCAAAGCTGAGTCTGAAGTCTTTAGATCAAATAAATTTGGTGAGGTTTTTTGAAAATTAAATTGGTGGCATATATCATGCAATAAATTCATATACATATTCTCTATGGCTAAATGGTGTTGTACTATGTATATCTGAGTCAAGACTGCATGGGAATCCACTAGAAGAACACAAATGATAATACTGACAACACAGTCTAAAGCACAAATTTTCAATGGAACTTTGAGCATTGAAAACTTTATGGAAAACACTATGAATGATAGTTAGATAGGTGGTAGTTTTTCTTAATATCTAGTAGCATAGAAATGTCAAACATATGTTGAAGGATATATTAATATGCATAAAGATATCTCTACACAAATGCTAAATCCGTCTAGATATATCTATGATCATAATAATTACAAGTAGGTTAAAACATGAAGAATATAACTTAAATTTTATATATGAATTTCTAATATGTTATAAGATTCTTTCATACTAGGGCAACCATAGCTTGTAGTAGATCTTCCCCTTCACAGATCAATAGGCCATTATTATTCCTGCTCTGATACTAGATATTAAATTTGATCTAAGTTTTTGTGTACACAAAATTGAGCACAAAATAAATTTATCACATAATATAAATATTCTATTACTCTCATTCAAATTTTCAACTAATTATAAAGCTATATAGGAAATAAATTTCTTATACTCGAGATAGTGATATCCCTACAATCTCTCACATAAACAATCTCCAAACTATATATGAAATGTATTGTTACAATAATATATTCATATAACTAATAATATAAAAATATAGCTAATAATAACCAAACTTACCATATAGTACATACTATCTAGTAAATAATAATTTACCCTACAATAAATACTTATGTAAATATTAATCCTTAACAAGGTTATTGACAACTAACATATATACATAATATTGTTGTAACTCACAATAATATCACAACTCCTTAAAAAATAGATATTAGTGAATAGTTACTCATATAATAGTTCACAATATAATATTCACTCATTAATGAATCCATGTGAGTGATATTTTTCTTAACATTCCTCCCTTAGTACTTACATGGGGAGACAACAACATTTAATAACTAAATAACATGTCACTCCATAGCTTGCACATGGTCTTGATACTCATATTTATTGTGGGAATTAAATCTAACATGAATAGGGGACCATAAAACTATTCACATGAATACATGTTTTATGAATTGGGACCCATCAACCAACTCATATAAACACTTATACCAAAACAATCGAGATATCAAGAACATTTCCTGCTCTAGTTCTCATGGTTTTTATATCCACATTTTCATTACATCAATGGAAAATAGGAAATTTATCACTTGTTTTACACATAATAAGTATAGAAAAATAAAAAATAAAAGTGACACTATAGCAAAAACACCCCATCATTAGTGGCTAACAAGAGGCGTAGAAAGCCTTGACCTTCCAATGCCTCCAACCTCCTTAACAATAATTTGTTTACTAAACCAATGAATATTTTAAGCTCATATGTATGTCATTTTGAATGGAATAGGATCCCCCCTATAATATTGACACTCATATGGATGTCAGGTTCACCTAAAAATGCATCTGTTATAATAATGTGTATAAATTTGACTTCAAAGACCAAATGACATAAAGTATTTTTTACAAATGAAGACACATGACTAATAATAAAAATATAATTAAATATTGTATTTAACAAACTAAATGACACTTTTGAGTTTTTATATTTACTAAAAAAATGGACCTCTGATTGTTTAGTGACTAAAAACATACTGACAATTGAATTGGACTCAATGACACTAACTTATTAAATACTACCTCTATTTAATTGATATTAAAGACTTAGAAAAAATTACCCACTTAAACATAATTTTAAACCTTTAGATTATATCTTAATAAAATAAACACTTTTAAATTTATAGACTAAATCAAACCATATCATACAAAATGATATTCCTAAAAACCTAAATACATACTTTGACTAAATAAGTAAAGACTATTTCATTGATATATTTTCCAAACCACGTGTTTGTGGTCATACAAAGTTGAATGAATGAGAGTAGATTATGGATGTCAACTAGATAATGCATGGGCATTTGAATGAGCATGAACATAATAAAGTGTACACATAGAAATTGGAAAATTGGTATGTAAATCTTTGATTTCAATGCGAGTTAGCAGAAATGAAACACAATTACAATGTAGTTTTTTGCATATGATTTATTAATGTACATGACATGACTATACACAAGTGAATAAATGTACATAAATTTATTGGAAGGTCGAAACATGGTCTACCTATTTGATTGATGACACACATGGTCTACTAGCTTGAAAGTGAGGACTATTGATGACGAGTCATAAAATTTGAACTACAATGCTATAGACATTCAATGTAACTGATGTAGTTCCAAAAAGTGATGTAGGCCAAAATATTGATAAATTTTCCCAATGATGTCACACCTTAATTTTACTTCTAGATTGGTTACACATGCTTAATTTATATGATAAAAAACAAAACTATACTATGAGAACAAAATAATATTTTGATGATAAATTGGGAAATATAGTGCTTGACTACCATGGAAGGGGTGGGCCAATAATTATAGTAAGCTTCCCTATACACAATTAGAAAATCATTCTCACAAATATGGCCTACTCTAATACCACTGTTAATAATAAAAGGATATTATACAATGTTTTAACACATACAAAGATTCTTGAAGATAAACACACATGATAAAATTCAAACACACAATATATTATTATATTGTACTCTCTTACAAAATCCTTCATGACATATAAATATATAGGCAAAACATCGCCTATGAATATGCATCCAAAAACCCATGATTCTCTCCTAGAATCTCTTGTAGGTTATTAACAACTAACCTATATATGTAATATTTTTGTAACTCTAAATAATATCACAACTCCCTAAAAAATATATATTAGTGAATAAATTACCCATGTAATAATTCAAATAAAATATTCACTCATTAACTAATTCATGTGAGTGTTATTTTTCCTAACACTAATCCCCAAACCATCTTGATTACCCCAAAATCAATGATTTTTTTTACCATTTCCCTAGTTTACCCAACACCCAATTCCATTCATGTAATTAATTCCTGAGTTTAGCAGATCTAAGAACATTTTTGATCAAATTTTCAAAATTGGGGTAAAAATATGAAAATTAATAGTACTAACATGTGCTTTCCCTATTCCCAATATCGTTGATACATTTTACATCCTCTACTCATACTTGTCAATTTGGTTACTTTATATTTAAATTCCATCAATGTGAATTTAGATCTCTAAATTCTCAAAACTCAATTTGCACAAATGAACTCTATTTTGGAAAGGTATTCAAATGTATAGTCCTTTTAGCTAGCCATTGCATTTTGGTTTTTTTTTTTTTTAGTAATTTTCTTTTCAAACTTGAATTTTATCATGTTTAGGAATATCCATCACCTTAATAACCCATAAACATGTCAAATAATTTTAACATTTTATTTCTCATAGAGTTATTACAAGACATGTTTTTCATTTCCAATTTTGTAGGTTTACAACATTTCAACCCCAGAATCATTGCCATGATGGGATGGATCAGGTAGTATCCTAACCTCTATGCACATGGTAAGTACACTTGTTTATGCTTTGATTAATTAGTATATTTTATGCTTTATTTTTAAAAATACACTTGATTCTTATTATTTATTTGCAAGTCATGAGTTTGACTCTATTGGATAGGATACACCACATAAGCAAGTATGGTACGTTTTCTAACCCTCATTTGCATTGTAATGCATACCTGCTTAGGAAAACACCCTCACCAATTCATGACAAGGCATATTTTCAAGGGGACAATATTTACACACCTAAAAATTACACGGTGCAACATTTCTAGAAAAACCCAATAATGATGCAATGACCTATACATATATATATGCTCAAACTTATTGTTCTCATAGTCATTTTATATTTTATGATATTTTTAAACCTTTATAAACCTATAAGTTTGTAAAATTTTAAGTCTTTTAACTTGTGTTTTTAATCCATCTTATCCATGACAAAGCCACCACCTTCTGTGATGGAACCACTGCTCACCGTGAAGAAACCACTCTCCATGACATTCTTGCCATGACAATTTAGTAAAATTCTATATGAAAAGTATAACATGAGTAGGGTTTCTTTATCTGATGTGGTAGTCATATAATTAACTATTATAGTTTGAAATTTTATCATGGTGGTTTCATATTCACCCCCTCCATTAAGTGATGGTTTCATCACTGTTTGAGTAATTTTAAATTTAACATATGAGACTTCAATTTTCACATGTTTTGCATGATTTTGATCATGTTTATTGTTTATTTTATCTTATGTTCACCTCTTATATGTACTATATCAATATTATATTTTTATCGGACATTATCTCTCTTATCCTTTCTAAAATTGGTTTGATTTTTAGTTAAACTACTACATGCAACCCCTTTCTTCCCTTACGAGTATCTCTTCTCCCTTAGAGTTTAAAGATCTAATATTTTCATTATATATTGAAGATTATAAATTTTATAGATCCCTAATATGCTTGATTTGAGTTTATGAGAAGTATTTTCTTTAATTTGTGGTCATATTTGTGTTATTCTACGTTTGACCAAAAATTGAAGTAAAGAGTCCTCCAAAACTCAAAGCACATAGACTAGGTCTCTATACGACTCAAAAGCTTCAAAATATAATGTAAATATTGGATCCATAAAATCTAAGGAAGAAGAGTTACTTGTAAGGGAATAAATAGGTTGTATGTAGTATTTTACCTAAACATCAAAGAAATTTTAGAAGGGATAAAATAGATAATATTTGATAAAAATAAATTTAGGACTGAGTTGGGCCATATATAAGGTGAACACAAGAGAAAAAAATTAATAAACATGATTAAAATAAAAAAATGTCTAAAAATTGTAGTCTCAAATGCTAAATTTAAAAATATACAAATAGTGACAAAACCACTACCTTATGCAGGTAGGGAAGATGAAACTTTCTAAAGTCAACTCTGAAACTACCACAATTAATGATGAGATCACCACATCAAATGAGGAAACCACTACCCATATTAAACATTCATCATGTTTTTTTACAAAAATTATTTTGTGGGAACATCATGGAGAGGGTAGTTTCATTTTCATGAAGGGTGGTTCTGTCACAAAAGGTGGAAATTTCATCATAGAGAATATGGCTTCAAAATATAAGATAAAAGACTTAAAAAAGATATCTCAAAAATGGATCCTAGGATGATTGTGATGATATCACAAGAGATTTATAGTGTCACATTTCTTTATGAAAGTTACTAACTGATGGGAAACAAAAATATAAGGTCCTTTAGTGTTAGTAAGAATGATGTATCAAAGTTCTTGGTCACTGCTAGGAATGATGGACTAGGTATAGTTAGGATGGATGACTTGAGGGATATGATCAACTCGTTCAAGCCATATATTAAATTTAATATGTGAAGTGAATGAAAATATGATGAGGCTAATCCTAAAAATAAAATATAGGTGTGATGAAGGTTTATATTTGGAGATTGTTGTATGGAAGACCTCACATATGATTGAGTATAATGATGGGATTTACTTGTATGCATTCTTGCTCATCAAGGACATTGATTTGGTCAATAATGAGATGGGGAATATGAGTTTAATGTAAAATATCATTTATAATTCACACATTTATGTCACTTTAAATGTTACTACTAGGAACATGAGATTTAGCCCTAAAAAATATACCATATCTAATAAGTTATGGATGTTCTCAAAGTGCCATGAAAGGTGGAGAGATAATGATGTGATTTATTGTTTGATCATATTAATTGCCTAGGAAATGGTATGAAAAAATTACTTATTATTTTAGATGTGTGAAATCAAGGTTTGATCTTGCACTCATCTTGATAAAGCTTAGTTAGTTGTATTTTTCAATATTTTGGATAATATTTTGTAAATAAATCAAACTATGCTAATTGCTGAAAATGAAAGTACTTTAAAATGATTTAAATTAAATGATGAAATTATATGAATTAAATTATATTTTTTTTAATTTTCAAATATATTTTTATGCATGCAACACTAAAACCAAATTCTACGCTAAATATGCGAGTGTTGATTTCACCCTTTTCTATCTTGATGTAATATTTCAACTATATGCAAGCTAAATAAAGATTCTATTTTTGTATTTTTAAAATTTAAATGTATGAAAATATTATATAATTAATTTTTTTAAAAAAATTTAAATGGAAATTATATCCAAACCATATAAATTACAAATTCCAAATATTTAGAAACTCTTTTGCACATGCAAGCTATAAACTAGTTTTTTTGGAATTTTAAATGTTTTATTGTAATAATAAATGATCTAATTTGAAATGAATGATAAATAAAATATATTATTTTATAATTTGTGATAATTTTTCAATATATAAATTAATAAATTTAGATCTAATATGTTATATTTTCCCCTTGTTTAGGTTGTCTAGGTTTTTCTAGGTGTTTCCATATGTGTGTGTGGGCACGTGCACACACATGTGTGTGCATGTACTTGTTCCAAAAATAAAATTGAAAATTTTTAAGTGAATTTAAATAATGAATTAATTTAATTAATATACCCTAATATTTTATGCAAGCTACATATTTTTAAATGTTTCTATGTGCAAATAAAATGAAAAGATTTAAAGTATTTTTTTTGGTGAAAAAGGAGAGGAAACTAATTTATTTTATTTTTATTTTAAGTTTTATGAATATGAAATATAATACAATATAATATAATATAATATAATATAATAATTAAAACTAAAAGTGAAAACCCCCAACCTGATCAATAATGATGACAAAGTGAAGGCAAAATATTGTTGTAGTGAGTATACTATCCTCAGGTATGTTAGCTCATTGTTTGATTAATCATGACTATTGAAATTATTATACAAGAGGATTAAAACAAAATCAAGCAATAAGGACACAATATTTAAAAATAAAGCAACTAAATAATAGCTTGACTGATCTAAAAATCCTAAAAACTAGTTATTAATTCATGGATTCTCCTCTACAATCTTGCATAGAGAAACATGAAGATGATCACAAACTAAAAAAAATACTCATCTAAAAATTAAATTAGATAGGCTATGGATATGTAAGACTCAAAAGCTTCAATCTCTAATGCAAATCTCAAATCCATAAATGTTAAGAAAAAGAGATAATTTTAAGGGAAGAAAGAGATTATATGTAGTAGTTTATCTAAATATCGAAGAAATTTTAGAAAAGATAAGAGAGATACTATTTGATAAAAATAATATTAAAATTCAATTGTGACATCTAGGAGGTGAACATAATAAAAAGTAAATAAACATGATCAGAAGCATGTAAAATGCATGAAAACTAAAATCTCAAATTCTAAGTTTAAAAATGTGTAAATAATGATGAAATCACTACCTTAAGTAGGTGGGAAAACAAAACCATTGCTGTCAACTTTGAAACTAATACAATCAATTATGGGACCACCCCATCAAATTATGAAACCACTCCCCATGTTACACTTTTATCATGGTGTTTTAAGAAATTGATGTGGTAGGAATGTCATGGAGAGGGAATTTTTTCCATGGTGAGAGGTTCCATCATATAAGGTGGTGGTTTTTTCATGAATAACATGGATTCAAAATCCAAGCTAAAAGAATTCAACATTTACAAACTTAGAGGTTTATAAAAATCCAAAAATATCATAATAGACAAAATGACTAAGTGAACATCAAGTTTAAGCATATATATAGGTGGATTTCATTGCATTATGATTGAATTTTTTAGGAAATGTTATACTATGTATTTTTTGGGTGCATACAATATCTAATACTCCAAAGATGGATATCAAGCCCATGTAATTCTCCCACCTAGGGTGATTAATGTGATAGTGCTTCTCTGCAAAGTGTATTCATATAAATATGGATTGAATACTTTATAATAGTTTTTTTGACTCATATAAAATAGGATTCTGACTTAGCTAAGGGTTTATTAAAGTGAATATAATAAAATTTGGAAAGAATAGGGAATCTTTGCTCAGTGTGAAATAGTATAAGTGTACCCAAATAATGAAATTGCTAAGTTGGTAAGTAGTAGAATAAGTAGATTAGATGTGATTTTATAGTAATCTAAAATAGGTGAAACCTCATGCTACCTATCTTAAAAATATGAACCAATTTATAAGAGAGGGTTTACATTTTAAAAATATTCATTATTGGGTAAATACAAAACTCAACTCATAAAGGTCAAGATAGACTAACGATAAAAACCCAAGTGAGTCGATTCTGACTTATGAAGGGTAACATTTGATGTTAAGAATTTGAAATGTATATACAAATTCTATGATAGGGTTTTATCACTTTATAATATTTATGTAGTTGTAAAATAACATTTTATAAGGGATGGACCTGTATAAGTACTTAGGATAGAGTGAGATGGTGAAAGAAAACTAATTTAAATTCTCAAGTCAATTAAGGTAAATGTGGGATAGAACTAATAATATCATGTATTCATGACTAAATTTAAGTATATAAATTCCCCCTCCATTTGATATATAAATGAAATTAATATAGTAAGAGGAAAGATATATCTGAGTGTGTAAAACACACTTATCCTTTAGGAGGAAGCTTCAATCATGTAAGATGTTCCATAGTAAATCCTACAATGATGTAAATGACATAGATGTTACTCTTGTAACTTTGATTGACTATTATGATTCCTTGAAGAATTTGATAAATGGCGATTCCTATGAAGCACTTGGAGTGATTGGTCCCTTAGTTAAATCATGGTAAATTGAGGGTGATCAGGCTCTAATTTAAGGTGAACATGTATATAAAATAGAACCCATTATGGGACATACAAACCTCAATGTGTGTTTTTGGTATTTGTAAACCAAATATGGAAATGATTTAGAATACAAAATAGATTCAAATATTATGATTTTGGAGGTTATTGAATATACAATATGCATTATGCACTTAAATAATCAACCACTATAGATGTAATTTGAATTCAATTTTCACTTTTATTCTTAGTTCATATGATACTTTATATAAGTTTTAAATTTCAAAATCTCATAGAAGGGAAGGATATTCTTTACCTTATCATGAATTTGTACTTAGCATAAATTTATGCATGAATTGGTATCATGCCCCCAAAATATGAAAATATTAAGTGTGAATGAATCTAGTCTATGCCCCCTTGTGATAATTGTAAAATTTGTAATTATATGTAGATGTAAACTTTGTAATTTTTTTTCAAAGTTTATACACATATGCTTATTCATATGTACCCAAAATGTATGAGTATGTAATATATTCCTATAATGTGAATTAATATGTATGGTATATGCCCCCCTAATCTTTACTAATACTAAATTTTGAACTATTATGAATTCTATGAAATTGATTTATGCTCATAGAAGCTTATCTTTTATAAAAATACCATTCAAATGCCCCACCTTTTGAGATGAGGGATGTGTCCTAAAAATTAATCATATCAAAATAAAAGCTAACTATATTATACATATCAAGATATAATCATATAATATCATAACATATGTGACAATGTATGTAATCATATTAAGATATGTATCATTTGAAGAATGTAAGTAACATATAAGGCAAGGCCTAAAGTGTCAAATCTAGATAAATTTATTAATGATGATTATAATAGTAGTTGTAATAGAGTAATCCTATGTAATAGTTAATTCATGATATAGATCATGACACTCATAAAAATTAACAAGATCAATAAATACACAAAAAAAACATGTGTAATGTCACTTAAAGGGATACTGGCCAACATGAATGGACATAAAAATGTCACAAACTCAAATAATGCTAAGGTCCACACATAATAAGGTTAAGGTCCATACACACAATAAACATGAATATGTTGTAATCATAGATAAGGTCCAAGGGCCATTCACTCAATGGATATGCATATGTCACAATCACATAGAAGGACCAAGGGCCATACATAATAGAAAATAAAATTTTAATCTACTATGTGTATACACATAGTATTTTTAAATTTTTATCAATTAATGACACTTTATATCTTTTAGGAACCTGTCGAGTCTCAATCTCTTTGAGTGCATGCCTTAAAGGGTACATCATGAAAGGGGTGGGTAGACCATTGGTACTTCACAAGATTGTTATCCCTTTTTCCACTTATTATCTACACACTTATCTCCTAAAAACATTATCCCTAAGCTTGTTCTTCTCTATTATACCTTTTCTAATCATTTTCTAAATTTTATCCTCCTATTCCTCACCTTAATCACATTTTTCTAGTCAGTTGTACTAGGTCAATTGGGTTGACCTTGTAAAGTTTTGGGTAGTTTTCACGTAGGAACTAGTTTGGCCTTTGACCAACCTAGCTCATGACCTAATGAATAATTGTTCAAAATTGTGCTAGGTCGACTGGGTCAACCCTATCGGCCATGATTTTTGGAATGGTTTAAGGTCAAATTTGCCTATATATACAAGTTCATTTCACCATTATTTATAGAAAACAAGAAGAACTAAGATATATTGTGCATCTGCTTATTGACTATTCTACTTGAGGAGCAAGCTTAGGGTTTCATACTTTTTTTGGAGATACAGATCTTATTTTATGAATAAGTATTTTGGATGAATTGATAGGTTATGTAGCCTAGAACGGATTTTTCCTTGTCATCCTTACATACCACAATAACCTCTTACAAAGCACCTTGGCCAAGGTAGTGATTGAGGCTTGGTGGGTTTGTCTTCAAAGGTAAGTATTCCTAACTTTATTCCTCCTTTGTAAGAGTAAATAGATATGCATTATACTTATATTCCATGCATTAGGATTCCATATACATTAACATGAGTATATGTCTCTCATGCATGTTTAATTTTATTGTTTCTAACCCCACTTTATGCCACAAGCTTTTGAGTACTAGATTAGATTTGATTTACTTGTTATTAGTTTAGTGAGAAATCAAAACAAAGGACTCCTTAGGGTTATTACATGATTGTTCTTTATTGGAGGCTTTAGAACCCTCCCTAACATAGTGTATTATAGTAAGAGATCCCCTAATTAGGTATAGTAGATCCTCATATTGGTCATGCTCCCACTTAACAAATATGTCCCCAATTAGAAGTGTATGGTATGATATATCTTCTCTGAGTTAGGATTGATTTATAAACATGATACATTTTTGATTGCATACATTCTGGTGAACTTGATGTGAACCTAACCATTATTGGTTTTTCTTCACTTATTTCATTATTTTATCATTTTATTTTTCATATATTTGTGATGTTAGGTCGACTATATCGACACAATACTAACTTCTATGCATAGGTTTTATACATAGTCACATCAATATGACTTTGTTCTATCTATGTAGGTTATTCTTCAGGTATAGGATACCATGTCAAACCAATTAACATAGTACATGTTTTCAAGGTTTCAGACATTTAATTCAACATACTAGGTTGACCTAGTCGACCTTGTACATTTTTAGGTTGTTAGCAATAAGTTTTTAAAAAGCTAGGTCAACCCAATCAACAAAGTTAGTAGAATTTTCAAGTACTAATCAAGGTTGTTTAATATAAATCTCACTTCCCTCCATCCTCCAACCCACCAAGGTTCATATCTATCCTTATCTCTCTTTCTTTACTTTCCTATTTTTCATAGTTTGTAGTATTTAAAATTATCCCTCTACAGTCAAGTAGGTCGACTCTATCAATGTAGTTATGTATTTTGTATTTTGTTTGGAAAGCTAGGTCAACCCTGTTGATGTAGTTCAATTTCAGACCTTTGATTCCATAGTATAGAGGTGATACTATTGACCCTATTCTATATTTTATGCATACATTATCAACTACATTGACACTTTATTGTGTTTCAAAGTTGGAATTAACCCTTAAATGATAGTAATTAGATCACACTTTAATTTCTTATTGCTTGCATGCTTAGAATAGATCACATAGTATAATTAGGTGGTTTTCAATATACCATTTAGTTAAACTATTTTCTCTTTTATGAACACACTACCAAATCACAAAATCTTAAAACACATTTAAACAATTGTCTACCCAAGGCCTACCTACTTAGATTTCATCACCAAGGAGGAAGCCAACTTGGTTTTCTAGCCAAGTATAAATACATGGTTAATGACATATTTTGGCTAAGCACTTGACACCCTTATTACTACAGTGTGTGAAGTGAGGGGGTAGGCCCCAATACTAGGCTAATACCATTACCAATATAGATCCTTTTTAACCCAAATGTCTTGAAACCATCATTAAATTGCTTTTTAGTTCCTTGATTACATCCAAATTCTTGTCACATCTAAAATTATACTCTAAATATAACAACATTTAGGTTGACCACTTAGTTAGATTTTAATTTTCAAGTTGATTGTTTACTCTTTTCTCAATTTTATGTTGTATTGTAAAAACATGTATTAGTCAGCATTGGTGCAATATTTTGTGTTGTGTTTCTCAATTGGATCAACCTCATTGATCCAATTGATTGTGTGTTTTAATTCATTTCTTGATTTCATAAGTACTTGAAAAATTATTATTGTTTTAGTACATATTCATTTATATTGATACAATCCCTTATAGGATATTTATTTTCCCTACCTATTATACTAGGTCAACCTAATTGACCCTATACACTTTTTTAACCTCTATTTGATGTACTAAGTTGACCTAGTCAACTTTTTACTAGGTCCTATTTTTATACTAGGTTGACCCAGTCAACTTTGTACTATTTTTGTCACTTCCTATTTCCTTGATTTTTACATCTCTATTACCTTGTTTAATCTTTCTCCATCATGAATTTTATTTTTGAAGACAACACTAAGTTATATTCAATAGACATGATGAGTCTTACCAACCCTCATAGGGTTTCCCATAAGAAGAGAAGGGATCCTTTCCTAGATGAGAGTAATGTTCATATAGCCACTTGTATAATGAACTATATAACCCATCCTAATTCCTATTCATAATGTAATCCTCTCTTCTCACTAGAATATTAACCCAAATTAGAGTATACCCCTGAAATGCTCATCTTTATCTCTAAATTTCCTCAACATTGAGGAAAGGATCCTTCTACCATTTACCATATCATGATTAGTGGTCAATCCAAAGAGACTCATTCACCTTCTCCCACATTATCAAATGGATTTAGAGGTACTACTTTCTTTGATTCTTATCTTCTTCCCTCGATTATGACCCCTTCTCATACCATGACCTCTTCTTATTTAACTTCTTCTACCTCCATGCCTAGTATCTCCACTAACATGGTAGGTTCTATACCTAGTGGGCCTCTCCTAAGATCCCCTAGTGCATAATTTTATACCCAAGGTAATCATGCTTCTATTGTTTCCTCTTCTCATCCCTTCACTAGTCCATATTTTACCACAAAATTTTTTTTTGCCACTAGTGCCTCACATTCTAACAATTCCTCTCAAGTTCCTAACAACACCAATAGTGGTAACCAAGTCACAATAACAAATCTAATGATTCAAATAATGCTAAAAATTCCAATAAAACCCATGATTTTTTTTATAAACACTTAATCAAATGAATACTTTTCAAGATCATAATACAAATCAAATGATGAGAATGCAAAATCACCTTCTCCATCTTCAAACTCATCCTAAACCAACATCTGGGGGCATGCATACCTATTATTCAAGATTACCAAGGAAATCTCATCCCTCAACCTCCTTTGGTCAAAAAAACCATTAAACATCTTCAAAATGAGCCTCTTACCACTCAAATTTCTAATATTGATATAGGAGGTATCACCCCTACCATTTATTATAAATGGATCAACTGATGCCACCCTTAATCTAAAATCATTTGGAAATATTTATAAGGATTAGGTCAAATTTAACCCCTTTGTTGTTACCAAGCTATTAGCCAAAACTCTCATGGGTGATACTTTAGATTGGTACAACTAACTTAAAACTCATTTTATTACTAGTTTGAAAGATTTAGTGAATGCTTGAGTTTCAAACTAGTGATCTTCCCAATAATACTTTGGCTCACTTTATAAATTGTAAACAAATTGAAAATTAAACTTCCCAAGATTTTTTTAAAAGGTGGAAAACATTATCCAACAAATGTGAACACAAAATGGACAATGATAATATTTTCCATCTCTTTACCAATGCTCTTTTTCCCAAGTTACAATATCAAGTCCACACTCTCTCCACATACATTGGAGGAGGCGATTAACCAATAAAAGTATCAATATTTCCTTATGAATCAATTTGAGCTACTCCAACCTTCTATGGGTCCTCATATCTTACTTAAGAATACAAATTGTAATGGTATCAATGATGGTGTCACAGACTCTTATGACACCATTCACACTATTCAAGCTGTCATTCCTAACCAATCTTTGTAACTAGCTCCACCTTTTCAACACTAATCCTCATTTATCTTCACCTAATACTACCAATGTTCACAAATCCCTATCCTCAACTAAATTACTAAAATGTCTACCTAGGCATCTACCATGAGAACTTGATCCCACTCATCCTATGAAATCTTGGTATGATCCTAACAAGTTTTGTTGGTTTCACACTAATTAGGGTCATTCTCATGAGACCTATAGGTAGTTTCATAATTTATCTATGGATTTTCTTCTTGGTCCTAATTTGGATCATGATTCAATCATTCAAAAGCATCAAAAAGCCTATGACATTAATTTTAAGGCTCATGAAACTAATAATTAATATCAAGCCTTGAATCAAGCTAATGTTCATTTAGATATCTATAAAGACCCTCTTCCAAATCACCAAAACCACCAAGATAACCTAGACAAGACCACCCACTCCACCAACAATGTATAAAGTCTTGTTGAGACTACTCCTAAAGAGAATGTGGTTAATATGACTAATATGCAAAGGGTGGTTGCTTTTGTTGACCCTCAACCTATATACACCCCTCTATTGCCTTGTATATTTCATGTTATCTATGATTATTCTGAAACTCACTTAAATGAGTTAGGTAAAGATGACATTATAACCTTTTATTAACCAATTCTAACTTCTCTCTTGGATAACTCTTACCATTCTATTTCCACCATTTCTCTATCTTCTTTACCTAACACTAATGATAATCAAACTTCTATCAACACTTCTACCAATTTTAAAAACCAACCTAAACAAATTGCTTCATATTCACAACATAATTTACAAACTTGTTCTAAACCTTCTCCTTCTTATCAACATAAATTCCAATGCACTTTGGTTCCTCTTTCCGAGGACTTGCTTTAATGCTATGCACCTATTTCTAATAACCTTGTTATGGGTTATGATGAGTGAGATCCCATCATGGAACTCACTAATATCCCATCTCAAATTCCAATCCTTAAGCTTATGAGGAGCTTTCCATGTCATAAAAACCATCTTATACAACTCTTATTCAAACTGAACATCCCTTGTCCTCCTCTAGCAGGACACAAAACAACCTTATCTGGATTTGAAGATAACATATTACAATAATGTGAAGAGAAGTCCATCTATGTTGATGAAATAATGGACACTTATCTTTGCTTAAAATAACCCATTACTTCTATGATTCTTGATAAAATTTTATGTCATGTGGAAGATCCTTTTCTATCCATTAGTGTCCAAATTGGCAATATCCAAGTCAAGCATGCCTTGATTGATGAGGGTTATGGCACCTATGTTTCCTCTCTTGAGTTTATCAAAATGCTTGGATATTTTGAATGCAATATCAAGTCCACACACAACACATTTTAAGGATATGATTAAAGGAAAATGCCTCCTTTAGGTTGTGTGTGGATTCCCATTACCATATCACATATCACCATTCATGTTAAGGTAATGATATTTAACTTTCCTCTATCTTATAACATCTTGCTTGTTAGGACATAGACTCACCATATGAGAGTTTTTACTTCTTCTACCTACCAATGCATTAAAATAACTCACAATGGAGCCATCTATAGGATTTAAGGTGAGACCAACCCTTTAAATTTTGAACAATTCCAAGACCATGGTGTCTTTAATATTCTTACTCTTGAACCTTTACCTAGTGTTACATTAAATGAGTCTCAATGATTCATCTTTCCCTTTAATTCCACTTGAGCTTACAATGGTCATCCCAAACTCATTGTGAATATTCTTCCTAACCTCTTAGATTTTGATGATGATGAGCCTAATGAAATCAACCTAAATATTAAAACTTTTCATCTCTCACCTCATCTCATCTCTCATCATCATGATTCTTTATAGCCTCATTATTGTAAACCTCCTTGTGATTATATTCCCATTGTCTTGACTAAGACTTGACATTATATTCATCACACTTCATCAGATGACAAAGTAATCCCTACGTGTGTCATTGATATTCACACACTTGACTACAATGATGGTTATTCCTTAGATGATCCATTATTAGGTGGTCTTTTTTAGTCTCATGATACTGAGATTGTTCATTATAATTCTTCTTTACTTTAGTCTTTTCATGTATATTCTTGTATTCCATCATTTATAGTTTTTAATTTTAGTATTTTTCCTCTTTATTGTAGGGTAGAGATGGTGCTGAAACCTCCAGTTTTTGAGGAACCTCATATGAGTATGCTCATGGATAATGATATGATTAGGCCTTATCACTTTACTAAGTACCATGATCGTTATAGCCTACTTATCCCTAAGATGCATGTAACCCTTCTTCAACCTTCTATAAAAACTACTCCTTCTTTAGTAGAGTCCACTATAGTTAATCCTATTTATTTTCTTTCTATAGTTGAGATCATTATTTCTCCCACTTTAGCTGAGTCTCTCCCTAATTTTGATCCCATTGCTCCTTTCATTGAGCACAATCTCATTCCTTCCCCACCATTACCTTCTCTTGGTGATGGTTTGCTTCTTTTACCTCAGATGGCTCTATCACCCACCAAATGGGATGATGAGCCTTCCTAAGCTTCTTCTACTCCTATTACACCTCCTCTTATGAGTATTTATAATAAGCCTACTCATAAGTGTATCTATTGCTTCCATGACACAAATAACCATTCTTCCATGCATTATTAAAATCTATGTTAATATATTGATACTTTGCATCCTTCTACCTCTAAGTCTTCATATAAATCCATAACTCCCCTAAAGGTAATACTTGAGTATATGCCTAAGTATGGAGAGGTGTATTGTCTTTGTAACTAATGTGGTACCCATCACACCAATCATTACCAAATCCTTTAGGAACACCTTAAAGATCACCTTATAACTATTATTTCCCCTTCTACCATTCTTCCCACATGTCATTCTTGCAAGAAGTCTCCCCCTTCTTCACCCATGGTTCCACCTCTTGTGGTTCCATCCCCTCCTGTGGTCCCTTTTTCACCTCCTATTTCTTCACCCATGAGATCTTCACCTATGGACCTTTCCTCACCTATAGATCCTTCTCTACCTATGAGTCCCTCACCTATGGCTCTTTCCCACTAATGATTCTTGCATCTCCCATAGAGTTCACTCCTATGAATTATTTTGAGCATCTCTTGAATAATATTCCTCCTTAGCATGATCCATCTAGCATTCCTACCTTTTCCATTGAGGAGATTAGATGAGAATTATTTTCCTATTTTTCACTAAAGATAGATGAGACATTAGTAGCTATTCACATCCAACTTCATAAAGATCTTTTAGATGTTTTGGATAAAGACTCACTTGAGTGATTGTAATGAGGGGTGGTAAAGGCATCATCACTAAAGATCACTTATTTTATTCCCCTAAAGAAGTTGTTGACCTATGCCTTGTAATGGCTATCTCCAAAGCCAAAACATTAGTTTTTGTTGAAGTATAAGATACTTGGGAACTTAGGAGACCCCTCAAAATTTCCCTCCTAATTCAAGGGTATGATTCTCTTTGAATGATAAGTTCACCTAGTTTATTCATCTATAGGCATTCCTGAATGGGAAGGAGGTCTATCCTATGGCTAAGTGTCATGTGTTTGACTTGGAGGCCATTTATGGATCCATGTAGCTTGTACTTTATTCTTAGTTACTTTAGGATCATATTGAAGGGCTTGAGCCCAAGACATAAATATTGATTTTTTCTCATTTTCATCCATACTTCAGTATCATCAATTACATTTAAAAAGAGTGTATCATGGTCATATTCCTCATGGCCATAGGAAACATGTACCTTATTCTTATCCTTTAGTTGTAAGAGATATCACCTTTTTTTGTTCTTCAGGTCTAATTCCATAAAAGGTGAAACCTATAAATTGTATTGAGTCTTAGCCTTGGCAACATGAAGAAAATGTGATCTGACCACATATTATTTTTTTCCAATGCTTAAAGGAGTTTTGAAAGAATAGGATAAATGCCTTTGACCCATTTCTTCATCAATGCTATTATAAATTTTATATGCAATTTATTGCTCCTCTATATGGTCTAGAACATGGTGTGGTAGAAATAGGGGAGTGGAACTTGTTCCTTCTACCCTGATAATAGTGAAATCTAGGTATTACTAGTAATCTCCCATTTACTTAAGATTTTTCTTATATACTTAGATAATCTAGGCATTAAAATGACCTATATGGCCTATAATATTTAGGGATATACCTCCTTACTTATCCTCTTAGTTTTGTTCTTATATCTATGAAAAAACATTAAAGAGCAGTCTCCACCTACCCTTTTTTTTAACACTCATATGAGGGCTATCATTATTGACCATAGGGATTATATACTATGCCCATGACTATATCAAACATGTAGGACATCATGTAAAAGTTTCTATCAATTTCCATCTGATTAGGGTGAAGAAGTTATGATTTTAGCTTGGCACTTATAATTCCCCCAGTGTCACTAACTTGTTGAATGTCAATAGTATATGCAACAAAGGAACCCACTTAACCTGGACATATGTAATACTAGGAAAACCATGCAATCTATTCAATAAGGCCATAACTATCCTAATTCAAGGCTTGAATGTTATAATGCAATTGGATGAAATATTCCCCTTCATATTCACCCTCTACCTTTAACAAGCCATTGTTTCAATTTTTCATCTACTGTATTGTGATCAAGCCAAACATTAGTTGAGACCTAATTGTAAGCAACTTCAGTGCATGGGAGTCTAAGGTATCTCTCAAATTCCTTACATGAGATGTAAGAAACAATTTTTTAACCTTATTAATGTGTAATATATCTACATAAATAATTGAATTAACAAATAAAACTTTGAACATGTCAATACACAACATTACCTCTAGTTTGGTTACCACTTGGTGGAGGCCTTATTCTTTGATTTGTAATATATTATCTATGTATTACTTATCTTCAAGAGGAAATTGGTCCTTGATAGAATATGTCTTTACAGAATCCACCTCTTCCTAGAATACTGAGTAGTGCATGAAATTTAAATCTAACACATTCCTTTCAAATATAGTAACCATGTATTTGGCTCCTCCTACAAATGAGTAAGGAGAGGGAATTAGAGACTTGCCCTATTTTTAAAAAGAGTCAATTGCTCTTTGATAGTTACTACAATTCTATTTGTGACTTGATTAGTTCATTCTATGGTTTCTCACTGAATAAACTAAGGATTTTAGGATACTAGAAGGCTCAAAGAAGTGATCACTAGATTGAGAGAGTAATGACAAAGTGAATTCCCATTTTTCATAGATTTTGAATATATTATTACCAATCTTAAGTATTGAATCCATTCATATGAAATCAATGTAGATAAAAAAATTAATTTTAATTTTAATTTTGATTTGAACTCATTATTTAGCTTTGGCAGGTTGGTTTGTTCCCCACATGGCAACACTTCATTAAGTCTCTATGTCTAGTCATCACTTTTGAACTAGTTATTGATTACTTGTTGACTAGTTATTTTACCATGTTGTCAAACTATTCTTTCCATACCTTGGCCACATACCCTTCCAAAAAATGAAACTTTTATATCTTTTATCCTATTGTCTGTTTAGCCTCCCATCATGTTTTGTATGCTCTGCAGTCATGGGTCAACATGATCAAGCCATGTGGAATGATCTTAGGTACGTAGAGAATCAATATGTTTAGAGGCTTAGATCTTATTTATTTGAATTGTGTATGTCTTATAAGGTCTTAAGGAGAAAAAAATAGACACATGGAATGATCTTTTGGCATAGAAAATTCATGGGCTTAGATCCTTCATACTTCATATTTTAACTATGCTTCAAATCCTTCAAAGTTAAGTTAGGACATAAATGTGCCAAGTTTCAGTCATCCAGAGCTCAGAGACATTAGACTATATAAAAAAGGTCTATTTAATCCTTTTGGGGTTCTATTTGAAAAAAATATGCTAATTTTTAAATTACTTATAATTGTGGAAGCTTATAATCATTAAATTTCATAGGTTCAGGATGTTTAGAGGCTTGAAGCCTATTTATTTTAATTATTTATGTCTTAGAAGGTCCTAGGTAGTGGAAAATAGACACATGGAGTGATATTGATGGCTATATAAGTTTAGGGTATTAGAGCCTTCATACTTCAAATTTTGACCATGCTTCAACTTTATCGAAGTTGAGTTGGGATGTAAATGTACCAAGTTTTTATCACTCAGAGTGCAGAAGCTCATATCCATTAGACTATAAACCCAAGGTCTATTTAATCCTTCAGAGATTCTATTTGATATAAATCCAATAATTTTTGAATTGATCAAAACCAAATAAGTTCATAAGCATTTAATTATGGAGGCTTGGGACCATTAAACTTTGTGGATGAAAAAGTGAAGTCTATACATTATTTGGTTCTCAAAAATGCACCACATGGAAATTTACTGAAGCTTGGCAACTCAAAAGACTTAGAGTTTTATCAAATTCTAAAAGCTTCATTTAAATATGAAACACCACTTTTTTACTTTAAATATCTCAAGATCATTAAAATTATAACTTTATAATAGCTCGAGGCTTCAAATGACGTAGGAGCGAGGCATGTGGCAATCCTATGTAACATAAGTGAGGCCCACTCATGGACAATTGATAAATCCTAGTCAACGGTACCATGATCACACAAAGTAGATGCAAAAATAGGATGAGAAAATATTAATACTATTAGTTTGTAAACCACAGTATCTAAAAAAGATTCATGAAAACCCAAGACACAACATAACTTTAAGATACTAGTTCAAGCTTTGATTTTCATGGTTTGATTTATTATAAAATTTGACTTCATGATAATAACATTAGAATATGAATGAATAAAAACTAGAAACATGTCCTTCTAAGGTTCATGGCTTCCCCAATTAAATATTTTACCATAATGGGTCCTCATTTGAAATTGATAAAATGGGGTGTGTGTGTTAGGGGCACAATAAAAATGAAAGTTAACCTAATGGTGGAGATGGCTCGCTCCACTTTTGATAGGGATTTTTTTAAAAATTAAGTGAATTTTGTATTATCATATTGAACTATTGTATGTTTAATTATTTTAATATTTAATATTATGATGCCTTTCTTGTAAGTGTTATTTAAGTGTTCTCTAGGCATCTGTTTTTATTTCTGCAAATATAAAAATATAACCATTTATTAATTAGAATGGAAAAACCTTAAGATGTTATCTTAATTTATAAAACAATAATTATTATATAAAGTTATAAGTTTTGATTTTTTGATGAAAATAATTAAATTTTAATTATTACTTATAAAATCATTAAATACGTGTTTGTTATTCAAAATTCCCAAGTTATATAAGCCTTTAAACTAGGTATGATATGAGAATATATATTTTAGAAATGTTAAGAAGGAAAATTAAGGTAATAATTATTAGTGTTAAAAGATTAAATATTTTTTAAAACCAAAGTTAATATTAATATTGAAAAAAGCAAATTATCTTTTAGATAGCAAGGCTTTTCAAACAAGTCATGTTGTGTAATTTATATATGATATTTTAGTTTTTTAAATTTACTATAAAATTTTATTTTATAATTAATCAATAAATATCATTTAAAACTAAAGTTACTATTAATATTGAAATAGGGAAAATTATCTTTTAGATATCAAGGCATTTCAAACAAGTCATGTTGTGTAATTGACATACAATCTTTTAGTTATTTAAATTTAGCATAAAATTTTAATTTATAATTAATCAATTGATATTATAACCCTAATGTGATGATGCTAATTTATAGGAGTTTAATTATAGTTACAATATTTTTATAATAAAGGGAAATTAATATTTTAAGTATAGGGAAGTTATTATGGGATTTTTTTTAAAAGAAAGAATATTTAGTTTTTTCCATGGGAAGAGGAGAATGATATTTGAGAGTTATGCCTATTAAATGTAGGATATATTAATAATAAAATAAGTAATTTATATTTTTTTAAAGAGTAAACAAAAAATTAAATTTTAGAATGAGTAAAAAGTGGCAATTAGGTAATTATTGAGATTGGTGATTACATAAACGAGTTAAAACTAGGTGTGTTCTTTATGATAAAATTTAAGTATGGGATGTATAATGTTATATATGTGTGCATATTACCTTTTTTTCAAATCATGTGGTGATTTTTGTGTAAGTGCTATAGAGCATGTTGTGGTGTGACCAATCCTGTAGTGTACATTTGATTTATAGAGTTTTCCTTAGTCCTTTTGAGCACACTTTTTTAAATATTATGAAGTAGGAGAACTAAAACTATCCATAATTTCATTTATGTAAGTACACATAAGAAGATATGTAGGTAGATTTGGGAGTGAGAGCAGGACCTAGTGACTAACAATTAGTATTTTTTCCTAAACATAATTTATTATCTTATCAAATCATGTAGGATGTAAAGCTAAATCAATGTGTTTACCTAATGAAAAATAATTGAGTGGTAATTCAAGTATGTAAAAGTGATAAATGAAGTTTAGAAAATATTTAACTAGATAAATCACACCTTAATGTTTAATGGAATAACTACATCTTATTGAGTCAATCCTAGGCATTTAATATAATTCCTTAACTTGTTTCTTTTTAATCAAATACTTTAAGTATCAAAACTATATTTTGGTTGATATGACCATGATTGTGCATGGTACAATAAAACATTTTTATGAACCCATAAATGCTTATAGTCAAATGCTCCTTACATTGAATTAATTATGGATTATGTGTGACTAAATATAATTTTTTGGTCTTGTATATATGATCAAAATATGGTTTTATCATGAATTTTATGTGGTAAATAGGAGAATTTAAATGACCAATTGATTCTTGAATTATTTTTCGTATTAATGATGGATTTTTATTGGAGCATAGAGTAGTCTGGGACATAATCAGGGGCCTAAATCCCCATGTAATTTATTATCCACTTGAATACTACCTGTATACCATATACTACTAGATGTATACCAACTATTACCAACAACAACCACTACAAACCTTGAGGATAACTAATGGCCATTAATGGCCTTGAGAATACAAATAACAACCACAAATAGACTCACATGTCTTTCCAAAGCTTTGAACCTGGGTGGGGCTTGAAACAACCAAGACACTTAACAAACTCATCCACATCTCATTGGCTTAAATGTTAGGTAACATGATTTATTTAATCAGAGATAGAAATGGCTATGAAGAGTATACCTAGATATGGATTATGGCTTACTTCATCGAATTGAACACATGTCTCAAGCCACCTAATGAACCCTATTGCTTTAAACACCAAGCTAGCTAGTTTACCATATTAGATACCCTCATAGCTAACCCATTGGATCCTAGTGTGGGAAAAACACTATAAAGGTGGTCATCATGGGGAATAGACCCCAAGATATCCAATTTATAACACTAAACTCACACACCACTAGGCTATCCCCACTAAGTTTGATTGAGTCTTGAATTCTTAAAATAACATTTGTTATTTTTAAATAATAATGTATAGAGTACAATGTTTTAAGATCATTTTTATTGTAAGTAAATCCATAAGAAGGGATGTTTAAAATAAATGGGTATTTGATATTTTTATTATACTATCCTCAAATTTACATTGATTCAAATGAAATTGAATCATGAGACATAAATTATGATGGAATATTATGTGAAAATGAAATCATAATGTGTAGGTTTTAAGAGATAGATTTACATGGATTCTATAAAATGGATGAAGGGATTGAATTCCTCCATAATGGTAGGTTTATATATTGGTGTATATCTCACACACACACACAGAGAGAGAGAGAGAGAGAGAGAGAGAGAGAGAGAGAGAGAGAGAGAGAGAGAGAGAGAGAGAGAGAGAGAGAGAGAGAGAGAGAGAGAGAGAGAGAGAGAGAGAGAGAGAGAGAGAGAGAGAGAGAGAGAGAGAGATTAAAATTATGACTCTTCACATTTGTAAAAATAATTAGAATGTTGTATATGTAGACTGTGAACACACACACACACACACATGGTATTAAACACTTGACAATGTCAAATTTGACCAACCTTTAACATACTTGACTTATGCACACATATATGACTTATGTTCACATTATTTATTTCCCATTCATCCATATACAAGCTCGACCTTCCAAAATTTACATATTATTACAAAATAATTCCTTAGTATTTGCCTAAATATTTAACATTGTATATGCAGATTTTAAACACACACACACACACACACACATTTGGTAATAGACACTTGACAATGTGAAATTTGACCAACCTTTAACATACTTGAATTATGCATACATATATGACATATGTTCACATTATTTCTTGGTCATTCATCCATATACAAGCTTGACTTTCTTGAATTTACATATTATTAAAAAGGAATTCCTTAGTATTTGCCTAAATAAACTAACATCATTATTATACTATCTCCTTATCTCAAATTACTATTTCCTTTTTATAAATAGGTAAGAACTTCCTTAGATAGGTTTCCCAATATGGACCTATCCACATAGGTCAAACTTGTATGTGTGCACTTTAACAACTATTTAAAAAAATATAAATTATTCATATGGGTTAGCACATATGTTTCACATGTTAGTCTAGAGGATGTTACCCAAAGATTTAGTTATACAAACATATTAATCCTAAGCCTATTGATATCTAACACTTATCTATCACTATAAAAAACTCTACATATAAAGAGGAACTATCCTAAAGTTTTAAAATATTAAACCCCTTAAAGGAGAAATCCTTAAGCTAAGTTTGAATATCACTACAAAAAAAAATCACAAGTTTTAAAGTTTTGAAATCCATACACAAGATTGCACTCATGAAGGTATTTAAAAATATTTCATATGCACTTATCTAGGTGGGAGAACTACATTCAGTTTGACATCCCTCATTGAAGTATTACATGCATAGGTAGCTCTTAGTCATAGGGATGGATATGTTTAGATCAACCCTTATATTTCACCCATTTTACTTATTTTACCTTTCTCATATAATGCATATATAGGGTTTGAATCAAGGAAAAGGATAATAGAGTTGTTTGTGAAGGATCAAATACATTTGACTACACATGATCCCTTAGTAAACATATATGTGCATTAATTATAACTAGCATAGATCAACACAAACATGCTAAATAATTCCATGCCCTAGCACATAGTTCTACACTATTTATGCATATGAGAAGTGTAACCTTTTATAGGATTACACATAATCTCTATTCCATATCCAATCATTCACATATCTATTCCATCCTATTGTTGATTATTGGCTTATATCATAGATATGTACAAACTAGAAACAAGATAAGTAATTCATTATTCTAGTGTTTTCTATAAATAACAAGTTATTTTATTCTTATAATTAAAATAATATTTGTTTAGTTAATCTACATCTTAAAAAATCTAAATTTTACAAAATTTTATCTTATTAGGGTTGCATTAATCCAAAAATAGATAAAACATATTGGTTGACCCATTCCTTGAATTGAGCATAACAAACCCTAGTCTCTTTAGGGTTTCATATTTCTATATTTATTTTTGATTTTCAAATATGATTTTATATTTTATTAATTAATTAATGATTAATCATAATGGATTAAATAATTAATTTTAATGGTATAATTTATGAGATTAATAGGAAAAAATTAATTGAATATCTTCATATGAATACACTCTTGCATGATGCATTGTTACATGTAACTAGATATGAAATACATAAAAACACTAAGGTTTTCACATTTAAGGAAAAACAATAGGAAATATTTCTTGATACTTATACACATTTTATAGGTACTAATTATAATATAGGTGCTTATAATACTACTAATGATATTATTCCTACAACTACATCTTTGACTACACTTGTGATATCCAGCCAAAGTATGGGGGAAACATAAGGTTTTACTCAGATTAGTATGAATATTCATACACAACATACTATAATACCTTCTAAGGTTACTAATAATGTTACAACATCCACTGATACACACTTTTTTTATGCCAAATGTTCAAACATTTGTGCAAACAATTGTTAATCTATAGAATAAGTTTTTATAATTAAAACAAAATTATTATAGGGTATGACATACCACTAATTCTCATGTGTTATTACATAATCCACTAGATCTTGAGATTATATCTTATCCCTTACCAACTAGTTTTATGTCACCTAAGCTTAAATCATTTTATGGCAATGGTGATCCAAAATAGGATCTTTAATTCTTTCATGTAGCATGTTTGGACTATGTATCCAATGATAAATTCTTAATTAAGATATTTCCATGGAGTATTAAGGACTACAAATTAGATTGGTTTTATGATATTAATTTTTAATTAGTTCATGTCTTTAGTCCTTTGGCTAATAAATTTATATCACACTTTTCAATAAACATCACTAAGAAGATGCCCTATTCTCATATTACAAAACTTAAACAAGGAGCCAATAATCCTATTAGTGATCATGTGCTCCATTACAAGAATATGATTTATAAACTAATAAATCCAATGGATAATAATGTATTAAAAGTTATATTCAAGAAAATATTTCTTTATCCTCTACATGAGTTTATTATGTTCAAACAATTCTAATCATTTGATGACCTATGTCACAAAATTAAGGATAGAGAATTTAAAATTATTGTATGGGTCTAAAAATGAAACCAATTATAGTAAAAAGTTTCCAAGTTAAAAAAATTCAAATAAAAATTAAGTGATAATAATAATGATGCAAAAGCAATAAATAACATGGTTTCATAACCAACTAATAAGATTATTCCCTTAGCTCCACCAAAGTGGATTTTTTTACATTTAACATAACCTACTCAAAGGTATTATAAAAGTTTAAATATTATATCTATCCCTCCCCAAAAAATAGGTTTATATGATTAAGCCTCAATCAAAGGGATTCATCAATATTGCATATTGTGATTATCATAGATGCGTAGGACATTCAACTAATAGATGTATCCGTTTATGATATAAAATAAAATATTTGATAGAAGATAATATATTTGATGTTAATACATATAGAGAAAATTAAAAATTAAAACTTAATGTGAATGATAATTTGAAAATAATTTTAGATCCCATTCCTAATCATGTAGCATAAGAGGCTACTACTAAACTCCAAGTGCATATGACTTACAATGCACATCCTCCTCCAAATTATTATATTTTTAAAATTTAGGAAGAAAATCCTCTAGAATATATTAATGGATCAATTTAAATTGTATAGACACACATACATACTATCATATTTGATGAACATGATATTATTTGTGATGATTACTTTGATAAGGCATTGTTTATACACACACACATTGATTCACAACCAAAGTTGATACACAATGTCATGATAGATAACAATTCAAGTGAAAATATGTTCACCTTGAAAATACTTATTGGTATTGGATATACAATTTTTTTTAAAGATACAATGAAGATGGTAAAGGGATTCAATGAATGGAAATAAAATATTCTTGAGAGGATTGTACTACCACTTCAAATGGGTTCTATCATAGTTGCTACTTTATTTTTAGTTCTAATAATTAAATATGAATTTGACATGTTTTTAATTTATTTAGATACATAAAATATTTTCCATACCATTTTTAATACATATATGTGTGAAGTATATATATATATATATATATATATATATATAAAGGCTATGGTAGTTCTAGGTATTCCATATGAATATTTTATTTAGTAGGAAATTATTCCTCCTCTACCCCCACCACCACCATAATCAGTTGAATAACCTACTAAGGTTCATCATACTCATATAGGTTAGAGGAAGATAACATATTTTCTTAGATGATCAGTATTGGAACAACCATTGCATCATGGGTTTATTCAAAATTCACAAGAGCCATTATTTACTCCATGCTATATATATATATATATATATATATATATATATATATATATAGGCTATGATAGTTCTAGGTATTCCATATGAATATTTTATTTAGTAGGAGATTATTCCTCCTCTACCCCCACTACCACCATAATCAGTTGAATAACCTACTAAGGTTCATCCTACTCATATAGGTTAGAGGAAGATAACATATTTTATTAGATGATTAGTATTAGAACAACCATTACATCATGGGTTTATTCAAAATTCACAAGAGCCATTATTTACTCCATGATGTCCTAGACTTTTGTTACAAACTCTTTCACATGTTTCACATCGAATGTAAGCACATTATTATACTATGTATCATATTAAATGAAATGATATTATTAATAGAGTTATTAATCATACATATGATTATATAGATGATGGTGATCTTAATCTATATGGCATAACACATGACTACTTTTCATATTTTGACACAGATACACATGTTACTACTTGATCATGAAAGGTAATATTAGCCAAGTTTGATTTAGAAACTACATTTGAGCATCAAATTGATGGGATTATTACTTAATATTACATAGGAAGTCTACAAATAAATACCTTAAAAACTTTTAAAAATTAAAATATTCAAATAAATCAAAATCAAGACCTATGCATGACATATACGACTTGTTTACATGATTGATTTATTCTTTATTGTATATGGTATATTATATATCTAGTTCTTATATGCACATGAATTTCATAGTATACATGAGTGAGATGTAGGACATAAATGCTTCATATGACATGGACTCACATATGCATGACATTATTAGACCTAGGAGATACATTCTTACATTGGTGGCATGCTTTCACTAGTGGAATGTTGATACATTATACAAGTTTTATCTTTATTTAACTATTTTCATTGATCATATTGAGATAATTTACAATGATAACACATGTTTTCATATAAATAATACTACTTAAATTTATTTACGTAGATATTATATTTTTCTATATGTGATGATGACATACATTGATTGTGTAGATTAACCTTGTTTATTATATGCATGATTGATTGTGTCATGCATTACATGATGAGATGTTTGCTTGTATATTTAAGTAATTATTTATATATTTTTGTTTTACTCTAATTCTATGTGACATTTTATTATATATTGTGTTTGAATTAAATTCTATTTGGCATTTGATTGTCCATTATTTGTGCTTCTTACCTTCTGTGACATTTGATTTCCCATTGTGAATGGATCCTACCTTGTGTGACATTGAGTGTCATTATATATAATTTATTATGTGTGTCATGGCCATGAAATATCTATGTGACTTTGTTTAATATGATTGGATACATGTAATATTATCAGCTAAGCTTATTTTATTTTGATCTATATCATACATGCTTCTTCTTGTCTTTGGTGCCATGATATATATCATGCACCTTCTACATAATTATTAAGAAATTTATGGATGTTCATTTCTATGTTTATTTTTAATACATTTCTCATTTATAAATATATTTTAACATGAAATTTGTATGCCTCAAGATGCATTTTTCATATATAATAAGATGATCTATTCTTATTATGATAACATATTCTCCACATATTAGTACATGATTTACACTGATTATATCTCTATATATAACATGATAGATATAAATATTTATTTTGAGATTAGTAATTCAAATGATACATAACTCATCAAAATGGAAACATACATAGTGGAGTGTCTTAGAGACTAAGCATTCAAAGTAAAATTTCATAATCTTAGGCACATATTGATTCAAAAAGGTATGAGTTTATGAAAATTAGTATATGTTTTACTCAGATTATGATAGGTTTGGCACAAAATTAGGGATACATGAAAGGAATATGTCATGATTTCTTAGAACTATGAGTGGAATTTCATAGGGTTTATATGACTTAGATTACAATATCATTAGGTTTGAGACATGTACAAGGTATATGTTCAAAATTACACATATATTGTGATAATTTAGAATCATATTACATAGGTTATTAGATCAAAAATACTCAGAGGGCATATGTGACACATTATTAACAAAATACACTCATGCATTACTTAGATTGAATCATATAATCTATCTATAATAGATGATTCATAAACATTACGTAAATTCTCAAATATTTATAAGATTTATTAGAATTTATAGTGAATTCCATTTTTTCATATAATAATTTATGTGGGGTTGAAGTTTTGCATGAATTAACTTCTAGGTGCTTCTCTATTTTCAATAAAGGTTAAGGCATACTAAGCTCAATCCATGGTTTAAAATTGGCATCTCTAAGGGGCATGATCACCCCATTCTCCACTATATATAGATGACAATTTTATATACAAAATATTAGTTAATATATATATATATATATATATATATATATATATATATATATAGGTGTATTCATTCCTTAATACTATATTTCATGTATTTTAATGTCTTACTCTATATTTATATCATAAGCAAAAAATAATTTCTACATGTTTCATTAAAAGTTTGCATATATTAAGGAAAAACATTCAATACCTAATAGAGCACACTCACCTCATGGTTATCCTTAGGTATCATATTATATCATTTTGATTAAAAAATTCTATTACTAGATTAAAAGAGGAGAAAATAAAGAAACTCATATTTTGCATTAGACACTTGACAATGTCAAATTTGACCAACATTTAACATACTTTACTTATGTAACATATGTGAATCTTGTTCACATTATTCCTTGGCCATTCATCCATATATGGGATCAACCTTTCTAAATTTAAATTATTATACTAGACTCTATACCTAAACATTTTAACATCATACTAAGACTGTTTCCTAATATCAAATCACTGATCCTTTTTAATGGATAAGTATACATTTCCTTAAATATTTATGCCATTATAAAATTTTCCACTTAGGTTGAACATGTCCTCTCACACTTAAAAAATATTTAAAAAAATTTGAATTTTTCATATGGATAAGCCCATACATTTCACATGTTAGTTAAAAAAAATTACCTAAAGAGTCAGTTGTATAAACATATCAAGCATAAGCCTATTGATATCTAGCACTTATCTATCTATAACTATAAAATAAGATGTACATTGAGAGGATATATCCTAATTTTTTGTAAAATTTAATCCCCCACAGGATAAATCCTTGAGATAAGTTTTATTTCCACTATAAGGTCAAATCATACATTGTCATGTGTTGAAAGCCATACACATGATTTCACTACATGTTAGTAATATAAAATATTTTACACACTCATCCATGTGGGAGAAAAGTGTTCTATTTGAATTATATATTAAGATTATTGGATGTGCAGGCAATCCTTAGTCGTAAAGAGTGGCTGAGGTCAACTCAACCATTCTTATTCACCAATTATCCATAATTTATGTTGGTCCTATAATGCACAACTAGGGTTTTAAGTAAGGAGAAGGATAATAAAGATATTCATGTGGGATTGAAGACATTTACATATAAAATATCCATTATTATATGTAGGTGTGTTAGTCAAAATGGTCATAGATCAATGCAAACATGCAAAATAGTTTTGAACCCTAGCAAACAATACTATATTGTTCAGGTATCCAAGAAGTGTGGACTTGTCTAGGATTTTAGAGACTCCCTATTTCTAGATCTAAGAATTCATAGGCTAATTTTAGACTATTGTTGATGTGTATACATTTAAATTTAATTTATAAATGTTTGGAATTTCTTATCCTTGACATCCTTACCTTGGTATTTTCAACATTTAGTTAGTAAAAATACTTATAGGAACCTTTATTATCTCAAATGTATTAATAAAATAACATGAATATAGACCTATTTCATGTCTATTAATCCCTATTCTACTAAAAAATCCATGATATAAATCTTTATAAGTTTTTGACATTCTAGGATAAGTTTGCACTAGGTGGACTATTTCGTAGTGCAGATCTATCCCCTAGTGTGTTCATTTCCTCTTAGTTCTAGTAGAAAACTTTTCAAATTGAGATGTTTAGTAATGAATCTCCCACACTTTTAATAACATAATCTCATAATTTTTTTTGGAATATTCATATATAAAATCACATCAATGCCTCTTAATTTAAACATTTAACAATATGATTTTTAAAGCATTCTAAATTAAGAAAAAGAGTATTATTCTTTTCAAGTTTAATTTTGCTACTTTCCTACATTATTTGGCTGAGTCTAAAATTGTTTATTATAGGTTGAGGGAATTAATTATCAAATATTATAATAAAATTTTCTAGTTACATTCATATGATCTTCCCTAAAGGGAGATCTTCATTGGCTTGAGGCCCTTTAGACTATGTAGGCAACACTCAGTCAATGAAGGGGTTTCTGAGGATAGCTTAGACATTCTCACTTCACCCATTTTCCCCTTTTACATTTGATCACATTTTATATTATTTTTCATGGATATGGATTTAATTTTTCATATCTTCCATTGCATCTATTCATTCTCCACACAAAGTCAGGAAACCCTTGTAGGTAGTCACACACACCCTAATTAAAAAATCATTGGTACAGTCAACATGAACAACATAAAAAAAAAATAGATAGATGCAAACTATTCTTATTTCATCCTAGTGTGATCATGTCCCTTTACTACCTATATTTGTGATTTTTACAATGACATAATTTAGAGCTTAGTCTGATTATTTCTAAGTCATTGAATAATTTATATATTTAGAAATCAATTAGTTACAAGATAAGTACTTATTTACCCTTTTGTAATTCATTATTTATAACTTACTTGAAGTTTTATACTTTATCATATTTTATTATAACCTATTGTATATAAGTTTTTTTTTAAAATTTCTATTCAAATTGATTCATTTTAATTCAAAAGAGTAAACATTTTGGTGAAATTGCATATTGTTGAACATTGTAAAACCCTAGATCCTCACTAGGGGTTTTTTATAATATCTGAGTCATATTAATTTATTTTCAAAACCATTAGAAGTTTTTATTTTTAATAAATAAATAAAAACCTATTTTTATTACTTTCTTCAATTATTTAGAAATTGTATTTTACTATTTTTAGTAAAAACTCACATAAGTGACAACAAACAAATATAATTTTAAATTAATTTTTAGGTTTTGTAAACTATCTAATTTTCCATAAAAAATTATCTCATATTTCAAAAATATCTAGCTATTTTATTGTAATTAAAGATTTGCTATTGTGCATATTCTAGGATTTTTTTGTGATTAACTTGTAATCATTATACTTTGTTTGGATCATAACTGGTTTGAAATAACTTAATTTACAAAATTATCAAATGTTTTTTATTTTAATATATAAATAATTAAAAACATATTTTTTATCTTTCAAATATTACATATATTAATCATAGATTACTAATTACTATTTTTAGTAAATTTTAGTTTAAGTGGTAAAAGATAAATCTATTTTTAAATTATTTTATAGGTTATGTTATATTTATTATTTCCTACAATGACCTCTCTTAATAGTTTTCAAATACTTTGTAGATATATTTAGTTTTATAATTATTTTGTGAAATAGAATACTAATTATTTGTTCACTTGATTTTTGTGTGGTTTAGGGTTTTAGTTAAATTTTGATTTCAAAAATTTCTAATTTCCTACACAAAAATCTTTCATTTTTATTTTAATTTATTTTTCATTGATTTTGTCTATTTTAGAAACTGTGTTTTGATAGTTTTAAAACTATTTAGTGACTATCGTGAAGGGCTATACAATGATCTATTTATAGAAATCATGGTGTGAGGGGTTTTAATTTAGTAATCATAGCCATAATACAACACTAAACATGAATTTAGTTTCCCTATACCTCAAAATATATCATAAATAGATATGAACCCATTATTTACACCAATATGAAGTCTTTTTTTATGTATATGATTTGTGGTGTACCTAAGAGGAGCATATTGCCTAGGAAAGTTACTATTCACTTATCCTAGAAATCAATTTTAGTTGGCTACGTGCATGGTTCTACCTCTATAGTTAATGTTCTAAAACATTGGGCCAAGATTAATTAATGAATTAACAAGTCTCTCTGAGAGCCTAAAAATCACTCAATACCCTTGACAAGATTTCTAATAATAACTCAATTTTTGTTTAAATTTTATGCTTAATCATTGGTTCCTCTCTACATGCTAGATTACTTGTTAGTTTTTAGCATTAATTTTGTTGCACTTCCTATCTTTATATTCATTACATATATCATGGATAGTAAAATTAGATATGATTGAAGTATTCATCCTCTTGATGAAGTATTTTCCACTCATGATATCCCATTTTTTTATGATAAAATTTAATGGACAAAATGGCAAAAGTAAACTTATTGATAATGATGATTTTAAGCATAAATTACCATATAATATTTAAGGTGACTATACTGACCCTTGGTAGATTCTAGATCCTACTAATTATTCCCTAGATACACCTATAGAATCCTCTTTGGATAATCCTTTAGACTCCTCTCTAGATTCTCCCTTAGATTCCTGTTTAGACACACCTATAGATTTTTCTTTGGATAATATTTTAGACATTTTCTTGAGTTTCTCTTTAGATTTTTCCTCGGTCACACCTCTAGTCTCCACTTTGGATATACACTTGGAATTTACTCATGATCTTCCATAATCTTCTTCATTGGAACCTATCTTAGATAAAATGGTGCCTTATAACTCTTATTACTTACTCTCTCTTAGGTTACCACTTGATATTAAAAATTAATAACCTTTTCCTTGCACAACCAACTTATATTTTACCTATGCTAATGCCCTTCATCACATTCACTCTTATAAATATAATTCCCATAAGTTATGAACCAAAAATAATGATCTTTCTCATGAAAAACCTCCTCTTTATGCCACCTATAGAGATAAATCAAACCTTACTAGTGATGAATACATCTCTCCTTCATTACATCCCATACTAGTTAGCCTACATATCATAGTTCCCCTAATACCATCTTGTCACCTATAATATAAAACAAGGGCATTTCTCTTTCCTCTCCTTATAACAATGACCAACATAACAACTATAGTGATTATGATGAGGAATTATATGATGATGACTATGTATATAATGATGATGAGAATGTTTTTTTTAATCCTAATCTATATTCTTAACCAATCTCCTTTCCTAGTGATGATAAAATGCATAATCCTAATATTACTACATCTTGTAATGATATTTCTCATTCTCCATTTAAAAAAAAATGTGAACAAGAGGATTCTTGTATTCAGAATGTTACATATCCTATTTTATCTACACATAATATGGCTTTAAACACTAACAATATATTATCTAGGGAAACATTTATTCCTAATCCTACCTCTCGTATTTGCAATAGTGTGCTAATGGATAAAATTAACAATATAATTCAATATTTAAATGAAAATATTCAAAACCTTAACAAGCATTCCAAATAATTCATATCCATAATGCGTGGTATAGTTTATTTACAATATAAATTACACCACTTATCCTTATAGAGCAAAACGTATCATGTTTGGGATGAATCTAATGTCATCCATGGTTATGGAGGGATTAAGGAAGGTCAAACTTGTAATTTTGATTCTGAGAAAGAGATTAAGACAAAACCTTCATGAACCAATTTTGAAACTAAACCAAGGAATATTTATGCTATAAAATATTTTTACATACTCGTTCAATGTTATCTCATCTCAACATATTCATTTCTACCTTTATCCAACTTGAAAATACAAGAAAACACTAAAACATGGTTTCTAAGTCTATAGACTAAGTTTATTTAATAAATTTATTTTTAGGTGTATTAAAAAATTTAAACCAACTGAAAAACCATACATTTAATTTCATTCACCTCTCTAAAATTTTTTATTGCATATGGCTTGGTCGTTTGCAAGTTATGATGGTTTTAGTGTTTTTAGTGCTTTAAATAAGCCTTCTTTTAGACCTACAGACTGAGTTTTTTGAATACATTAAGATGTAGGCATAAAAAAATATTTAAAACAATTTAAAAAAAAATCCCAACACATCTTTCCACAAAATTTCATGAAATTTTAAGGGTTAGTTTTTGAGTTATGATGATTTTAGTACACTAAAACCCTAGCTACCTATGTACAGGCTGAAAACACTAAATCAAGTGAAAATTGAATTTTTAGATATGTTTTTTAAATATTTAAATATAAAATGGTTATTACCATATATATTATACTCTACCAATAATTTTTTCACCTTGGTCAATCCTAAAATGTGAATAAAACAAACTTTTCTTGACTGTAAATGCACCTTTCTTTGACTGTAAAAGATCTATCTTGTGTCTTGAGACATACAAATGAATGAACACTATTTTTAAAGAAATAATATGATTAAAATAAAATATTAAAACTTACATGAATTATTATATTTAATTTTCAATAAGAAACTCAAATGAAGCAACTTTTCATTATTTTGATGTAGATTTTTACATAGTCCTATTTACAACCTTATTTTTCAAACTTCTCTCTTACTTTTTCTCCAAATCTATGAGTTCCTGGTCTCCTTTATTATTTTATCCTCCTTAACAAATAATATTTAACTATATTAATTCTCACATCCTTCTCCCTTAATCTCTCTAATCCTATAATTTCTCAAACTATCTAATTAATCTTTGTAACCCAACTTAAGACTTAACTCTTAAGTGAGTTTAACATAGACATATAAGATTTAAAACATTTAGATTATTATAATGTTTTTGACCTTAATTTACCACTACATGAAGTACCATGGCCTTTTTTTGCACTAGGATATGAGAAAAAACATTAAAATGTCCTTTATAAATTCAAAATTTCAAAAAGATAGTTTAGGTGAGAAAATCATTATAAGGCTCAAATGACCAAAAAAAAGAAAGTAAAGCATGGAGATGATTCCTACAAAAAAATATTACCTATAACACCTATTCGAGCAAAAAATTTCAACAATAAACAAAAAAATCCTAATTCTCCTACATCACATGATAATCCTATTGTGTGTAATATTATATACATGCCCTTACCTCTAAATTTCCAAATCCTTACATTTTCCACATTTAATGGAAATAGAGACCCTTAATTACATCTTAAAACTTTTAGTGAAACCATGAAAGGATACAATAGTAGTCATTTACTATTAAAATTATTCCTTAAAACTCTTTTGGGATGTCCACTTTCTTGGTTTCATTACCTTTTTAGTGGGTCTGTATTTACTTATATTGAGCTATAAAAAGCTTTTATAATCTAATATATTCAAATAAGGGACCAAGGGTTACTTATGAAAACTTACTCTCTTTGCATCAAGATAAATCTGAACAAGTTTGTGTTAGAGATGAGGAAACATAATGCCTCATTTTATTTTAATGGAAAAGCCTAAAACCTATAGTTATTAAAGGCAACCTATCAGCAAAGATTGCAATTACTGTGGGTAGCCCACAGATGAAACTTGTAGTGGCTATAGGAAACTTGTAGGTGAAAAACTAAAGTTGCTATGGGAAACCTATAGGTGAAGATTGTAGTTATTGCGGGTAGCATGTATATGAAACCTGTAGTGGCTATGGGTAACCTATAGTTACTATAGGAAACCTATAGGTGAAGATTTTAGTTGCTATGGGTAGCCTGTAGATAAAACCTGTAGTGGTTTTGGGTATCCTGTAGATGAAAATCTATAGTTGTTATGGGAAACATATAGGTGAAGACTAGAATTGCTATGATCAACCTATAAGTAGAAAGTCTACAGTGTGATTGATGCTATGAGATTCTATATATAAGTGCTACTATTAATTGACAGAAGGTTGTAAGGGGAATTAATGGTATATATAAGTTTGAAATTTTTGATTTGTATAAAGTTTTATTTTTGGTCTATATGTGATTATGTCCTATTGTAGAGTTATTATTTTAGATAATCATTAGATATTCCATATTTACATATCATTTTAGATCTATACTTCCTTATTTTTTAAGTTGTAACAAATTGAAACCATAGAATAGATCTGTACTTCCTTATTTTGTAAGGAAGTTGTAATAAATTTATACTTCCTTATTTTTCAAATAAGTTATAACAAATTTATACTTCCTTATTTTGTAAGGAAGTTGTAATAGATTATAACTACAGGAAGGTAGAATAGATTTATACTTATTCTACAAGGAAATTGTAATAGATTCTAACCGCATGAAGTTAGAATATATTTTGTACTTCCTTATTTTTTGTGATCGTCCCTTTAAAGTGGGAAATGAGGCAGAAAAATTATGTAGTTATGAATTTTAGTTAAATAAAAATTGAGAATGTAGCTATGTAGTAATTGATAGAAAAATAAAATTATCTTTAGACAAAGGTGTTTCCAGAGTTCTCTGATACAAATATTAAGGGGTAGGAAGTACTAGGTACTTTTATAAATTCCTTTGGAAGTTTGAATAGAAGAATTGATGAGTTTCTTGGTGGACATACCCCAACATTTGGGTGAACCATGTTAAATATTGTGTCAATATTTTTGTATGTTGTTTTTTAGCATCTCTTATTTCTCTATTTTTTGCTTGTATTTATTATTTCATATTTATTTGTTTAACTTTCAAGTACATGTTTAGATTATTTTTAATCTATGGGTTACAAAGTAGATTTTGATATAGATTTGTAAACTCAATTATTCTAATCTAGGTAATTGAGTAATACTATATGTAATAAAATCTTGAAACTTTATGTATTTAACCCAATAGTTTGTGATTACATCTTATGGTTTAAAACTTGTATGCATCAATTAATTTACCAACCCATTGATCTATAAGTCTAATATATATTTTGTCAAGGTCTTATATATCCTTTAAAATAGAATTTATTCTATCATATTTGTGAGGCATTTTAGCTCTTTGTTATGAGGCCTTATAATTATAATAAGAATTGGGTTTTATCACTATTTCAAATAATATGAAACAAGACATTGAGATACTTCAAGAAGCTACTCCAAAATAAGGACAATTACCTAAATTTAAATGCAAATACTTATCATAATGCACAAATATCAAAACATCATAATACACACATTAATCATCCAATAGACTTCAATAGTTTGGTGCATAATGTTGAATCTAAAATGGATAAAGTCAAAGTTTTGCATAAAGGAAAATACCATATTCCTATAGTTATTACTCATGATCATTATCGCTTCAATAAAAATAAAACCACTAGTTATTTATTATAATGAACATCCACAAGATATTTTTCCTAAACTATTGGATAAAAAGATAATCAAATTGTACCCTAAGTATTACCATTCTCCACATTGCTTTAAAAAATTCAAAGGCCAACCATTTTGTACTTACCATGACAATAATGGGCACCATGATAATAAATGCTAGGTAATAAGAGAAAATATAAATGAACTTCTAAATTAAGTAATCATATCCTTTCAAAAATGTCATAACCAAGTCAACAAACCTCCTAAAGCTCAAAATATTCAACAAAATTCACTATAATCTCCAAATCATGTTCAAGATAATAATGATCATATCAGTCTTAGAAAAAAATGCATAGTCACACAAGACGCTTACACTTAAATATATAGTAAATTACCATCCAAAGTTTGGGTTCCTAAATCAACATAATTACAAATTAAGCACACTAATATACACACACATGATAAATTAGGTAATATAAATGGAAGAACTAAAATCCATATTCTACATTCATATATCCATCTAGCTAGAAATTTTATTAAACTACAAAAGATAAAAAATATATTAATACAATAACATAACATAATTCAAAATGTCAAATTCACATAACCACTAGATTAATAACACATGTCCATACATAAAAAATTCTTACATCATCAATAAATAATCAGTCCTTAGTTTCTATTAATAACTCACATGATTATATTACAACATATGATCCTTATTTAATTCTAAGAATATTATCCCATTCTATTCATTGGACCATTGTTCATGATTAACTTGATTTCAGAGTTCATAACTTCTTTGTGCTTTCCTTGATTTCTCATTATCCTGCACCTTATCTAACATTTCTTCTACCCTTAGATCTATATTTTTGGGTCACTCAGTTCCATCCTATTTTCCCTCCCAATTCAAAAAATCCAAGATAATTATCTTAAAAATGCTTTCAATACACATTATTTATAGCAGTCCACTTGATTATTACTATACATTTATATATACCATAGCTTTCACTTTCATTCCCATGATCATATATATCTACTTATACATGATTGCACATGACCATGCTTACCATCTATGCTATTATTCTATACTTCCATCACATATACATTGGGGTCATATCACATGCTTTCCATCTTGACATATTATGATTTTACATTCGATTGAGGATTGTTCTAATTCTCTTAATTTTGAAGCCTTGCTTCTTTCTTTCATAAGATTTTTAATTTTCAATTTTACATATTTACATTTGAAATATGGCAACAATAAAACATGTATCTATTTAAAAAATAAAAAAAAACATAAAACTATTTTCAAAACTCACAACTCAAGATCTCCAGGCATTTACTCATGTTTCTAGTTTACATCTATACATATGTTATCTATTTTTGTTAATAAAATAATACATTTCATTTATTTTTCAATAAACAATGTGTTTTCATAAGGTATGTGAGTGTGATACAATACATACTTTTACATGGTATTGAAATTGGGCTAGCCTTTTACCCTAAAACCTTGATAAGTATGGGGCATCTCATAATTATATGTGAACACTTTTACATTTGTATTTATCCACATCCTCTTTTCCATGTTGATATATATATATATATATATATATATATATATATATATATATATACTATTCAATCATACTTTACATGTGTTAGAATAAATATACTATTTACTAACATTGACATTAATACATAATATATATCTATGTTAATTCCTATGTTTGTAAGACATTTACATGTCCCTTATATGTAACCTTTGAGCCTTATGTGTGACATTTCTTGTTACTATGTTTCTATGACAACTCTCATATATAAAATACTTATTTACTTCCATGGTTCATATAAAACTTAATGCTATATTTAATTTCATGATGCAATTCCATTTCAATGCTTAAATGTTATTTACATGCTTCAATGGTTAATTTACAAATATTATTAAATATAACTCACAATTTAAAATGCTACTATATTCTCATATCCTTTCATACATGCTATAACATTATATTTTGATAGAAGTGGCTTATAAGCAACATCCATCATCTTAAAAGGGGGCATTATTGGTGGTCCATTTGGCACAACACGCCAACTCTAGGAGGAAAAGAGGAGAGGAAAGGCTCAACTAGTGAGGATTTCCTCTTTTCCCTTCCACCTCTCCTAAAAATAAGTATGCTAGGTATTAACTTACCCAAGGTCTTTATCTACCAGGTCATGGTGAACTAGATACCTTAGTTGGTTGATGTAAGTTATTCCATATAAAGGTCCTATTTGTAGTACACTCTAATACTAATGAAATTAAATTTGGTCTCTTTTGTGCCCATAAGAACTAGATCATTTAGGTTTACCAATGAACTCACTACTTGTTAGCACTTATCTTTAGTCTACTAGTTTTAACAATGCTTAAAAGAAGACAAGTGAAAGGATGAACATGTAGTCCAAATAAAACTTGAACAACTAACTATAATTTATACTATTATAAAGATAATCTAATGGAGAGATTAAAAGAAGATAAAAATAGAGGGAGTAGGTAGAAATAAAATATGATATCACTTTATAATGAGGATCATTCTAAGAAGATAAATCTCTCGAGAAACTAGTCCCTATTTGGCCAAAATAGCACAACAAAAAAATAGAGATGGTGTAGGAGTATGAGGACCAAGTAGTTATGTAAAAGGGGGGAAAAAGTCACCATATACATGTAAATATAATGAATATCATTCATAAATATTTCATATAAAATATGATTCATGAAAAAAAATCTAAGATTCATCAATACTCAGATGAGTTATAAAAAGGTCTTTAAATAGCCTCAACTCATGCAAAAAGGAAAAACTAAACTAAGAAAGTAGGCATTATAGGAAATGAAAATGACATAACCCCTTTACTCTATCTCTAATTTTAAATTGAATATCCCTTATTACATTGGAAAAATGGTCTTTTATATGAAATACAAGCCTATGAAATCATTGATCAACCCACTATGGGATGGTTACAAGAATTCAGTGGGACATGCCCACTTAAGGCCAAATTAGAATAAAATCATGCCCAATCTAAATAAAATCAAGATTAGGACCATACCAATTGATATAGAATTAAAATCTAGGTGGTTGAACATTAATAAAATCTCCTTGGGATGGTCCCTAGACCACTTTCTATGAAGAGGTACCAATGCTAGATTGATGCATTATTTTTTTACTTTTGTGGCCTTCACCCAATTTATCTTGGTGTGCCTAACATTATCTAACTTAACCCACTACCTAAATTTCTTAGGAATCTATATCATATGGTCCCTTTCACCACTAGAAGATAATATACCATTCAATTTTTCATATCAAATTAGACTCACAGTCCAATTTTTGGATCTTGATAGCCTAGACAAGTAAGATGAGCATCAAGTTTAGAATCTAATCATGTTTATTGAAGTCCATGTATCATCCTTGGGAATATCACTCCATGTCTCCACTTTTTATTGCTCAAAATAGATAACATGTCCATAATATAATAAGGTCTTACTACATAGTAAATTCTCACTAACTCATAGCTTTGCTAAGGGTCCTAGGGTCTTAACCTTTGTTTGGGCTAGGGTATAGTGAATTATTGATAAGTGGAAAGATATTACTCACCTAGAGCTTTGTAGGTCCTCAATTGATGTTAAATATCTCAACTACCATAGATCTATGATATGTTTCCATGTGGCCTCATCTTGGGCACTCATTTGATATGACTTCTGTCGTAATACTATACCTAACCCCAGGAGTGTGGATAAGTAGGATGTTTCCAAATGGCATAATCCCATTCACGCCTAGGATATACTAATTACCAACCTTATGAAGACTATCTCAAGGGCCCAAAACAATGAGATTTCACCACATGGTGTCATCCCAAGGGTTAAGTTTATCCAACCTATCGATTACTCTAAATTATTCTCCACCATGGTAACCATTTGTAATAATGTAAATATGGTCATTATCATTTGTATTGACTTCTATAATCCTAAATTATCAAGTTTTATGGACATGTTACTTTCCATTTAATCAATTCCATTATTGAATCCATAGTTTGATATGAGATGATTTCCATCATGGAAGATTTATTGAGATATAATTATATTCATATCTCTCTCACATATGAACATAGAACCACCTTTACTACCAAGTGGGGTACATATTGTTATGTTAAGATTAATTTTTATATTATGAATGCTAAAGAAAATTATTAATGTGTAATGAATCTCTTCTACAATGATCTCATCCAAAATAATATTCAAAACCTATGGATGAACTAATAGATAAATCCAATCATTATGAAAAACACCTTCATGACCTCATCTCCATATCCAATCACTTTATTAAAGAAAATTTTTGGATTTCCTCACAAGTGTGTTTTTAGTTTAATCACCTTCATGACCTTCAAAATAATTTTATGATTATTCATCTCACTATGAGATATTGATGTGGATACTTCCATGATCAATATTATTATAAACATGCATATTAATTGATCCATTCCTGACATCCAAGTTCATGAAATCCAAACTTATCTTTGGAAACTTTGGGAGAACTATAGATTTATTCATAAGTTATCTTACCATGCATAATAAATAAACTCCATTATCAAGAAAAGTGTTGAAGCAAAATGGAGTGATGTTTTTCAATAAGCCTTTGATAAAATGATTACATATTTAATTTAAGAACACCTTATAATGATATCCATATCATATTGTATAAATCATATAGCCCCATAAAATTGGGCCAATTATTTCAAAAAAATATGAGTCTAAAAAATTATATTCCATTTAATACATTAGTCATGCTTTAATATATTATTAGACTCACTACATGAAACTAGAGTTTGACTACTTAATAATCTAGTTTCCCCCCCAAAATTAGATTAATCTATATGCTTTATAAAACTACCTATGTCATAGTCATTCTAATTTCCTTCACCATTTTTTCTCTAAATCCTTCTTTCTTGGAGATAAAATTGATAAGTGGATGACATTCTTGATGAATTTTGACACTAGGATCATCACTTAAAAATTAATCAAAATCCAAGTGATCATCGATAAACACATTGCCACACCTATAATAGCCTAAGTTCACCTTCATGATACAATTCTTAGAAAATATGGCATTTGTATAAAAGGAATTAATCAATATTTTCCCTTAAAATACTACTTACACAAAATCATTGTTGATATAAAGGCATGGTCCCTCAAAGAACTTAAAATGGTAGTAAATGTCTAAACCATATACAAAATATGATTTAGAATAACTACCCAAATTTATTACTATTGATATGTAAGAGGAAACTTAGACACTCTATTTTGACAAAGCCAAATTCCTTTAGGGAGTTGGGGTAGTATGTTTCTTAGATGATCCTTAAAAAAACTTATTTTTTTGAACTTTTTGACTGAACTTTAATGTTGTTAATAATATAAATAAATATTAATATCTCATCATTGGGATGGAAGTAATGATAAATATAGACATTCCCTACTTATATGCTATTATAGCATAGATTTTCACCCTTTGATAGGGTGTTTCAAGTCCTCTCAATCTAAGATACACATGGGAACAATCCTAGGTTGTGGGTGACCTAAATAATGGATTGAAATTATAGATAATGGCTAGCTCCCTTGATGCATCATTTAAGACTAGTTAATAACCTACTAAATTTAAAGGAAAAGGAAGAAAGAAGATATGAACTAAATGGGGGTGATACATCAAATATTATGACCACTACCACTGATTTACATGTGCACTAAGACCTAAAAGACTATAATAAACATAGACTTCTCCAAAAATAACCTATTACATCAATGATTTCAAAGATTCAAGGAAATGTGAAAGTAGAAGGGAAGATGTTTTCAACTTATAATCCACATTAAAACCCTGATGACACTCACCACAACTTGTAATAGAGAAATAAATTGTAAGAAGACAAGAAAAATAAGACAACAAAACAAGGTGAGCTAAGGCTACACTTTCTTAGATCAACCATTCAAAACTACACACTACATACAACCATAGAAGGAGGTAAAAATAATCATTTATTGATCAATAGGCATACAAAAGAGTAGATATATGCCATATTATGATGGAAGGATCCATTATTAACCTTTTATGGTTATACACATATAAGAGAATGAGGAGAGAGAATATGGGCATTGGAGAAGCCCATGATAGGTGCCATCCACTTGAAATTAGTTACCATCCAAATGGAGGGTGAGAGAATAGTTTTTTCATCTTCTTCAACAAGTGTTGCTTTGAGTAGATGATGTATTTCATGAAGTTAGTGTAGGAGATCATCATTTTATTCTATGACTCATCTTCTCTTTCTTTAAATTGACCATTATTGGTTTAGGAGTTATAAGCTCCTATATTGACACATGAATTATTTCAAGTTTACATTGATTTAATGTACTTATGCACTATCATTTATGTCAAAATAAGCATAAGAAGGTTTCTATGGACATTAGTATGTGGTTGAAATTGATAATGTGATCAAATGTAAATCATAGTGAGCTATGATTATTTGAGTGATTACAGGTATGTAACATTGGTTGAGTCTAGTAGGAGGTTGTTTTTCTTGAGAGGAAGTTTCAAAGTGCATCTATAATGATAAGATGTCATAGATGTGATCATGTTAAGCTACATGATATGTATTCATGATGGATCAATCATGGCCTAGTAGATTATTGAGCTTTGTATGAAGTATTGGCATATTATGATGGTGTAACAAGATGATGAATATATTCATAAGGTGTTGAATCAGACACATGACTCTTAGAGTGACCTAAAGGGGTAAGTTATTCATTAGAGGTCTTCTCATAGACTTTGTCATAAGACCTTAGAGAACATGATGAGGCTTCATGATTAGGCTTGGTGGCTTGTAATATTTTATGAATAAGGTTGGTATTTTATGAACAAGTTGTGATGCCATTTGAAATATGAGATGTTGAGAGCAATGCAAGAGGTTTTCAAGTGTTTTTAATGACCAAGCATGACTAGTAGTTTAAAGACCTAACATGCATAGAGACCTAGTGTGGCCAAATGAAGGGTCAAGTTGAGTTTTTAAGGTGATAGATCACATGTGAGCATGTATTTAGGTTTGATAGGGTGTTGAACAATTATAATGTCATGGATTGAATGTGAAAGAAAGAAAACATGTTTTGAGGTCTCTCGTGCATGCATAATGAAAAAAAAGATCCCAAGAGGGAACTTTAGATGATCATTGGCATGTGTGATAGTTTCATGGGAAGATAAGACTTTTAGAAGATATATAAAAGGGTCCTAATAAGTTTTTACAAGCATTAGGAAGTGTTTTAAGGGATAGAGCTGTATGAACAAATGTTAAGAAGGTAAACTAGTCTAAAACCCTCTCAAAATCCTCTTAATGACATGATTGGATAAAACTTGTTATAAATTGCCTGGAATTGATTGGTAATGAAATTTTTATGTTTTTATCATGTAAAATACTCCTCTAATAATCTTTAAGTGTTAGTGGTTTGTCAGGGGAGTGAGTAGAACCTATAGAAAAATCCTTGTCTCTAAGAAATTTTATGTTATAGGTAGGGTCGACCAAGTCAATATTACATAATGGATGGAGGTTAAAGGTTAAGACTTTTTCTTGATATCCATGATGTTTTTTTGGATATTATATATAATCTATGTCAACTAATTTTCTCACCCAAGTTGACCTATCACTAGACTGGGCTAATGATGAAATAATGAGAAAAACCAGTCATAGTGAGAATGTATTGAGGGATGAGTTTTAGGTGATTAGGAATGGATAAAATTATTTGGTTTATTTATTAAATACCTATATATAATTTTAAATTTGTTGATAAGTGTATAATATCCTCATATATAATCAAGAAGGTGCTCTCAAAGTGACCTTTTTGTGTCAGTGAAGACAGTGAAAGAGCGATGTCCAACGTTTGATCAGTTTGTTATATATTTTTCATTTGACATCTATATGTTTGTGTTTGAAGTTTAGATAAGGATATATGAGGATAATATAAATTATTTTTAAGTTAAAGTAAGTGTCCCAATATTTTTTAAGAGTCATGATCACCATGGCTGGTTCTTAAGATAATTTGACTATCCTAGGTTTGCCAAGTGAAGTGAAGAGTGTGAAACCCTATGACAAGATTAATTTGAATAAAATACACTTGAATTTTTTTTTTGATATTTAAATTACCTATTAATTCTTGATATAATATGGAAATATATTTTGAGGAGTTGTAATGTGGAAGCCAAAATGGCTTATCAGATTGTGTAAGGACTGTGAGAGAGTGGCTCGAGAGATTAACTTGTAAGACTAATGTTTATCATTAGAGTTTAAGTGAACTATATATTAGAGGTATATATAAATAAAAATTAGGAGTTATTAATGTTAATTATATGTCTTGGAAGAACTCTTACAAGTTTTAAAGACAAACTTCTACATGACTATGTTTTTGAAGTTATAGGTAGTTTGAGTAGTCATCTTACAAAAATGAGTTGAAGGTGTTTTTCTCAGGGTTAAAGAATATATTTAATATTAAAATGTTATATAAATATAAAAGGTTCATGTTAATGTGTTTGTATTCATAATAAATTTCTTTTAAAGTTTTTACGAGTCAAATGTTGTTAACTATACTTTGGCAATGTTTGACTATTTTGAGTGGTCATATTGCAAGAGTTGGTTTGAGTAATATTGGCCTATTTAGTGAAATAAAATGGATATTTTGATTACCATGAGGTAATTAATTATCTATATATATAATTTAGGGCTAATGGTGAGTAAGCCTATTGCAATGGTTCAAGTAGTGAATTAGATGTATAGGTGGTGTGTACCTAAATGGATGTAATAATTGGTTTATTTGAGAATTATTTTAAGTTTTAAAATCATTTGTATAGGTTAAATATTTTCCAAGTGACTCCAAGTGTAAATGTGCTTAAGACATACCTAATTATATTAGGTCTCCTTTAGGCCTAATATGGTTTTGGTCCTTAAGAGGTATGAATGACCTATGGAGTGATTTTTTATTATGTGAAAATATTATTACGAACTATTTAAATATTAATATGACTATTTTAATGTCCTTGTCCAACCAATATGGGTAAGATCATGTGTTGAGTATAAAAGCAAGGCCTTATTGGCCTATTTGAGCTAGTTAGTGAGTTATGAATAGAAGTAAATAAAAGAGATCATTTGAGGAGTAGAGGTAGGTAATGTATACCTTAAATAATAGGAATATGATCAGTCATGAAAATACATTATATATTTTTAAATTATATGAAAAGGTCAATTCACCTAATGAGCCTAGAAGAGGCATGTTGAGTGAGTAAGCCTAGAAGGTTATTTAAGAAGGGTAAAAGGTTGAAGTGAGTTTAATAAGGTGAGATACCATAAGTATATTAAATATAAGTATTTTATATGTGTATTATATAGATTATAATCTAGGTAGATAAGATAGAGAGATGAAGAAGAGTTCACCATTAGTTGAGGGAACAACAAGGTGTCTTGAGGTGATCAATCTTGTCTTTATTAGGTTAGTGCTTAGTTAAGAAGGGAGTTGAAGCTGCCTTACAGATTGGATATTGAAGAAGGTTCCTTGAAGTGGCTAGGTTAGTGCCAAGTCACTTAGGTTTTTGGAGCCTCCTTAAAAGTTGGAGCTTGCTAAAGACTAGTTGAGTGGGTGCTTGACTATGTAGGGGTTGGAGCTCCTTATGGGGTTAGTGCCTCACTAAATGATTGTTTCATTAATTATATAATATTAGTACAAGTGTTTTGGGTTTTATACCCCATGAGGGTTTACCACATATATATGGTGTTCATGTGTTATCTTCTTACTTCATGCTTATGTGATTACTTTTCTATGTTTTATTATATCTATTTATTAGTTTGAATGGGTAATGAATGATGTATGGAATTGACTAAAATTTTTGTATGCTAATTAAACCCCCTTATCAGTGGTTATGCTTCCAATAGTTGGTATTATATAAATTTATTTTAGGGAGGCTTGACATATTGAAAGTGATCCTAGAAGCACAAAATGACTAGGCTTATGAAGGTGAGTTGCAAGATCAATATGTTTATCATCTTGTGGAAGAAGAAAGCTTAGTGGATGATTATTTAATATTAGTAGATGTTGCATGACAAGAAGGTTTTTTCATTAGATTCATTCTAAGTTGTAATACTTGGTAAGATATAATGTTAAAATAAAGGTGTTTCTTAGTTTAGGTCTGCACCTAAACCTAAGTCTTAGACCCTGCCAGGTCTATTAAAGCATGATGAGCAATATAGAAGCATGTAACCCAATAAGATTTGAAAAATATATTTTGAAGATGTTCATAAATATTGAGGTTCTAAGAATATTTTTTTAACCTTTAAATAAGATGCTATGAAGTGATTTGTATCTTCATAAAGAGGTCTATAAGTGAAGGATGAGTTGATCATCAAGCTAGAGGAGCCGAGTTGAGTCTATGAAGTTATTATAGATGAGCATAAGTATGTTGATGAGACCTATTGGTGATATGAGGTATATTTGAGTTTTCATTAGGTATAAAGTTATGAATGTATATCCTTATTTTTATGGCGGTTGAACATATATGCATTGAGATCTTCAAGAGTGTCTACAAGTTAGTAAGGATAAAGAGGCTACAAAGTCTAATAATTTTTATTTGGTTTGTGTGTATGATAATACTATGTAGTTATCATGTTTTGAAGGAATGGAATACTTTTATAATCACAAAACTAATTCTAAGAAGTCTAATATAAAATAAGAACAACATAAGAGCAAGAGAATTGGTCTACAAGACCAATATGGTCATGAAGAATATATGATAGAGTTATCTAAAGAAGCATGGTCTTGATGTTTTAGTGGCCTAATAAGGTCATAAAGTAATCATGATGACATGTTTTAAGTGACATAATAGTGATCTAAAGATGACTAATATTTTTATTTTTGTAACATAGGTCTTAGTTTGAAGTTAGTATGTTGATCATATGATCCATGATCAGGAGTTGATTTTAAGAGTACGATTTCAAGTTGGCTGAGCCCTAAAGGATAGAAAGAAAGTTATGAAGATGATAATTCCTATAGTATGACATTAAGATGTTCATAAGCCTAAAAATATTAATTTTTGGTGTTATTCTTAACAAAATATTGGCTATATGTTTCCAAGAAGGTGCCTTGTAGTGGTTTAAGCTATGATGTCTTGTGATGCATGAATAAAACTTGTTTAAAATCATGAGGAATATATGGAGTTGTTCATACCTATCTAAGGTGGTCTTGTTGACCCAAAAAGTCAGTATTGAGTAAGAAGGAATGGATCTTTTTGAAATAGATATCCATAGGACATAGTGTTGGTATAAGGCCTAATCAAGCATAGACATAGGGGGATCATTTCCTAATGATGCCCTTAGGTCTCTTCATATGATGATGGTCTAGTAAGATCAAATAATAGTTCAAAATATTAGATCAAAGACAAGGAAATGTAGATACACATAGTGATATGGGGATCTTATGAGTAATTGATAGTTAAAATTGAGGTGCATATGTTGTGAACCCTATGAGTGAATAGGTCAAAGGATCAGGTGGTGAGATAAAATAAAGAGATGAATGGACTTAGGTAAGATCAAGAGTAAATGATGAGATACAAGGAAGGTTTGTGAAGTCATGATAGTCATATGTCAAGATGATGAAAAATAGGTTAATATGAGAGTAAGCATATCAATCACTCTAAAGGTAAGCATTTGGTCAGTTTTATTTAGAAGCATTGTTGAATTTGGAGTGAAAAGACAAGGTGGTAGTCATACATACCCTTTGTCATTAATTTCAAAAGGGGAGAGATATCAGATTGATGGAGAATTTATATAGATCAGTTCTTTTATGGTTTACCATCAATGAGGTTTTGCCATCAATGACAAAGGGGGAGATTATTGTAATTTGTCACTAATGTCATATACTTATGCACTATAATTGATGTAAAAAGAAGCACAATAAGGTGTCTATGGTCATTAGTATATGGTTGAGCCTACTAATGTGTTCAAATGCAATTCAATTTGAACCATAGTGAGGTATGATGATTTGAGATATTATTGGTATGTAGTAGTAGTTGAGCATGGCATGAGGTTGTTTGGATTGTGAAGAAGTTTAAAAGTGCATATATAGTGACAAGATGTCATAAAGGTGATCATGTGAAGTTGCATGATACCTGTTCATGATATTTTAGGCATGGCTTAGTAGATTGTTGAGCTCTTATGAAGTATTGGCACAATGTTGTGGTGTAACAAGTGTTGGAGGTACAAGATGATTGAGAAGGGGGTGAATCAGTCAACCAATATTTCAATTTCAAATCACTTATAATTCATTTATTGAAATTCATGGATCAACATAACAAGCATATGCAACTAGATTACTATGAAATCATGAATAAGAGAAACAAAAAATAACACATCTAATGTGGAAAACTATCATGGGGTATAAAATACACCCTCAAGCCTATAAACATATGGAATACTTGTCATATAAGGTATTACAAACATGATAATTTAGTGGAACACACATTCCACAAGGAGAACCTACCAATAAGATGGTTAAGTCTTTCTAACTTGGATCTAGTGAAACACTTGCTTCACAAGGAACACCTACCCCTAATATGGTCAAGTCTTTCTAATCTAGATTTAGTGAAACACCTACTTCATAAAGAACACCTTCCCCTAGGATGGTCAAGTCCTTCTGACCTAGATGTTGAGCCTCCTCCCAACAATTATGATATGAACATCTCCTAAACACTTATTATCTACCAATCTAATGGAGATATAATGTATATCAATCCATTTTACTTCTTTACAAAGCCACAAACATCCATGTTTTAGATTAATTTATACTCATTTCTTAATTTAAAAGCAAGTAATGAAACTAGTAATAGAGTGTGTAGTAGAATACTTGGTAAAGTGCATGTATGATCGAGATGATGGTGAGAACTCTTCTTTAGATTGGAAGGAATAACATATAACTTGGTGGTGGAAGGTTGAAGAAATTTGGATAGAGTGATAGTGCTTTAGCCTTTGAAAGTGATATTGATAGAGGTTTGGGTCTTTCTTGATGCTACTTACTTGTTAAAGGGATGCTAGATACCTAGATGCAAGATCACTTAGATGTGGATTGCTAGAGTTCTGGATATTTTTCACTTCTTACTTCTCTCCTTTTATAGGATGAATTTACTAAATATGTAAGAGGAAGTCACTAATTGGATAAAAGAGAAAGTTGCTAAGTATGATACTTTAAAACTAGTTTGCATCACAAAATGGAAGTTACTAAATGTGCCATGATTATTTCATATAGTTAGTAATGATTTTAAAGCTTTAAAGCAAGCTTAGAGACCTAATTATCTATGCTTAGGCTAACCATCGATGGTTAGGTTGACCATCAATAGTTGAGGTCTAGAGGAAAATGGGTTAAAGGAGTGATTTAAAAAGTTAAGTTAGTAGATTAATAAATAGGCTAAGTCAACTAGGTGGTCAACTAGCCTCAGTGTTGGGTAGGGGTTCCAAGGATTTTGAAATATAAAACTATGTAGTTTTTGAATGTTTGTTGACCAATTTTTCCCAACAGGTGCTTGGTTTAAGCGACAGGTTCTTCAACTTTGGTTCAATCAGCTAAGTTCAATGTAGATTTCAATCAACGGTTCAAATGGTTCAATCATTTGGTTCAACAAAAGTTCATCACTCAGTTCAAACACCTCGATTCAACAACATTGAACCATTAAACTATTGAACCAATTTTAGTTCAATGGCTTGGTTCAAAGTGAGTGGTTTAATGTTCAGTTTAATCAGATGGTTCAATCATTTGGTTCAACTAAATGGTTCTTTGTCTTTGGTTCACTTAGAATTGGCATGAAATGATTGAACTGCTTGAACTGTTGAACCATTTTGGTTCAACGGCTTAGTTTAAGGGTATGCCCAAAAGGTCAAGGGGTAGCTCAAGTCTAGGTGCCCTTGCGAAGGGCATGGAACACTTCAATTGAACACTTCAAAGGGACGTTTTAACTTTTAGAATTTTGACTAAGGAAGAGTCCCAAATTCCTTTGGACTTTTTGTTTAAAGGAATTCCTTCAGACAAAAAGTCTAAAGGAATTTGGGCCATAGTTCAAAGCAAAGGCTAGGAAAATATCTGTGGACAAAAGTCTGTGGGAAAATGTTTGCGAGACAAATGTCTGCAGAAACCCAAGAAACAATCTGACGGAGCATAGAAATTGGCCGAAGGACCCCGAAGGGTAGGTGCCCTTACGGGGGACTCTTGGCCCAAAATAAAAGGGGCACTTTCCAAAGGCTAGAGGGTCACCTTCCCTTTGGGAAGGTGATAGGAAGGGATTTTAAGCAAAAAGACATAGAAAGGGCCGAGGAGGACAAGGCCCGTAGAGAAGCTGGCGAAGGACCTGATGACATTTTGCTGGGGATGGTGACGTCCTGAAAGCCATCAAAGTTAAGAAAGTGAGTTAGCCTTTGGTTTTCAAAGTGATGACAACCACATGAGCATCAAAATTAACATAACAAAATAACCATTTGCTTTCAAACTAACGGAATGCCAACCATGAAAGGAGTCCCAGAAATGTAGCGACTCACCATAAGATCACCCCTGAGGGCCAAAGGAGCTAGAAAGAGATAAAATAGGGAAAAGACAAAGTGCCAGGCATGGAGAAAATAAGTTGTCTAAGTGGTGAAGGGGAGTGTTGATTCAAGAAATTACTCCAACAAGTGAAATAGTGGCTATAAATTGACCATTAGAGGATGCGAACGGCCAATCGTGTGACCCTTTTTTCTCCATTTCATATTTATGAGTAGACAAGCTACGTAGGTGCCTTTAAGAAGTAGCCTTAGTTAATGAGGAAATAGCATGGCCATGTCAAAAAAGGGCTTGAAGTCAAAGCTAGGGTCGATGCAACATTTATTTTTAGGCAGCCTGCTCTTCCCAATGAGGGGATGCAAATGGGCCACTTGTAAAAAGGGGTGTCAAAAGGCCTCCTTTCTTCTCCTATATATTGAAGACTTGTCATATGAGAATCATCTTCCATATTTTTAAGGCATAGCCCTAGAAAAATTTCACCTGTATCAATAAATGCATTTTTTACCTCTATCATAGATAGATATTTCTATGTATGTCTTGAGTGTTAGTTTGTGTTTAGTCATTATTTCTTGATGCTTGCACAGGTCCAACACCAACATATTTGTTGTCTACAAGGTGTCATTTCTATAGATGACAAGGAGATTTCTATTTGGGAGTAAGAAATAGAAGAAATCACTTATAGTGTGCATTTCACAACACCTTGGTGAGTCTCTATTTTCTATATTTTCATGAAAGCCTCCTTGTCAAGTTTCTTATAGCCTGGCCCTTGTACTAGTTTGAAGCATATGTGTGTGTTTGTCTAATTTTAGTGTGAATGCGAGAAGGTTGACTTATTTTGGTGCATAACCTCTTTAGATTAGTTTGTTTTCCTACAATCTTTCTCCCTTTTCATCCCCCCATTATATATCTATATATACATATATGTTAGCACTTGCTGGAATGAATATGATGCATCAAAGGGAGCTAGCCCTTATCTAGAGACTCTCCCCTCCATCTTCACCAGTCCCATAGGTGAGAGGGGAGTTTCCATAGTTGCATGAAGAAGGTAGGAGCTTAGCCTCCTACCAAGGGTGCAATCTTCTGCATCAATAGTTCTGGCATGCCTGGTGGGACATAGTTTGACAATTCAATAAGGTTTCAAGATTGATACTGGTCTTGTTACAAAAAATTAAGATTTCTAGCATCTGGCAACTCCACTGGTAAGAGCTTTAGTTTTCCAATTAAAGACCAATTTCTGAACTTTCTATGCCTAAAATCACCATAAGGTCTGCTTCTAAAGGGGTTCCCTTTGATTTCATTGAGTTGCCTTTGAACTCAGTAAAAATACTAAGGTTTGAGAGGACCCATCCTTATTCAACAAGCCACCCTCCTAGACCTATTGTAAGGGAGCATACACAACAGAGCCATAGTTACATCCCATCCTAGCTATGGCATTGCCCTTTGTGGCTTTTTGTGGTCAGAGTGCCTTGAACCTCCCACATTTTGATCCAATCCCAGGAACAACCCTAAAAAATGTGCCTTCTTTCAATGGAGAGGGACCCATTATAGTCATTGAGCACATTAGGAATATTGCTAACCTCTGCAATATTCACAATGTCATGGAAGAAAATATCACCATCAGATTGTTGGCATTGTCTCTCAAAGGCAAGGCTCTTGACTGGTACAAGACCTTACCTATAAATTCAATCCATTCCTAGAATGAATTGGGTACTCAGTTGATAGACTGTTTTGGGGAAAAAAGTGATGGCTTCTCACTTGTTGAGCTATTGATGACCATAAAAAGAGCCCCACATGAATATATGCAAGATTTCAACATGCAGTTTTAGAAGACTTGGGATAAAATCCCCATCGTGGTAAGACCAACTCCTAGCTATGCTTTCCTATATTATTTAAAGGCATTAAATAGTGATATTGCAGTAATGATACAATCCATGGGAGGGCATATACTGCCTACTGCCTATGAAATAGCCATAGCAGCTAAAAACTGCTTAGTTCAAGCTGGGAAAATAGCCCCTAGACCTCACATGCTACTTTTCCCAGAAATGCTACCTCTAATTCAGGCCATTGCTCCCACATTAGATCCACTGCCTAGCATAGAGAAACCCACTACTGTTCCATCCAATGAGCTTCATGAGGTCAAGAGTCTATTACAGAGCATGTCAAACAAACTTGTAGCTCTTAAAAGGTAGCAAGCTCAAAGCAACAGACTAAATCAGGGATACCAACATTATGGTCAAGCCCCCAGACCCCCTTCCAAAACTATAATCAAGGATAGGGTCAGCCTACTCAGACTAGACCATTTCAAAACTACAACTCAGGCCTCCCTTCATCATCAAAGGTCATGGTGCCCATTCAAAACAATCTAGTACAGGAACAACCAAGTTGTTTGACCATGGGATATGGTCAAGAACAATTGTTTATACAAATGAGATGATGGGTTATTTATAGAATGCAAATAATTAGGCAGCCACTCAACCCCAGGTCTTCAATCCTTCAATGCAACCCAACACAAATAACAACTAGGCCCAGCCTGATTCTACCCTCATGAATCATCTAGAAGGGGAATTTTATTTAGTGAATTATGTGGGCACTGTAGACAATCAAGCTAACTGTGTTGTAGCCAACACAAGATTTAAGAGAAGAACAATGGGAGAAGCCTAGGCTACTACCCAATCGATAGCTTCACTAGCTCCATCGCACTCAAATTAAAAAGCCCCAAATTTCAAACTGCCATTTACACCTTCAGCCCCTCAACCCACAGCTCAGGTTGGAATTAGCCCCAAAGAAAACTTGAAGGGAGGTAGTCCTCAAGTCAATATAGTGGACTAGATGAAGAAGCTACATATGAACATCTCTTTATGGGATTCATTGTCTCTACCAGGACAAAAGGACATTTTACAAAGAGAATTGCATGAGCTAGATCGACATGCTCCCCTAGCAAGGGCTAATAATGTCTTAATGATGAATGGATAACCTTCCACCTCTGGCTAGGTAAAGAAGGAAGAGAAAATTCCCCCTTTCTATGTGTTCTTGGTTATAGGGGATTTCTTGGTGCATAATTACATCATTGACAGTGGGGCTAGTACCTCAGTGATGCCCAAGTGCATAGCTGACAAGATGGGACTGAAATATGAAGAGATGAATAAGGGAGTCCTACAGCTAGATGGGACACCTACAAAAATAGTTGGGATTTTGAAGGGTTTAAGCTTGACATTACATGCTTGCCCAACCTTCTCAATTCCCCATGATATAGTGGTAGCAGATGTTCCTCCTTATTTTGCAATTTGCTTGTCTAGGGACTTCACATCAAAGATAGGTGGCTATCTAGCAGTGAATTGGTCTTATCTAGTTTTGAGAACCAAGTATGGGACCAAGGTAAAGATCAAATCTAAGCCACTTTACAAGGACCATCTAGAACCATATTCACCCAAGGCAGTGAATGTCAGTTACACCATTATCAACCCAAAGGAGTCCCAGACAGACCAATCTCCATCCTTTGCTCTTGAAGGAGTTGTAGACCTACTCTTGGATGAGTGGGGAAATGATAAATTCAAGCATGATCCTTACAAGTTCATAGAGGAGGTAGGACTTGGAGTCTACTACATACATGAAGAGGGTGCCTTCATACCCAATATAATGAAGGCAAGCCAAGAAGACCTAGGCCTATGGCAGCTATACTTTGATGGTTCTAGAAGTAGGCTAGGAGCTGGTGGTGGAGCGATGTTAGTCTCCCCTTCAAAGGAGAGATAATTTTCAGCTTTTCATTTCCAATTATCTTGCACAAGCAATGTTGAAAAATATGAGTCCCTTATTCATGGCCTGGAATGGGTAAGAAAAAGAGGGATCAAAGAGTTGCAAGTTTTGGGAGACAGTGAGCTAATTATAAATTAGGTGAAAGGCTAGAATCTAACCAAGAATTCCTTGCTAAAGTCCTACAAGCATAGGGTCTTGGACTTGGTGGAATATTTCCTCACTTTCAATATCACCTCCATTCCCAGAGAGCAGAACAAATAGGTAGATAGGCTAGCAGCAATTGGTGCTCAGTTTGATGTTTCCAGGGAGATAAGTCAAGACTATGGTTTGCACTACTTGAAGGTGGTAGTTCAGCCCTCCATCCCCAATAACATTGCAAACTAGCAGGTTTTCAAAAATGACCAGCAAATAGCTTTCTTCCTATAGGAGGAAGCTAAGTTTGTAACATAGAACCAGACAAAGCTGTAGTAGCAATATGGCAACCAAATTGTTCAATTAAATAATAATAAGCTCCTTAAAGGTTTGGTCACTCTTGAGAGCATCTTCAATGGAGATGACCAATTGAGAAATGCCAAGACATGCATCATAACTAAGGAGGAGAATTATGAAAGGGTTGAGATCTTCAAGGATAAGCTGCTTGCACTTGGAAAAGTCTGCATGGTTTGAGAAAGGTAGGCCTTCATTTTGTTGTGTCAGGATTTTGCTAATGTTTTTGCATGGGATTATAGTGATTTGAAGGGATTTGACCCAAGACTCACCCATCACACAATCAAATTAGAAGAAGGTGCCAAGTCAGTCATGTAGAAATAGAGACCTGTCAACCCAATAATTGAGCCTCTCATGCAAAAGGAACTGGCCAAATTGATTGAGTCTAGGATTATATTTCCAATCAAACATTCCTCCTGGCTGGCCAATCTTGTTCTTGTTTGAAAGAAGAATGGGGAGATTAGGCTATGTGTTGATTTTAGAGACCTTAATAAAGTCTCTTTAAATAACCATTATCCCCTCCCAAGCATGGAACAGATCCTTTAGAAGGTAATAGGTAGCGAGCATTTCTCCCTCCTAGATGGTTATTCAAGGTATAATCAAATTTTGGTGCAAGGTTGTGACCAGCACAAAACAACCTTCACTACTAAATGGGGAACATTTGCCTACAAGAAGATGCCATTCAGGCTAGCTAATGTTGGTGCTACCTTTCAGTGAGCCATGGACATGGCTTTTGGAGGCTTGATAAACAACAATGTGTTGGTATACCTTGATGATGTGATGGTTTTCTCCAAGGAAGTGAGCCAACACATGCAACACCTTAGGTAGATTTTTGAAAGGTGTAGGGAATTTGGCATCTCTCTTAATCCAAAGAAATGTGTGTTTGCTATTCATGAGGGGAAACTCCTTGGCCACATCATGTCTAAGGAGGGCTTATCTATTGACCTTGAGAGAGTTTGTTTTATCCTGGTGATGTCCCTACCTAAACACAAGAAAGGCCTACAAAGCTTCTTTGGCAGGATAAATTTTATTCAGAGATTCATTCTAAATTTCATAGAGATAGTCAAGCCACTGACCTCTATGTTGAGGAAGGGTGAGGAGTTCAAATGGACAACACAAAGGAAGGACAGCTTCAAAGCCATCAAACAGGCCATAACTCAAGCTCCTACTTTGATCAGCCCCAACTTCAATAAAGACTTCAACCTCTACACTTTTAGCAATGAAGATGTGATCTCCACCATGCTTACCCAAGCAAATGGTGATGACCTCGAACAACCACTTGCTTTTTTTAGCCAAGGGCTAGAGGATTTCAAAGTCAGATATACGTATGTAGAGAAACAAGTCCTGGAAGTAGTGTGGAGCCTAAAGAAGTTTAGGCATATGTTGTCTAACAATAGGATTCACCTCATGGTTCCACATCTTGGCATCAAGGATTTCTTGACCAATTGAGACCTAAATGAGAAGAGAGCAGGGTGGATCACCAAGGTGATGGAGTATGATGTAGACATCAAGATCACCAAGCTAGTGAGGGGAAGAGGCTTGTACGAACACCTTGCTACAGACTTTAAGCAGAAAGGGGAAGATAGCTTACTAATTCATGATGCAGCTATAATAGAAGAACCAAGTATCATAAAGGACTGGACATCAGACCTGAGGCATTTCCTTCTCACTGGTGAGTGCCCATAGAGTCTTGATAAGACTGAAAGAAGGTACTTCAGGCTCCAATCTCTCCCTTATGTTCTGGTTGATGGAGTATTGTTTACGAAGGATCTCTCTAGGGTTCTTCTAAGATGCATTGATCTAAACTAGGCTGATAAAGTACTGTATGAGTTCCACAATAGACCAACAGGTGGTCATTTCGCTTCTAGAACTACTGTAGTAAGGATAATGAGAGCTGGCTATTTTTGGCCTACTCTTTTTAGGGATACCCATGCTTGGGTAAGAAAGTGCTAGAAGTGTGCACTTTTTAATGGGAAGTAATGGTTGGCTACCATGACTCTATAACCTATTCAAGTGGAACAACCATTCATGTAGTGGGGCCTGGACTTCATAGGGATGATTAATCCTCCCTCCAGTGCTAGACACAAATAGGTCTTAACCACCATAGACTATTTCACAAGGTGGGTGGAAGCTGTTGCTCTGAAGGAGGCAAATGAAAGTGTGGTCCTAGAATTTTATGAGGACTTGGTGACAAGATTTGGGGTCCCAGCCACCATAATCTCATACAACACCTTGGCTTTTCTAGGAACCAAAACAAGTGAATGGGTGCTGAGGTATGGTATATATCTTAGCACTTCATCCAATTATTACCCACAGGGGAATGGGCTGGCTGAGTCCACCAACAAAAATTTGATCAGGATCATCAAGAGGACCATGGAAGAAAATTAGAGGACTTGGCATGCCAAGCTGAAAATAGCTTTGTGGGTTGACCAAATCACTCCAAAGAGAGCAATCAAAAATTCTCCATATACGCTCATAAATGGAAGGGAAGCCAAGCTTCCCATCTCACTTGAATTGCTAGCATTAGACCTCACTCACCAGCTACAATTAGAAGAAGGAAGTAGCATGGAGGTCAGGCTGTGCAAGCTAATGGAGCTCCAAGAGACAAGGGACCAGGCTATGGCTTCTATGACCAGTCGCCAATAACAAACAAAGAGACACTTTGACAAGAAATCTTCATCAAAAGATTTATTTGAAGGAGACATTGTCTTAAAATGGGATGAAGACTGAGCTAAGCCTAGAAAGCATGCAAAATTTGATGCCCTATGGAGTGGCCCATGCATAATCACTAAGTGCAAGCAACATAGTGCATTCCAACTCTCCAAGTTGGATGGTGAAGAATTGCATATCCCAATTAATGGGATACATCTGAAGCACTACCAATGAGTCTCCTTTCATATGTATATATTTTCCCTTGTTTTCTTTCCCTATTTTCCCTAAGTGTTGTTGCACAGGTAGTAGTTTTCTTAGCTTTGTGTGTGTTTTCATTTCCTTGGAGGTAAATTTGCATGACTGGTTCTAGATTTATCAAAGCTATTACTATTTGTTTTTAAGTTACCATCTGACTCTATGCCCAATGGACTACAAGGCAACTGGTCTTTAAGCATAGCATGCATGCTTCCCCTGGGAGTCACCAATTTGTTGACCAATTTTGCCTAACAAGTGCTTGGTTCGAGCTACAAGTTCTTCAGCTTTGGTTCAATCAGCTAAGTTCAATGTAGATTTCAATTAATGGTTCAAATGGTTTAATCATTTGGTTCAACAAAAGTTCATCGCTCAGTTCAAACACCTTGATTCAACAGCATTGAACCATTGAACCAATTTCAATTCAATGGCTTGGTTCAAAGCAAGTGGTTCAATGTTTGGTTTAATCAGATGGTTCAATCATTTGGTTTAACTAGATGGTTCTTTAGCTTTGGTTCACTTGGCATTGACACACAATGATTGAACCACTTGAACCATTAAACCATTTTGGTTCAACGGCTTGGTTCAAGGGTATGCCCAAAAGGTCAAGGTGTAACTCAAGTCTAGGTGCCCTTGCGAAGGGCATGGAACACTTCAATTGAATGCTTCAAAGGGACGTTTTAACTTTCAAAATTTTGACTAAGGAAGAGTCCCGAATTCCTTCAAACTTTTTGTCTGAAGGAATTTGGGCTGCAGTTCAAAGCAAAGGCTGGGAAAATATCCATGGACAAAAGTCCATGAGAAAATGTCCATGGAAACCTGGGAAACAATCCAGAGGAGCATAGTGACCAGCTGAAGGACCCCGAAGGGAAGGTGCCCTTGTAGGGGACTCTCAGCTCAAAATAAAAGGGGCACTTTCCAAAGGCTGGAGGGTCACCCTCCCTTCGAGAAGGTGCTAGGAAGGGACTTCAAGCAAAAAGACTCGCAGAAGGGGCTGAGGAAGACAAGGCCCATAGAGAAGCCAACGAAGGACCCAATGACATTTTTCCAGGGATGGTGACATCCTGAAAGCCGTTAAAGTTAAGAAAGTGAGTTAGCCATTGGTTTTCAAAGTGATAATGGCTGTGTGAGCATCAAAATTAACATAACAAAATAGCCATTTGCTTTCAAACTAAAGGAATGCCAACCATGAAAGGAGTCCCAGAAATGTAGTGACTTGCCAGAAGATCACCCCGAAGGGCCAAAAGAACCAGAAAGAGACAAAATAGGGAAAAGACAAAGTGCTAGGCATGGAGCAAATAGGCTGTCTAAGTGGTGAAGGGGAGTGTTGATTCAAGAAATTACTCTAGTAGGTGAAATAATGGCTACAAATTGACCATTAGAGGATGCGAACGGCCAACCATGTGACCCTTTTTTCTCCATTTCATATTTATGAGTAGACAAGTTGCGTAGGTGCCTTCAGGAAGCATCCTTGATTAATGAGGAAACATTGCGGCCATGTCAAAAAAGGGCCTAAAGTCAAAGCCAGGGTTGACACAAAATTTATTTTTAGGCAACTTGCTCTTCCCAATGAGGGGACGCAAATGGGCCACTTGTAAAAAGGGGTGCCAAAAGGCCTCCTTTCTTCTCTTATATATTGAATACTTGTCAGTTGAGAATCATCTTCCACATTTGTAAGGTGTAGCCCTAGCAAAATTTCACTTGAATCAATAAACACATTTTTTACCTCTATCCTGGATAGATATTTTTGTGTATGTCTTGAGTTTTAGTTTGTGTTTAGTCATTGTTTCTTGATGCTTACAAAGGTCTAACACCAACATATCTATTGTCTACAAGGTGCCATTTTTTCAGCTGACAAGGAGATTTCTATTTGGGATTAAGAAATAGAAGAAATCACTTACAGTGTGCATTTCACAGCACCTTGGTGAGTCTCTATTTTCTATATTTTCATGAAAGCCTCCCTGTCAAGTTTATTGCAGCCTGGCCCTTTTACCAATTTGAAGTGTATGTGTGTGTTTGTCTAATTTTAGTGTGAATGTGAGAAGGTCAACTTATTTTGGTGCATCACCTCTTTAGAGTAGTTTATTTTCCTGCAATTTTTCTCCCTTTTCATCCCCCCCATTATATATCTGTATATACATATGTGTTAGCATTTGCTAGAATGAATATGATGCATCAAAGGGAGCTAGCCCTTATCTAGAGACTCTCCCCTCTAGCTTCACCAGTCCCATAGGCGAGAGGGGAGTTTCCATAGTTGTGTGAAGAAGGCAAGAACTCGGCCTCCTACCAAGGGTGCAATCTTCTGTGTCAACAATGTCTACATTTTGACCCTTTTTAATATGTAGCCTTGAATTAACAATCTAAAAAACAAAAATAGATTTTTGGTTAAGATCTAGTTTCCATGAGTATGGGAGGAGGTATTCCCCCTCAAACTAGGAGTCAATGAAGCAAAGGTGAAATCGGGTCAGGTTTTGATAAATGGTAAAGAGATAATCACAAGGTGGGTGTCACTAAATGGCTAGGTATTTGAAATGAAAACATGTGCAAAAAATATGACTAAGTGTGATAATCAAGATTACACAAAGACTAAAGCTACCAATGTTGATAAAAATAATCTTAGGTTCTAGGGAGATGTATGATAGGGTAATCAGTCCATAATATTAGTCATAGTTGATCAGGTAATGCCTATCAAGTCATCTAGATAGGGTCAACATTATATGTAGGTATCTAAGGTAGGAAGTGCTCTCATGAAATAACATAAATGGTTTGGTTGCACATAAGGTGGTGTGAAGTGCAAAAGTTCAACTTGGTAAGGTTGGTTAGTGTGGTCAAAATGATCAAGGCAAGGTCATCACAAAACATGCAAAATCTCAAGTTAAAACATCCAATGTCGAGGTGGATATGGTTACAAAGGTTGATGGTCAGAGAAGGGTAAGCTTTGAAAGGTAAAATGGTTGGTTTTGGGAAATAAGGTAAGGTCCCAAGTGGTTGGTTTGGGGTGATAAAAGATTGTAAAAATAGTGTGGGATACTAACTATCAATGGTTAGGGTTGTCCCCAGGGTCGACTGCCAATGGTCACTCTGATTGTTGATGATCAAGAACACCCTAAAAGTGTAGAAGATCAAAAGTAAAATGGTAATTCATTTTTACAATTTGAATTTTATGGATTTATGCTCTAGGTGATTGATGTATTATGTCTACTTGTGATTATCTACTGAGGTGGAGTTGATCGATTGGGTGATAGCATGTGTGTATCTCTCTTGGGTTAATGACTTAGGAGAGAGATTCATTGAAACAGAGGGTAGGAGTGGCTATAACAGTATTAGGAGGACCACCTAACATAGTTTTAAGGATATGTTACTTATCCACCATTAAGGAATTGAGATATTATAAGGTGATAGTGCTGGCATAGTTGCCACTAAAGATGAGATATGGGGAGTATAGGGCCATCCTAGTAGGTGGTCTATCTATAGCTACTCTAGGATAGTGGGCCTCCATAGTTAGTTAGGTAAGGGTATCAAGGGGACCACCACTAGATGGTAGTGTAGGTATAGGTGTAGGTACAGGTGTGGGTATAGGTGCAAATGGAATGAGTGGGAGTGGTGCCCCAAGGGCTTGAGTTTTATTGACATGGATGGATATTATTTTGATTCTAGCCTACATGCCAATGATGTGAGATGTATATGAGTGAGAGAGACAAATGCATTATTTCATGTATTTCATTATTGATGTATATGATGATTATGTCGATTATATGGAATGTTAACATTTGATTATATTGATGATGTGATTTGATTATGTTCTGATGTTTATAGATGTTTATGATGCGTATTGATTATGTATTGATGAAATTTATTCATATTGATGACATGATGACATGGACTAGATGTTTATGATGTTTATGGATGTTTGATGATTATGATGATGAGGTGATGATGAATCTTGATATGTAAATTGATTTTTTTTGATGTTTTGCTTGGCTATGATGTATTATAATGATGGATGAACTTATTATCATGATTTCATGATGATGATGTTTATAAATGATGACATTATTTTAATGATGTGTGTTTTTAATTATGTAGATGACTGATTTGATTATGTTATTTGTGATGTTATTCATAGATGTATATGCTTTGTTAAATGGATGGATATGACATATATATGATTTTGAGTGTGGTTATAAAATAATTTTGTATATACGATCATGGTTACTTTATGTTTGTGACAAACTATTTGAGGTATAGATGTTGATGGTAAAGAGAATGATGACATAGTTCATAGATATGACATGGTTATTTCATGGTTATGATGTGGTTTTCTTATAATATATATGGTAAATGGTATGATGACATGGATTATGTGGTTTTTCAACATGAGGTGACTATGGGGATAGGATTATGGATATGTGATTTACTGTTATCTCATTGGTTGTGATATTGATGAATGTGTATGATGTGTTTTGATGCATATATGGGGATTATGTGTTCATTAATGATGATGGATATGATGGTTTTGATTTGTATTTTATTAATATATGATGGATATATGTTTGATGTTTTTTTGTGGTGCATATATGGGATATGGCTCATAATGTTGTGAGGAATACAGATTAGTGTTGTGATGAAAATGATGTGTTGAATGTTTGGATATGATATGTGATATTGGAATATAATGAAGATACATATTGTTGGTATAGGTAAAAAACTAAATGTTGGAAAAAGATAAAATAATCATGAGACACATGTATTCATGAATAAATAACAAGAAGGTAAGAAAGGCATGATGTGTCCATTGGTAAGGATCCAACAAAATTGAATTCAGATTGGCTTAATGAAAATAAGCCTTTTGAATGCTTCACATGAGCATGTTGTGATAAAAAAATAAGGTATTGGGATCACTTTGTGTCAAGTAATCTCATAGTCCCTTTATCTTAGAGAGTTTAAGAAGGGAAAATTAGGTGATAAATAATGGGTAATATAGTAACTTGATGTGGGTTAGTTTTTCCCTTCTATAAATGGCCCAAAAAAATATAATAGACAAGTCCATGCCTTAATATAATGTGTAGACTAATCTATGAAGGAAGTCTACTAAGTATATAAGAAAGAGCTAATTTTAGCCCCTTTGGGATAGCTCATTTTGATATTGATATAAGGCCCCCCTTTTTTATGTTTTGTTGATTTTGATAAAGGGGGTGAAGCTAATCGATGTAGGAAGATTCAAAATTAAGTTATAAATCCTTCAAGGGAGTGGTATAAATTTGGATTTGTTGTTATGTTATAGTTGTCTTTTCAGGGAACAATCTATATTTTATGTAATTGAGTTCATGGATAGTTGTCCTTCAAGGGAGCAGTCTGCAATGCTAAAAATATGGACCCAAGTAATATTTTGGTATCCCAATTTGATTTGGAGTGATATCTTTAGACATGGACAAGTATATTTAGGCTTATAGGTCTACCTTTATGGGGGTAAGAATTTTTAGCAAAGAAGGGCAAGTGGTTTGAGAGACAACTGATCATGGGATTTCATTTGATGAGAGCCAAAAATTGTCTATGAGAATCATGCCATTGGTAGAGTGATGGTATGCATGCTTAGTATTAAGCTATAATTATTATGGATAATGACATGGTCCTATGTTGTAATACATTATCCCTAAGAGGAATAGGGTGAAGGTATATGGGGAGTGAAAATATCATAAAATAAGGGATGAGATTAAGTTAGACATAGATGTGAGTTTGGTCCTTTTTTTAACAATATAAATGATATATATGTGAAGCATTGAGAGGATTAGGTTTTGGTTTGAATTCAAGATAAGACAAAAAATAAGCTCCTGATCCATACTTATGGGTTATGATGTAGGGTCCAAGCCAATTGAAAACAAACTTACCTTTTTTGATTTTCTCCATATTAGTTACATGTTGGTTTTCCTTAAGGATGAGGTCTCTAATATTTAATTCTTGATATTTTAGGTGTTTTTTGTAAGTGCACTTTATTTGTTCTTCATAGACATGAAGATGATTAAGTGATATGAGGTGATGTTAATCAAGGAGTTCTAGACACGTGGGGCATTCCTAATGATAATCACTCTAAAAAAGGATATCATGAAGAGAGATGTGAAGAGAGGTAATCTAGACTTTAAGACTAGAGAGAAAGGTGTAACATCCATATAAGTTTGAATTCTAGTGAGACAGGTCCATAATGTGAAAGGGATATGCAAGTGCCAATCCCAACACAAATCACTTACAACTTTGGTTAACATATTATTGAGGATTTTATTGGAGGCTTCCACCTATGCATTTGCTTATGGATGGTAGGGAAAGGAAAAGATTAAATTGATGACAAAAATAAAATCACATGAATAAGTAGGGTTTTCACACCCCCTTCTCTCAATATTTTGTATGGTGACATGGAACTTCAGGCTACTCACCCTACATCAACAACATGTCCAAAACAAGTGGGGTTATTTTAAAAATAAATTTTCATGCATTTGTAGATGGTCACAAGTATGGATAACATGAGATTCTCACATCATTTGGATCCAAATCAACCATCTTGTTGTGAAAATGTCTTGTCTTTTTCATAACCACTACATCTATCACTTGCTCAGTGTAGTGTGATGTTTGATTTGCCCTTATGGTCTGAAGAAATATCTTACTAATAGAGTTTGCTTAACCACTTAAGAAAATATCCCAAAAATTAAACCTCAATTTATACACCCCACCATGGAGTGGGGTTAAAATGATGCTAGGAGATGAATTCCTGGGTTAATACTTCCCTTGAGTACCCGTGAGGAGGTGATGAAATTATGCTTACAAGCCAAAGTTCATAAAACTAAATGACAAGTGAAAAGACTTTAAGGTCATATTTAGATTACCTAAACCACATATATTTAAGGACATCCTTAATGATGTTATTTTCATGCCTTTGGATAAGGCAAGAATACAAATAAAAAGTGCTTTTGGTTACCCAAGTTCCCTAAAGGGGATGGGGGAGAGCATACATGCATAAATAATTTTGCCAAAATAAATGACTTTAAAAGAACAAGTATAAAACAAAACACTCTTAAGAATATCTAATCTAAGTGTGAGTGTTTATTTTAATTCACCAATGTGAAATGTTTATGAAATTTGGCCCATTGGACTTAGTTTAAAACTTTGCACAAACTTTCACAAACATTTAAACATAAAAATAACTAAATTCATTTTATGCACCAAATGAAAAATTTAAGACTTAAGCATTTCCAAATTTGTACGATTTTCCAGCTAAGGTCCTAAAATTTTTAGAGGGTTTTTACCTACTTTGAAGCACTTTCATGGATGACCAAATGATTAATCAAATCTTGGTATCAGGTTTCTTTATTTTTTTTATCATAGAGATAGACATTGATCCATACAGAGATCGATGTTGTTCTATATAAATCGATGCTAATCAGTCAAGAATCAACATTAATTGTTTATTGCCTACAATAAGAAAAGAAAGTAGAATATGTTTTCTCATAGAAATATGGTTATCAAGATGAGCATAAAACTAAAAAATAAGACTAGGTCTTGCAATAAAATTGTCAGTAAAATGATATTCAAGCTATTGAGAATAAAACAAAAATTAGAAAGCTTAAGAACAACTTTTCAAATACATTTTTTCCATACCTTTTTCTACACATAGGAGTTGATGTCGGTCCTAGGTGGATCAACATCGACTCTAGAAGGATCGACATCCATTTTATTAGGATCGATGTCGATCTCTACGTAAAATTGTGTGTAATTAGAAAACATAATACAAGAAAAATAAAGGTAATACTTGAATTTTGAAGATTCTTAAACACTCTTTAGCAAAAATAAAATCTAAATAATAGTCTCCTTACATCTATGGGATGCTCCATAAGTTCCTATCCGGTGTGCCATTTATGATCATAGGAATCTAAGAAGGGAGGTTAGTAACATGCTAGTTTAAGAAATAAAAACTTGCAATAAACACACTAACACTTACACTCCAATCCTAAAGTGATAAAACCATGAAAATAATGAATAAAAAGGGCTTTAAATAATCACATATCCAATTTATAATCCATTTAAGATATGATTGACTGAGTCTTAAGATTAAATGGCATTAAAAACATAGTCAATTTTAGATATTTTAAGGGAGGAGATGAAATGAAATGAAAGATATTAATAACATCCTTGAGACCAAATAGTATATGAGACCAAGAGTTTCCTTAAAGTTTTAGATTAAGGTAAAATCAGGTTTTGAAGGGACCCCGAAACCCAAGTACAAAGAAAGAAAGATAAAGCCACAACGACCATAGGCAGAACCTAAAAACTACTACAGAGAAGTATCAAAAACAGGTTTTATATGGACCTAAAACCACCAGAGAGGCCACCGGTCAAAACCCAGATTTAACAAAGATTTGGCTGCACCATAGACAGAAGATTACAAAAAGAAACCAGAGAATAGGACCAGTAAACGTAACCAACAAGAAGAATCAGACTATTCTTCCAGTTCCAAAATCATTTTTACAGTTTCTTTACCTTTCACAACAGTAGTATCCTGAGTAGTAGTTGTCGCTAACTTGGCTCCCTCTTGTGTAGCCTTCTTTCTAGAGCTTTGTCTCATCCTTTTGCTAGGCCATAATAATGTTTCCTTAAAGTTATTCCATGATAACACAACTTATTAACACAAGGGCTGCCCTAATAATGTTAAAAATAATTTCTAATCCATTCTTGATGCTAAATCTTTTATTAAGGATATTGATTAGAAAATTTATCATTCTATTTAAAATTTCCTCTTCAAACAAATTAGTTAAGTTATCCACCCTAAAGTTTTCTATAAGGGACCAAAAATCAAAATATTTAAGTAAATTTAAATAATTTAGTCCAAAGGGAAAACATCCTAGTTCTATGATAGTATTGATTGACCAAATAACCATTAATTTTAAGCTCATAAAAAGTTGATGCGGATGCTAGTGTGTCATCTAGTTGGTATTTTCATTCCATGTGACATCCATTTGCTCATTCAAGGCCTAACATAATGCCTACTTGGGTTGATGACCTTTATAATCTTGTTGAAGTGAGATATTGACACTTGTTAAAATATCACTCATCTAAGACCTCATAAGATACTTGGAAACATACAAACCATCTTTGTAAGTGAGGAATAAATATCATGCCACATGGCATGATTCCAAACATCTAGGAGCTTGACTATCAATTAAAAGTATATAGATTATCTCAAGGCCAAAAAAAAAAAGATTACACCATTTGGCATGATCCTATATGTCTGAGAGGGATGTGGTCTGTTGAGGAAATTGAGAGGGCCCAGGGAAGTGGTCAATATAGATCATGTCATACATCCTCTTCCTAGGCATCCAAAAGATCCAAGTAAAATGAATAAGTGAAAAAAGGCCCAAATAAGTGAGTGAGGGACAAATGGTAGCTCCTCACTTGCCTGAGGACTTGATGGAAAGGTAAGTGATCATTGATTAGGAAAAATCATATCCATTAGACTTTAAATTTAAAATTTGAAAAAAAATTACACAGGTAAAACTAAAATAGAATGGAAATAAGTCTGGAAACAAAATAGTCTTTTTGCCTAACTTAAAGCCACAACCAATCCATAAAAAGATGAATGACTATGTTTTTAAAAGGAAAGTATAATGATAATTAATAATTTTAAATATATTAGGAGTAGGTATGGACCATATTTCTAAATCAAATATCATGAAAATATTTAAACAATTTAGATAACTTGCACAAAATATAAGGTGGAATGGTCTAAAATAATGGAAATTTTCATGTAGTTAAAAATAGGATTAGAAATCAACCAAGACCAATCAAAGTTAATTAAGTTCATAAAATTATATTAATACATACCTAATTTACAAAAATATTTTATACTAAGTGCATACAACATAAATTTTAATTTCAAACTTAGTTCAAAGATTAAATCCAATACAATATCAAGGCTACAACTTGTCAAGGACCTTTTTCAATCAGATAAGGAATAAAACATACCCAAACTTAATTAGACTAGAAGACCAAACTCTAGATAAAAAATAGGTTCCATGATTTCAATGATGAAATTAGGGCATGTTGTGCAAGCAACAATAAATGATAGCTCTGCTATAAAATACTCTAGAGTAACTTAGAACAAAAAAATTATCAAATAACCTAGACTTTTTGGTTAAAATAGTGCATGAAAAATAAACAAATCAAAGAAGGGATAAGATAGGAGTAGTTAACTAACCAAATATAGTATCCCCATTGACCTGGTGTGTTAAAAATGATTCAATTTACCATTTCATAGGACCCACAAGGATTAATATTTATGGTTCCAACCATTAGGTTGGTGAGTCCTACCTTGGAGATATTTGCCTAGACATTACTCTACTAGAAACTAAGAATCTATAGCCTGATAGAGTTTCCTCTGATCCCATTCAAGGCCTTACTCTACTGCTAACTAGATGTCTATATCCCTAATAGAGATTACCAAAATCACCCAAGATTGATTCTTTTTGAAATTGATTTTATCTTCAACTTTTCTTTTCTATCTTTTTTCTTATGTCTCAGTTAAGGTTTGGGGATCACCATAAAAAATGAAAGGTAGAACTATATATTTTTCACCCTAGGATTTTACCACAAAAGGTTCATCCAAGAAAATTTATAAACCTTTTAATTTTTGAATTTTGTGATTGGTTTTAGGAGGATAATTTCAATAGAAAACTAACCTTACCCAAAATTAACCAAATAAGAACAAGTTTAGAACACATACAAATTTATAAACCATCAAGATTGACCTAATAAACAAATCTAAAGTCACAAAAAAACTCAAAAAATATGCTTCACACAAAATGTGATTCATAATATCTAATTATATGCCTTTTGACTTCATCACTTTTCATTGAAAAATGTGTAACCATAAAACAAAATAGTTGGGACAAACCCAAAAAAGAAAGCATAAATACAAAATAAGGAAAACAAACTTAATAAAAAAACCAAAATAAGAAATCAAGACAAGAAAATAATGGAAAGCAATGAAACAAATGAAAATATTTTCATGATCATTCCAAGTTATCTTAAAGTTTAAGATAGGGGTTGAGGAGATGCACTTTAACAATTAACAAGACCTCCTCACTAGTTAGACACTTAAAATAAAACATATTTATATTTAGTATTTTGAGAAGATTGGTAGGAATCCTACCAAGGGAATACATGTAATTACATATGTGTTTCCCTTTATGTTGAAAAAAATTATCCAAAATATCCTTGTTAACAATGTGCTCATGCAAATTTAATAGACTTATGCTAAAAAATTCAGCCATATACTTACATTCCATTAACAAGAAGCATTTGGGATAGAGTTTGAGATCTACCTATACCCAAACATTGAATTGTGGTGGGGAATAGGTGTGGGACTCAATACATACTAGATAAATTTTTAGACACAACCTAGTAGAGGTATATTCTTTGTGACAACCAAGTAGTGACTCTATTATTGACTATTGCCAATGTGGGTAGTGACTCTATTATCAATCAACATGACTAATTCAAAACTTGAACCATTTTTGCATCCATAAATTCCACATTGTGATCATGGGTCTATAGTCATGCAAGCTAATCCTTGCATTACTTGTGAAGCACCTCCTACAACAAAAGACACTTGATTGTAAAACAAGGTAAAAAAATACTAATAATATATGTAATTATCATAATTATATGCATTAAAATTAATATTAGTGTTCTCATTCATCATAGGGAGGTTGTTTATAGGTCTGAGGTAATGCTTGATTGTAAGGGACAAACTAGTCTACATATTGACTTATAGGTATGAAATCAGAAGATTTTGGGTGTGAACACCTAAATTTACTAACAAGAAAAGATGGTTAGCACCATAACCATGTGGCATAGCTTGTTTTTTAATGATGAATGCTTATTTATAAGTATTTTCCAAGGATGTGAGTAGAAATGGGTCTTTATGAATAAACATACTAGTTAGGGGATCCAATGCTCTAAGATAAACCTTAATAGCCACTACCTCTATCTATAGTAAATGGGTATTTCAATCTCATATATAGCTAGTGAAAACAAATATTAAATGATTTCATGGATTCATTAGGCCCCATACAGGCTATAATAAATTAATATTTTAAGGTATCAAGGTCAATAGGCATACTAAAATGGTTGATAAACATATTTTCAAAGATAACCCATGAGGTGGCGTATCCATTTGGCAAACCTAGGTACCAATGGCAAGAATATTCATATAGGGAATAAGGAAATAGGTAGAAATCCACATCCTCATGTTAGATCTAGGTTATGATGATGGCCTCTTTAAATTATTGGATGTGCTCTTTAATCATTTGAATCCCACCATGTGTATACTTTGAACAAAATTTGTCATGATTTTTAGGCAAATCATGAGTAGGCATTGGCATGTTCACAAGGTAGTAACTTTCACCAAGGCAAGACATATATGGGTTAAAATCATATTGAAGTATTATTTATGCACATAATAGGGTTGAAAAAGAGGTGATAAGATAAAATTCATATGTAAACATCAAATACTATCCTATTTTGGCCCTCTTTCTAGCACCAATTTATCGATGGTTCATTTGGCACTACACACCAACTCTAATAGGAAAGGCTCAACTAGTGAAGATTTACCCTTTTCCCTTCCACCTCTCTTGAAAGGGATTATGCTAGGTATCAAATTTTTGTCTTTCTCTACTAGGTCAGTAAGTTGGTTGATGCAAGTTGTTCTATATAAGATTCTTATTTAGAGTAAACTCTAATACTTATGAAATAAACTTTGTCTCTTTTATTCCCAAAATAAATAGTTCATTTATGTTTACCATTGTACTCACTATTGGTTGTCACTTGTCTTTAGTCTACTAGTTTTAACTACGCATAAAAGAAGACAAGTGAAAGGATGAACATGTAATCTAAATAAAACTGAACAACTGACTACAATGAAGACTATTCTAAAGCTAATCTAATGGAAAGATGAAAATAATATTAAGAGAGAGAGAGTAAGTAGAAATAAATAATGAGCTCACTTTATAATGAGGATTGTTCTGACTCTATTGAGTAGATAAATCTCTTGAGAAACTATTCTTTGTTTAGCTAACATAACACAACTAGAAAGTAGAGATGGTGTGCGTCTAAGGCCTAAATAGATATGTAGAAGGGGGAAAAAGGTCACCATAGACTTGTGAAGATAATGAGTATCATGTTATAGATCTAGATATCACTTGGCTTAAAGTCTTGATAGATTTGGCTCTAAAACCTTCATGCCTAGACTAACATTGGAATGATTTGAGTTGTGGGACAATTGAACTTAGGCTAGACTTTTAGATTTTATTGAGGATAGCTCCTCTAATGTATCACTTTGCAATGCTTACTAAACTACTCAATGTTGGGATGAAAAGGGGAAGAAGGAAATTGAAAGGGAAATCCCACTTTATTATTGGTGATACACCTACATTCCTGGTTCATCCAATTTATTTAAGCTCCTAAAACATTGATTAGATAAGTAAAGACTGAATCTACAAATTCAAATATCTCCTATGCATCGGTATTCCATGAAGAGGTTTTATATGATGATCGAATCTTGAGGAAAATGATGGAATAGGCCCTTATTCAAGGCACTAATTAGCCTCTTATGTCCCTTGTAATCTCAACCAAAAGACATCAAATAGTAAACATGACCTACATAATCTAACGAACTAGTAACTAGGTAAGATTCAAGATTTGAAAAGGGATAAAGATCTACCACATATGCAAATCAAATGACATAAATAAAATATAAAAATATAATGGAATCTAAAAATAGACATTTAAATTATCTGAAAAGGTTACAAAGCTAAATCTTGGCAAAGTTTGGTCTTGCCAAGAGAGGGATAGATCCTGAAAAATGGCTAAAAAGCCTACATATATAGCAAAACCATAGAATAACCAAGAGATTGGTGTACAAAGGAGAAAATAATGTGAAATTCATGTCAACTCAAGTCTAATTCAAAAATAATGCATTCAAAAACCTTTAGACTTATCTTCATCTTCAAAATTTTTGCATGAAGCTCCTTTTGGTGTTAAAATAAGGAGTGGTGAGCCCTTGTTTGATAATTCAATCTTATTTTGAATGAAAGCTATGCCTAACTTTGATTCCTTAACTCCACTTGAAGCTGAGTTGGAAGTAATATAAAGCCTTTAATTACATGATAAATAAGGATAGATGCATGAATTTTCAATTAGTCAACTAAAGTGCAAGACTAGTAAACTCTAATTAGCCTTCACTTGCATGAAATGGTACTTAAAATTTGAAGTATGCATGATATCTCCATGGAAACAAATGATAAGTGGCATTGAAACTCCATTATGAACTAATTGATGACCATATTCCATGACAACTCACTTTGCTTGATTGGAGAAATAGGCCTATTAAGCCAACAAGGCCTAATAACCTATTTATGTATTTGAAAATCCATAAAAACTACACAAAAAACCATGAAACCTTAAAAAATAATGATACCAGACCTGGAACAACTTTTTTCATATCATGATATGTGATTTTGATGAGAAAAATCTCACCATTCAGTCAACAGGGTTGGCTAGGCCCACTTTACCCCATTTTTTTAGATTGACCATTTTTATTGAGATGGTAAGAGCACTTATAGGATGATTTATGACCAAATTAATATTTTAGGATGAATTAAAAGTCTTATTCTTCGATCTCCATTGATTATTTTTCATTGAACTACTCTGTAAATTCATTTTACATGCTTTTTCCATAAAAAACATGATTTATTCCTTCATCCATATATATCCATGCATAAAATTAAAATTTATGGAACATTATCTTAGATTAATTTATTTTTTAAGAGGTTTTAGGTTGATCCATGGTGATTTTATGGCAAGAAAATCAACCTTTTGCAAAACTAGTTTTTTGAGGGTTTAGGAGGGTTTTAAAGCTGAATCTTCAAAATCATGATTCATAAGGTACAAAAATCCAAATAAAAAAATATTTAAATTAATGTGTATAAAAATTACCCCCTTAACATACATGAAAATATTGGATTACCATGCAAAATATATGAAAGTTATCATGTGGAGAAAATTTGCATGTAGGGGTTTGTTTGCATTTAGGGCTACCTACGCTCTTAATGATTTTTAATAAAGTAAAACCTATAAAATAATATAAATTATTCATTAATTATAATTAAATATGGGTCATAAAAATGTACTAATATTATTTGAAATAACTCCTCATGTGGTGAAAGATATGAGCATCTGAACATGAGGCTTGGAAGGGTGTCTAGAATTGCAAAAAATGAAAATATTCACTAGGATGAAAATGAATCTTACCCTAATTTAAAATTCCTGAAAAAATGATCATGGGGTCTATACCTTTCTATAAAAACATTCTAAAATCATATTTTGCTTGAAAAGTTAAAAAATGCCTTTTTGGCCTATATGCCTGTATACTTGCAAAACCCTATATGAGCATGGTTTTCATATGATTTAGAGTTTTTAAACTCTTTAAAGGTATTATAATGATGTAAAAACATTATACCATTATTTTCAAACTTATACCTAGAATATGAAACCTCTGTGGCACTCCATAACACTGCTTGCTCTAATGGTGACCTCAAACGGACATGCTAAGGACTGTGACAAAATAGAGAGTATCTCCACTAATAAAATATCCATTAAATTTTTTTAAAATATTATTAAACTCATTATTACCATTTAAAAAAAAAAATTATTCTTGAAACCACTTGTAGCTCCTAGAATACTCAATTTCCTTCAAAATTGACCCCCGTGCATGGACTGTTTGCATAATTGACTAAGTTTTGCATATTTGAAAGATGATTTCATGGTATTTGGAGGTTTTAAAGGTCAAAAAAATATTAAAATTTATCAATATTACTCCTTAAAATTCTTAAAATAACCTCTACCCCTATTCCAAGCATACTTTGACCTCAAACAAGGTAAATAGGCTTAAAAGACTATGTTTTGCTATTGTAGGTGAGTATTAATCATGTTTAAACAATTTTAGTGTTAAATACATCATTAATATGTGATTTAATACTATTTATAACAATTTAGAGTCTCAATTCATCTCTTTGAAGCCATTTGACTCCCTTATGCAATGTTTTAGGCCTCTCTTATGCATAATTCCACACATGTCTGATGTACCTAATTGTGTAGGTTATCCTTTGAGATTTAACTCATGATACATTTATGATATTTTAATAATTTTATTCATTAAACATATCCTTAAGCATAACCACTATCCTCATCACCTGCTTCATTAATCATAGACTTTGTATTAGGTGTCTAACTATGTTTACATGCCTATTAGCACCTGTACAGATTGAGAACAAGGTCATAGGCTTTAATAAAACTTGATAAACACAAAATATCATGATTTAATCCCTAAAATTCTACTTAAAAAAATTCAAAAAACTCCCTTCTTAAATCTAATGCCTTTTAGGCCTTTCTAAGGACCTAGTTCATCCTTTTGGTTGTAGCCCTCCTTTTGTGATGATTGTAGGGTACATTGAGCTGTAGATTAATTTCTAAGCCTTTTGAGTCACCTTGTTTTGATCACACTCAATCTAAGGTCTATGGATTTATTTGAGAACATCCTTTCAAACTAAAAATAACCATGTTGTGTTTGGTCTTAACACTATAGGCTTTGTCACCATTATGCCTTCAAAAGAGAACACATATGACTGTGCTACTATAGCTGAGAATAGACCTTGACCATATTTGAGGTTATTGAGAGCTTGAAAACCATTGCACCCTCATAAAAATGAAAACTCAACATGAAACTAGTTGGGAACTAGTGTGTTACCTACTTTTTGTCAAACTTGGATAGGCAAATAGCCTTATGGCTATAGGTAGTCCCTTTTTGATATTTAGTGCTGTAGGTGCATTTGTCAGTATATAGATAGTCAAAAAGGTCTTATGAGCCTAGATCCCTTGAATAAAAAAAATTATCATTGATTTTTTTTATACTAAGATAATCAGTCAAAACATCAACCACCCTTTGAAAAGGTCCTAAACCTTGAAGATTCTTCACAACACTCATGTATTTAGTTTGATTTTTAAGGGGGTTGGTTGTAGGTGTTTTTCTTCCACTTAATGCCTATCTAAAACCTAAAATGTCTTGTACATTTATATCCTCCCCCTAAGGTTATGCTTCCTTTATCATGATGATATCCAAAACACAAAATCCTTCTTGAAGCCTGTATTATAAACCTTCATCAAAACACCAACTCTCCTTGATGACTATGGCTTAATGTCATGAGTCTGTTGTAGGTCTCACAAATGTTTTTGAGTCATTTTAGAATCCCATATGTGTCCTTTTGATATTTGTGTTGACTATCACCCATAAGGTGCCAATCCATATATTTAGTGATCCATACTAACCTCCCCATGCCTTGAAATGGCTCTTCATCTAACAAACATACCTACTTGGCTGTAGGTCTCCTTATGAGAGCTAGTTGTAGCTTTAATATGAGGTGGTTGTAGGTGCTTTCACCTATGAGAAGATGATCAATCTCATTGATCTCCAGTATCACCACTTAAGTTTTAACCTCCTTCAAAATCCATTATGCTTTCAACTTCATGATAGTTTAGGTAGAGATCTGGGTTCTACCTATTTACTGTAGATGCATATGAGATAGCTATAGGACTATTGAATTAGGCTTGTAGGTCCTTTTGTAAGAATTAAAAGATATAAAAAATTACTTTTTATTTCAAATTTTATGATGATATCCTCACCTCATAATGTCTTTACAAAATTGAAACAAACCTTCTTGATACACATCCAGGCATGATTGGTACTATGTGGACCTTTTGACAGTACCTTGTATGGACAATAGCTTGTATATGATCTTAAAGATGGATTAAAGGTATATATTGACCTTTATTCCATTCTTAATAAGCTTGATTAGTTCATTTTCCTAGATGTTAATAGAAAGATACTTGACACTTTAATATTGATGCCTTTGATGGAGCTCCATGACTAAATATTAGGCTTGTGGATCCTTTTCTCATGACTATATATGATGTTCCACTTGATGCATATATCATCTTGGTCATGCTCTGATGGTCTCACTCAAACCTTGGATTTATTGAAAAGATTTCATGGAATGGATATGGGTATGAGAGGTGAGTGATGTGGAAATATGATGAAGAAAACATGATGGAGGGTGGAAAAAAGATGAAAACACAATGGGAAAAACAAAATATGGCAGAGGTACGGGATAGATGAGATGGAGGTGGGAAATGAGAAATTGGAGGCAAGATAAGACCAAAATAATGACTTTAATGTAAATAAGGACTCATCATAACCACATCACATGAATTTTAATTCCATTTGGGGAGGGTAAGAGATTGAAATTGAAACTTGGTTTTCTCAAAAAACCTTAAAATTTGCAAAGAAACCTTAACAAATGCTAAACTAGCCCTTTTGAGATACATAGAAGCATGGAAATAGGCTAAGCAATGGATTTATTTGAGAAAAAGGTTAAAAAAATGAAAACCATGATGGAAACTCATAAAAACATGAATTTATTGATAACTTGAACCTGATTTCTTCCTCCATGACCGTATAACCTTCCTTTGTAAGCATGTTATACTACATAATTGACTGGTTGACTTTGTGAGCTTTGTTTGACCTTTAATTATAGGAATAATATATTAAAAAGGACTTGGAAAGGTATAAAAAGTCCCTAATATTATGGAACAATTTTATTTTCCTTGAAACTCTGCCCAGGTGAGGAGAAAATGGAGAAAACTGATTGCCTTTCTGGTTTTAGGCTTGTAAAAATTAGCCTATATTTAAAAGGATGGTTCATAAGCCTATATAATCCAATTGAAGAGAAAATTATACCATCAAGAATCCCTCTGAGTCTAATTTTTTCACCCCAAATTTCATACCTTCAAACTTCCTCAGTAGTTTGTATCACTCTCAAACTTGTAAGTAGGTTTCTTTGTGTCAAGAAGCAAGGTGTCACTAGAAGACTGCTTTATGACTTGTATGACCATTAATAGCCATGAAAATCTTGTTGAATCTTGGTTATGACCTGAAAATTATAACCCTTTCCTTGTCTATATGTAATTTGTATGAAATCCATACTTTGCTTGTAAAATGAGAGGAAATAAGCTCTTGTTTCCTCTTAAAGGACTACCAAAGCCTTCCATCACTTGGAATTGAAAATTTGAGAAGTATCACTTGACATACATGCAAAAAATACAAATTTTAAACCTTTTTCATGTTTTAAATGTGGAAATTGGCACATGGGATGGGATTTTGGGGTCTTTTAGGCTTAGGAAACATATTAAATGACCTTTTTATGATTTGAAAATTTTGAAATAGGCTAATATCATATTTTTTAATATGAATAAAGGCTAATTGGATATTTTAATGACTCTCTTGAAAGAAATTAATTCCATTTTTAATCAAAATTTGCATTTTTAGGTCACAATACATTAGTTTGACCAGCTACAAAGGGCTATTGACCAAATTTAGAAAAGTTTCAAATGATAGGGGTAGTAATTTGACCTTGACAGGTCAAATTACTAATAATTTTGGTGACTTTTAGGGCTTGACTAGCCTACTAGTGAAAGAACTCAGATGAAGCATAACAAGTTTGACTAGATGACCTTCTTGACTGAGAAATAGACTCTTTTGAACTTTTAAATACCTTTCAAATTGACATAACAAAACTAAAAGGAAAACACAACTGAACTAGAAAACAAAGACATCTAATCTAAAGAAAATAGTGAAACAACAAAAGGGAAGCATATTGATGCTTGTGATACTCTTTTATTAACATAAATCAAACCTAGAATAATTAAATTGAAGTAAGATGCTTTCTTCCAGGATCAAATGGAAATTTATTTGATGTACCATGGATCCTTGGAATGCATTTTCCATCTCTTAATGGAATCTTCTTGAAAATAAGAGAACCTATATGTTCATGTCTTCTAGATGATGTAGCTAGGCCTCCAACTTCCACTCTTAGGAGCATGGATTAAAGATATGGATCAAGGATCCAATCATCTTGATCTTATATTCTCCTTTGTTTCATAAAGAATACTATCACCACCTCATTCATAGGTTGATTATGATTTGGCCCATTCTCATCCAATGATTGTGTTGGTAATTTAGTTAGTATACCTAGATTCATGTCTTCATTAAGCTCTATTTGAGGTGGTACTTTGTCAAAAAAATTAGATTCTTGATAAGTATCCAAACATGGCTATAATATGTCTTTAATTTCTTCCTAATGAATAACTACAATATTACTCTTTACAAGACATTCATCGATATCTATATGAGGTGGATATGGAATATCAAACTTTACACAAAAACTCTATAAGTCATCCCAAAAGGCCTCTTCATCATGATCAACTGAAATGACATAAAATTCATTTACAATATTACCATTTGAAATATGTTGATCACACATTTATACCTTTTGGATGGAGTCAAATGAAGATTCTTGATCTGTTGCACTTGTCTCATCTTCTTCAAGAATATTCTCCATCTCAACAATGGCTCTATGTGAGTTGTCTTCATGGTTACCTTTTGAAGAAATATTTTTTTATACTTTATCTATATCAGCTGCTATGAGCTCTTGAGAAACCTCTTGAAAATCCTCTTCTTTGGCATCATGAAATACCAAATCATGTTTTTCCTTGCCAAGTGGTGTACCAATAATAATTTCTTCTTGATCACTCAAGTCACCTTCATTTTCTATCTCTTTGTCTACATCTTCTTCATTTACCTCACAAAGAAGAGGTTCTTTCTCCAAAAGTGGCATGGTAGATCTATGAAATAATTAAATAAGATGAGAAAGGTCTACATAAGTTACCATAGATACCTAATTTTTATCATGAGGCTGCTATTCTTGGATCACCTTCACCTCCTCTCTCTGCTACACTTTTCCTTGAATGGGTTTTCATGAAGGAAAGGTTTTTGGATTTTGAGAAGGAAGGGATAGAGGTTGAATGATATCTTGCTTGAATTCAACATCTTGAATGATGCTTGATTGTTCCTCTTTCTCACTTGACTTTTGAATCTACTTCCAAGTCATGAACTTGGGTTTATGAACCTCTATTTCTATACTTTTTATAGCCATGGGTGTGAAATAAGGATTTTGCTTCGATGTTAACTTTATAGCTTCCATTGAATACTGGAGATTCTGATTTACAAGCTCAACTTACATGGTTAAATTAGCCTCAAAATCATGGATTAGATTACTAGTAATTTCTTCCTACAAACATGAATATTTAGGCTCCTGTATGATCTCTGCAATCTAAAAATTAGACTTCTCATAACAAACTTCTTTAACTTTTTAAGACCTCTCTTGGATAGACTTCCAGGTAGGAAAACTATGCAAGGTTTGGTTTGACTCCTGAGAGCTATGATAAACATTAGTTTGATGATCATAAAGGGAAAAGGGTAGTTCTATGGGAACATACTGTTGACTATGATAATGTTGGGGTTTCTCATAAATGACCAACCTCTCTTCAATGTTTACTATTAGAGCTCCAATGTCTAAAATATCAAAGCTAGATTTTGAGTGACCTTGCCTTATAAAATTTGTACATACCTCTTTATCCCACTACAAATTTGATCTCATACTCTAAATTTCATACGTGGAAATATCCTCCCTATACCTCTTTCTAGTGTCTATACTTATCATCTCTTTATCATAACCAAACAAAGTTTTCTTGAAACTTGAGATAGATTGATTTGGGACTTGATTGGGTTGATTATGAGGATAACATGACTCATGAGAGTGGCTATAGGACTAGTATGAGCTTTGTTATTAGAATTTTTGGTAAGGAGAAGAATAAAAAAATTCTTCTCTATAGGCTATCATAACCTATAAAATTATGAAGATAACTGAAAATGTAAATAAGTATATACTTTATTCCTTGAGATGAGGGCCAAAAGAGTAATAAAAACTAGATCTAAAGATGAATGTGCTGTAAACTTGTACTCCAATAGTTGAACTCATGTCCCACTGAGCATGCCATAACTATTAGCAATCTAGATAACACCCTGCTTGAAGGCTTGATAGATTTGGATCTGCAACCTTCACACCTAGACTAACATTGGAATGATCTAAGTTATGGGACACCTGAATTCAGACCATACCTCTAGATTTTATTGAGGCTAGCTCCTTTGATGTATCACTTTGAACTACTTACTAAACTACTGATTATTAGGATTAAAAGGGGAAGAAGGAAATTGAAAGGGAAATCCTACTTTAGTATTGGTGATACACCTATATTTCTAGTTTATCCACTCTCTTTGAGCTCCTAAAACACTAATTAGACAAGTAAAGACCAAATCTGCTACTCCAAATATCTCCTATGCATCAATATTTCATGAAGAGGTTTTATTTGGTGATCAAAGCTTGAGGGAAATGATGGAATAGGCCTCATTAAAGGCACTAACCAACCACTTATATCCACTATAATCTTATCCAAAAGACATCAAACACTAAACATGACCTGCATAATCTGACAAACTAGTAACTAGGTAAGAATCAGGACTTGACAAGGGAGAAAGCTCTACCACATATGCAAATCAATTGACATAAATACACTATACCAAAATAATGGAATCTAAAAATAGTCATTTAATTTATCTAAAAATGTTACAAAACTCAATCTTGGTAAAGTTTAGTCTTGCCAAGAGAGGGATGGATCTTTAAAAATAGCTAAAAAGCCTACATATATAGAAAAAGCATAGAATAGCCAAGAGATTAGCATACAAAGGAGGAAATGAGGTGAAATTCATGTCAATTCAAGTCCAATTAAAAATTAATACATTTAAAAACCTTTAGACTTGTCTTCATCTTCAAAACCTTTGCATGAAGCTCCTTTTGGCATTGGAATAAGGAGTGGTGGGCCCTTATTTGACAAGTAAATATTATTTTGCATGAAATATATGCCAAAATTTGATGCCTTAAATCCACTTGAATTTGGGTTGGAAGTACTAGAAAGCCTTTGATTACATGATAACCAAGGATAGATGCATGACTTGTCAATTAGTCAACTAAAGTGTAAGACTAGTCAACTCCAATTAGCCTTCACTTGCATAAAATGGTACTTGAAAGCTAAATTATGCATGATATATACATGAAAATAAAGGTTAAGTGGAATTATAACTCCATTATGAATTTCTTGATGACCATCTTCAATGCCAACTCACTTTACTTGATTGGAGAAATAGGCTTATTGAGCCAACAAGGCCTAATATCCTATATGTGTATATAAAAATCAATAAAATGTACACAAGAAACCATGAAACCTACAAAAATAATGATACCATACCTGGAAAAACTATTCTCATCACATGATATGTGATTTTGATGAGAAGACTCTTGCCATTCAGTCGACAGGGTTGACTAGGCCCACTTTGCCCCATTTTCTATAGACTGGCCATTTTTATTGAATTGGTAAGATAAATTACAAAATTATTTATGACAAAATTAATATTTTAGGATGAATAAAATGTATTAGGCTTTGATCTCCATTGATTATGTTTCATTAAACTTCTTTGTAACTTCATTTACATGTTTTTTTCCATAAAAAACATGATTTATGACCTCATCCATATAGATCCATGCATACAATTTAAATTTATGGAATCCTATCTTATTTTAATTTATTTTTAAAAAGGTTTTAGTTTGATCCATGGTGATTTTATGGAAATAAAATCAACCTTTTGCAAAACTAGTTTTTTGAGGGTTTAGGAGGGTTTTAAACTTGAATCTTCAAAATGATGATTCATGAGGTATATACATCCAAATAAAAAAATATTTACATTAATTTGTATCAAAATTACCCTTGTATATTTTATAAAAATATTGGGTTCCCATGTAAAATATATGAAAAGTTATCACGTGGAGAAAATTTGCCTATAAGGTTTTACTTGCATTTTGGGCTATCTACACTCTTAACAATTGTTCATAAATTAAAACACATAAAATTATATAAATTTTTAATTAATTATAATTAAATATTGACCCTCAAAACATGATAAAATAATTTAGCCAAACTCCTCATGTGGTGAAAGATATGAGCATCTGAATAGGAGGCTTGGAAGGGTGTCTAGAATTGTAAAAAATGAAAATCTTCACCAGGATGAAAATAAATCTTCTCCTACTTCAAAATTCCTGAAAAAATGATAATTTGGTCTTTGACATTCTATAAAAACACTCTCAAATCATATTTTTCTTGAAAATTTAAAAAATGACTTTTTAGCTTATATGCTTGTATGCTTGCAAAAGCCTGTATGAGCATGGTTTGCATATGATTTGGAGTTTTTACACTCTTTATAGGTCTTATAATGATGTAAAAACATCATACCATTATTTTCAAACTTTTACCTAGACTTTGAAACATCTGTGGCACTCCAGAATAGTGCCTGCTCCAATAGTGACCTCAAATGGACATGCTGAGGACTGTGACAAAATATCAAGTATCTCAACTAATATAATATCCATAAATTTTTTTTATAAGATTATTAAACTCATTATGACCATTTTTAAATTTTTTTAAGTCTTTAAACCACCTATATCTCCCATAATCCTCAATTTCCTTTAAAATTAACCCCCATGCATAGACTATCTGCATAATTAATTGAGTTTTAAATATTTTAAAGATGATTTCATGGTATTTTTAGGTTTTCAAGGTAAAAATAATCTTTAAATTACTCAATATTCCTCCTTAAGAGTTTAAAAATAACCTCTACCCCTGTTCTAAGCATACTTTGACCTCAAACAAAGTAAATAAGATTAAAAGACTATGTTTTGCTATTGTAGATGAGTATTAATTAGGTTTGAACAATTTTAGTGGTAAATACATCATTAATAGGTGATTGAAGAATATTTATACCAATTTATAGTAACAATTAATCTCCTTATATCCATTTGACTCCCTTATACAAGGTTCTAGACCTCTATTATGCATAATTCCATACATGTCTAAGGTACCTAACTGTGTAGGTGGTACTTTGAGATTGACCTCATGATCCATTGATGATATTGTCATAATTATCTTCCTTAAACATCTCCTTAAGCATAACCACTATCCTCATCACCTAATTCATTGATCATAGACTTTGTATTAGGTGTCTAATTATGTTTACATGCCTATTAACACCTATATAGACTAAGAACAAGGTCCTAGGCTTTAATAAACCTTGATAAACAAAAAATATCATGATTTTATCCCTAAAATTCTACTTCAACAAATTCAAAAAACTTCCTCCTTAAGGCCAATGCCTTTTAGGCCTTTCTAAGAACATAGCTCATCCTTTTGGCTATAGCTCTCCTTTTGTGATAATTATGGGGTACATTGAGCTGTAGATTACATTCTAAACCTTTTGAGTAACCTTTTTTTGATCACACTCAACTTGAGGTCTATGGATTTAGTTTATAATATCTTTTCAAACTTAAAATACCCTTGTTGTGTTTGGTCTTAACACTACAGGCTTTATCACCATTAGACCTTCAAAAAAGAACACATATGACTATGCTACTATAGCTGAGAATAGACCTTGACCATATTTGAGGCTCTTGAGAGATTGAAAACCATTTAACCCTCCTAAAAATTAAAACTCAACATGAAAATAATTGGGAACTAATATGATACCTACTTCTTGTCAAAATTAGATAGGTAAATAACCTTATGGCTATAGGTAGTCCCTTTTTAGGCTTTAGGGCTGTAGGTGCATTTGTCAGTATACAAACCATGAAAAATGTCTTATGAGCCTAGATCCCTTGAACAAAAAAAAAACTATCATTGATTTTTTTTATACTAAGGAAATTATTCACAACATCAACCACCCTTTGAAAGGCTCTTAAACCTTGAAGATTCTTCACAAGAGTCATGTATTCAATTTGCTTTTTAAGGGGGTTGGTTATAGGTGTTTTTCTTCCTCTTAATGCTTATTTAAAACCTAAAATGTCTTGTACCTTTAGGTCCTCCCCCTAAGGTAATGCTTCCTTTGTCATGATGATCTCCAAAACACAAAATCCTTCTTGAAGCCTACATTGTGAAACCCTTATCAAAACACCAACTCTCCTTCATGATTGTGGCTCAATGTCATGAGGCTATTGTAGGTCTCACCAAAATTTTTGAGTCATTTTAGAATCCCATATGTGTATTTTTAAGATTTGTGTTGAATTTCACCCATAAGGTGCCAATACATATATTTAATGATCCATACTAACCTCCCCATGCCTTGAAATGGCTCTTCATCTAACAAACATACCTACTTGGCTGTAGGTCTCCTTATGAGAGCTATTTGTAGCTTCAATATGAGGTGGTTGTAGTGATTTCACCTATGAGAAGATGATAAATCTCATTGATCTATGGTATAACCCCTTAATTTTTAACCTTCAAAATCCATTATGCTTTCAACTTCATGGTAGTTTAGGTAGACATCTAGGTTCTACCTATTGATTGTAGATGCATATGACATAGTTGTAGGACTATTGAATTTGGCTTGTAGGTCCTTTTGCAAGAAGTACAAGATATAATAAATCAATTTGTATTTCAAATCTTATGATGACATCCTCACCTCATAATGTCCTTACAAAAGTGAAACAAACCTTCTTGATACACATCCAAGCATGATTAACACTGTATGGACCTTTTGACAGTACCTTGTATGGATAATATCTTGTATATGACCTTAAATATGGATTGAAGGTAGATTTTGACCCTTATTACATTATTAATAAACTCTATGAATTAATTTTCCTAGACCTTAATAGAGATCTCCTTGCCATTTTGAGATTGATGCCTTTGACGGAGCTCTATGACTGAATATTAGGCCTATGGATCCTTTTCTCATGACTAAATATGATGTTCCACTTCATGCATATATCATCTTGGTCATGATCTGATGGTCTCACTCAAACCTTGGCTTTATTGATAAGATTTCATTAAATGGATATGGGTATGAGAGGTGAGTGATATGAAAAGATGATAAATAAAACATGATGGAGGGTGGGAAAAAGATGAAAACACAATGGAAAAGATAGAGTATGGTAGAGGTATGGGATGGATGAGATGGAGGTGGGAAATGAGAACTTAGAGGCAAGATAAGACCAAGCTAAGGAGTTTAATGAAAACAAGGGCTCTTCATCACCACTTCACATGACTTTAAAGGCCATTAGGGGAGGACAAGACACTAAAATTGAAACATAGTTTTCTCAAAAAACCTTAAAATTTGTAAAGAAACCTTAACAAATGCTAAACTAGCCCTTTTGAGAGACATAAAAGCATGGAAATAAGCTAATAAATGGATTTATTGGAGGATTTATTTGAGAAAAATATTTTAAACATGAAAACCATGATATAAATCCCTAAAAATATGATTTTTTTGATAACATGAAGCTACGTTCTTTCACCATGACCATACAACCTTATTTTGTAAGCATGTTAAACTATAGAATTGACTGGATGAATTTATGAGATTTTTTTGACCTTTAATTTCATTAATAATATCTTAAAGAGGACATGGAAAGGTATAAAAATTCCCCAATATTCTATAATAATTTTATTTGCCTTGAAACTCTACCCAGGTGAGGAGAAAATAGAGAAAATTGGTTGCCTTTCTGGTTGTAGGCCTACATAAATTGGCCTATCTTCAAAAGGATGGTTCATAAGCATGGATAATCCAATTGAAGATCCAATTGGACCATCAAGAATCAATTTGAGTCTAATTTTTTCACCCCAAATTTTAGACCTTCAACCTTCCTTAGCAGTTTGTACCACTCTCAAACTTGAAAGCAGGTTTCTTTGTGTCAAGAAGCAGGGTATCAATAAAAGACTAGTTTATGAATTTTACGACCATGAATAGCCATGAAAATCATATTTAATCCTATTTATGACCTTAAAATTATAACCCATACCTTGTTTTTATGGAATCCATATGAAATATGTACTTTGCTTGTAAAATGAGAGGATATAAGCTCTATTTTGCCCTTAAAAGACTACCAAATCCTTCCACCACTTGGAATGGAAACTTTGAGAAGTATAAAGTGAAATAAATTTAAAAAATACAATTTTTGAACCTTTTTCATGGTTTAAATGTGGAAATTGTCACATGGGAGGGGATTTTGGGGTCTTCTAGGCTTAGGAAACATATTAAATGACCTTTTTGTGATTTGAAACTTTGGAAATAGGATAATATCATATTTTTGAATATTAATAAAGGCTAATTGGATATTTTTATGACTCTCATAAAATAAATTAATGCCATTTTTTATCAAAATTTGTATTTTTAGGTCATAATACATTAGTTTGACTAGCTACAAAGGGCAATCGACCAAATTTAGAAATTTTTTGAATGATAGGGGTAGTAATTTGACCTTGATAGGTAAAATTACTAACATATCATTCACAAATATTTCATATAAAATATTATTTATGAAACACAAATCTAATATTCATCAATACTCAGGTGATTTATAGAAATGTGTTCAAACAACCTTAGCTCATGAAAAAATGAAAAACTAAACTAAGAAAGCAAGAATTATAGGAAATGAAAATGTCATAGCCCATTTACTCTAGCTCTAGATATAAATGGACCAACCCTTATTATAATGGAGAACTAGTCTTTTATAGGCAATGCAAGCCTATGAAATAATTAATTAGTGCATTATAAGGTGGTTACAATAATTTAATGGGATGTGCCCATTTGAGGCCAAATCAAAATTGAATTATGCCCAATCCTAATGAAATTAGGACTTTAGCTATCTAATTGATCCAGAATTCAATTTTGGGTAGTTTAACATCAAGTAAATATGCTTGGGATAGTACCTAGACCACATTCCATGTAGAGGTACCAATTATGGACTACTGCATTCTTTTTTCCTTTTGTGGCCTTCAACCACCTAATCTTGATGTGCCCCCCTTTATCTGACTCAACCCATTTTTTGATTTTTTTAAGAATCTATGTCACATGGTCCCTCTCACCACTAGAATATGATATACTATTCAATTTTTTACATCTAATAGGACTCAAAGTCTAATTTTTAGATCTTAACAACCTAAATGGGTAAGATGGGTGTCAATTTTAGACTATGATCCTATTCATGGAAGTCCACATATAAACCTTGGGAAGATTGTTACATGTGTCCATTTTTCACTAATTGAGAGATACAACATGTCCATAATATATTAGGGTGAATTATCACTAACTCATAGATTTTTAAGGGTCTCCATGTCTTGACATTTTTTTGACTAGGGCATAAAGAAATCTTGACAAGTAGAAATATCTTACTCACCTAGATCTCTACAGGGCCTCGCTTGATGTTGAATGTCCTAACTTACCTAGAGCCCGAATATTTTTCCATGTGTCCTCATCCTATGAAATTTATTGATCCACCTTCTATTGTACAATTCTACTTGACACCGGGGATGAATAAAAGTGAGATTTTTCCATGTGGAATCATCCCATTCACTTGAATGGTATATTATCAACTAACCTTATACTGATCATCTCAGGGGCCTGGGGAAATGGGATTACATCATGTGTCATCATCCTAAGGACCTAGATGATGTATGGGTGAGCCCTTTTTTTGAAGTGTTTTGGATAAGTAGATGCCCAAGATCTTGATAGGTGGTAACTTATCAGTGAATATGGGCCTGTAGAAAATAAATTAATCATTAAACTTTTAAAAAAAAGAATAGTTGTTAATTTATGAATTTACCCAAAATTAATAAGAAAAATATTTCACAACAAAAGTGATAAATCCATGAAATTAACAAATAAAAATGGGCTTTAGCTAATCACATAGCCAATTTAGACTAATTAAAAGATGATTAACCAAGTCTTAAGATTAAATGCCATAAAAAATAGTTAATTTTACATATTTTAAGGGAGGAAATGGAATGAAATGAAAGATATTAATAACATCCTCAATACATAATATTCTATGAGACCAAGAGTTTTCTTAAATTTGTTTTATGATAACATAACTTCTTGATACAAGGGCTACCCTACTAATGTTGAAAAAATTTCTAATCCATTATTGATGATAAATATTTTACTAAGGATCATGATTCGAAATATTGATATTCTATTTAAAATTTAATATTCAAAAATGTTAGTTAATTTATCCACCCTCAATCCATCTATAATAGACCCAAAATTAGAAGACTTAAGTAACTTTAAATAATTTGGTCTAAAGGGAAATCATCCTAGTTCTGTGATGATCTTGATAGGCTAGATAACTATAAATTTTAAGCTTATGCAATGCTGAGGGGGATGTCAAAGTGTCATCTAATTAGTAGTTCATACCATGTGGTATCCATTCATTCATTATGGGCCTAATTTAGCGTCTACCTAGGTTGATGACCTCTATGATTTTGTTGAAGCAAGATCTTGACACTTGTCAAAATATCACTCATTTGGGACCTCATAAGAGACTTAGAAACATACATAACATATTTATAAGTGAGGATCCAAAGCATATGAGATATTGAATATCAATCAAAAGTATACATATTATCCTAGGTCCCATAGAAATGGGATTATGCCACATGGCATGATCGTGTGCATCAGGGGGGTCTATGGTCAATTGAATGAACTAAGAGGGACCAAGGAAGTGTGGAAGGTATATCATGCCACACTGTTAGGATTGTGGAGCTAAAAGCTTCACTGATGCAGACATGGAGGAGGTTGCAGAATGAGTTGCTGAGTGTCAGAAGTGTTTGGCGTTGGTCTGGCCAACCAGCGTCGGCAGGGTAAGACAGGAAGGCAACCGACGTCGGTCATATATCGGCCGGCGTCGGCGACCCCAGGCAGACAGGGACCGACGTCGGTCGCCTGTGTAGTTCAACTGTGAGTTATTTACGGGCAGTGAACTAACGAACCAAGAGTTTGCATGATGAGCGCTAATTTTAGACTCATAGCTGCGGATCTAATTATTGTAATTAGATGTCTAATCATTGTTTGGATGAGTTCTATATAATAGACTCATGGTTGTATTGGAAAAGTGTGCTAGGGAGTAAGAGAGCATAATTATAAGCTCCTTCTGTGTGTGAGGTAGAGCTATGGTGCGTTCCTCCTAGTGCCACAGTACCAGGTGTGTTGGTGCTGGATTGGAGAGCCAGCTGGGTTCTTCAAGAGTGTAGGATCTTGGTCACAGTTGCATGGCCTATATAGGAGATCTACATGTTAAGTAAGATCATTGATCTGTAGGTGTGTGTATGCGAGGTTCAGACAGAGATCGGCGGTTGGCCTGGATCCAAGGTGACAGCAACACAACAGGTAGCAGAATCAGGCAGGATCTACTTGGAGTACAGGTGTGTACTCGGATAGAGCAAGAGGAAGGCAAGGGAGTTCCTTCCATAAGTATGGTCTGTTGAATTGCAGGTTGTTGCAGATTCATGGGAGATCTACTTGAAGTACCTTGAGTACTTGTGGAGCACGTGGAGTGCTTGTGGAGTGCGTGGAGCACTTGTGGTGTGCGTGGAGCACGGGAGGTGAACACCAACTCTGTATTTGAGTTGGGTGTTGGGACCTGTGAGAGGGAGAGCTTTGAGGAGAAGAATTACTGTTCACTTGAGGCGTGGGAAACCTCTGTAAGGTGGTGGAGAAGAAGTGGCATCTTCTTTATTGTATTCTTTTCTGTATAAAGTGTTAATACAATTTGGTATTGTCTCTCATATGCTGTGTTATTCTGAATTCTAGTTACTTGGTGAATCTGGTTAATTTCCACATATTAAGTTGCTTGGTATTAGTAATCAAATTGCATGCTTCCGGTGTACACCCTCTCCCAACAAGTGGTATCAGAGCCTTGGTTGTAGGTTCTTGAGCTTGATACCCACAGGTGGTATCTGAGCTGAGGTTGGAGGAAGCAGGTTTTGTGTTTGGTTACAGGTCACTCTCAGGGGTTTCTGATCGAGTGGGAGTAGAGCAACTGCAGATCAAAGTAAGCTAAGAATGGAGGAGTTGAAAAGCACAGATGGTCACTCACAGTCCTATGGAAAGAAAGAGCAGGTAAAAGATTATTGTTGGTTGGTAACAGATCAGCATGAAGAAACTGAAGATACAGATGTAGCAGGGGTTGTTGCACAGGATGTGTTTGCAGGTTTCTTGGATAAAGTTGAATCTTGGATAAAAGATTCGGTTGCCTCTTTCCATGCAGTTCCAGGTAGAGGAGCTGGTAAGCCTTGTCAGATTGTTGGCAAAGGCAAAGTGAAGCTGAAATTGCAGGCGGCCAACACACAGGTGTTGATGAATGTCATGCAGGTCCCAGGTTTGGAGATATGGCTAATTTCTTCAGAAAGATTGGGTGATGAGAGATGCACAAGAACTCTCACAGCGGATGCACTTGAATTAGCTGGTGGTAAGAAAACAGGTATCCTTTATCTACTTGTTTATATTACTGATTCTTCTTTTGTTGCGGAGACGTGGCTTCGTAGGCTTGGTCACATGAGCAGGAAGGAGATGCATGTTCTTAAGCGGAAGAAAGATATATTTGACAGGCTTAAGAACTGGAAAGCCTTGGTGTTTATGGAGGAGATGGCGGACAGAACCCAGTGGATATGGCTGGATACTTTTGAGCAGGGCAGTTTGGACATGTGTTTTGATCCAAAGAAGCTCGCGGGTAAAAAGCCATCACTCACAGGCGAACACAGACACCGATGTCAGTCAAGAGGAACCGGCGTCGAACAGACAGGTGCCGATGTCGGTCATGTGCAGACCGAAGCCGGCGATGTCGGGCAGGGTAAGACCGATGTCGGTCATAGGACCGACGTCGGCAGAAGGTAAGACCGATGTCGGTTAAAAGAACCGACGTCAGCAGCAGGGACACCAGCGTAGGCAGGTTGGTAGTCAGGTACAGACGCATGAAACCGACGTCGGTCGGATGCAGACTGTGGAGTGACCGAGGTCGGTCACTGTAACGGATTTTGGGTGGACAGCAAGCTGTCAAGGAGTCTCAAACACCCATACGGAGGACTGAAGGCGTAAGTAGGCCCTCAAATTCGTTGTTCCTCTTCTTCATACTTGTTGCTGTTTGTAGAGTAGGAAGGATCCAGGAAACAGGTGTGAGCTTGGCATGGATGAAGATGTGATTCCTTGGAGGAGAACCAGACAGGTATAAAAGCACAGAGACGAATGGATTCCTTAGTAGAAGAATAGAGAGAACGGATACATGAGACGGAAGACTAGGTATATGGTCTTGTGGAGCTGCAGGACAGTGGTACCAGGTTTGACAGGTGGAGGACGAAGCATGGCTTCAGTCAATGTCAGGGTAACTACTATGGTTTTGTCTTACCAGGGGGATGATGAGTCGCGACATCATTCTGTTGCTGTATGTGGATAGTATGCTAGCTAGCAGGGGTGTACATACAGGGTTTTGCTGAGCTAAGGGCAAGATTAGTTCAGTGGCATGTCAGGAGGAGTTTGGAGCAGCGGAATTCTTTGACATGGGAGGCATGGAGATCACAGGTTGATTTTGTCTCGAGTGGGAGCTGATGTGAAACAGGTGTTGGCGAGGTTCGGGATGCAGAGCCAGAGCACACTAAGGGCTGGACAGGTACAGTGTCCGAAATCACATGAGGTCTGGTATAGACCTGAGTATTCCCATGCAGTGGGAGCTGTCAGAGAGTTAGGAGCCAATTCGGGGAAGTGGGTTCTCAGGTTTTCTGAGAGGGACCGGCAGCAGGTGTTGCTATGCAGGGTCAGGACTTCACTACATGTATTTGTAGGTTCGGATGTGGCAGGTTACTCGGATGACAGGTGGTACATCACAGGTTGTGTGGTGGGTTGTCTTCAGGTGGGAGCTTGAAGAGGGATACAAACCAGGAAACAGATTAGACGGAGTACAGGTACAGGTACAGTGCAGCTGTTTATCTCCAAGTGGGAGATTGTTAGGATTGTGGAGCTAAAAGCTTCACTGATGCAGACATGGAGGAGGTTGCAGAATGAGTTACTGAGTGTCAGAAGTGTTTGGCGTTGGTCTGGCCAACCGGCGTCGGCAGGGTAAGACAGGAAGGCAACCGACGTCGGTCATATATCGGCTGGCGTCGGTGACCCTAGGCAGACAGGGACCGACGTCGGTCGCCTGTGTAGTTCGACTGTGAGTTATTTACGGGCAGTGAACTAATGAACCAAGAGTTTGCATGATGAGCGCTAATTTTAGACTCATAGCTGCGGATCTAATTATTGTAATTAGATGTCTAATCATTGTTTGGATGAGTTCTATATAATAGACTCATGGTTGTATTGGAAAAGTGTGCTAGGGAGTAAGAGAGCATAATTATAAGCTCCTTCTGTGTGTGAGGTAGAGCTATGGTGCGTTCCTCCTAGTGCCACAGTACCAGGTGTGTTGGTGCTGGATTGGAGAGCCAGCTGGGTTCTTCAAGAGTGTAGGATCTTGGTCACAGTTGCATGGCCTATATAGGAGATCTACATGTTAAGTAAGATCATTGATCTGCAGGTGTGTGTATGCGAGGTTTAGACAGAGATCGGCGGTTGGCCTGGATCCAAGGTGACAGCAACACAACAGGTAGCAGAATCAGGCAGGATCTACTTGGAGTACAGGTGTGTACTCGGATAGAGCAAGAGGAAGGCAAGGGAGTTCCTTCCATAAGTATGGTCTGTTGAATTGCAGGTTGTTGCAGATTCATGGGAGATCTACTTGAAGTACCTTGAGTACTTGTGGAGCACGTGGAGTGCTTGTGGAGTGTGTGGAGCACTTGTGGTGTGCGTGGAGCATGGGAGGTGAACACCAACTCTGTATTTGAGTTGGGTGTTGGGACCTGTGAGAGGGAGAGCTTTGAGGAGAAGAATTACTGTTCACTTGAGGCGTGGGAAACCTCTGTAAGGTGGTGGAGAAGAAGTGGCATCTTCTTTATTGTATTCTTTTCTGTATAAAGTGTTAATACAATTTGGTATTGTCTCTCATATGCTGTGTTATTCTGAATTCTAGTTACTTGGTGAATCTGGTTAATTTCCGCATATTAAGTTGCTTGGTATTAGTAATCAAATTGCATGCTTCCGGTGTACACCCTCTCCCAACACACACATCCTCATCTTGGGTATACATAATATTTAATTAAAATGACTAAGTCAAAAGAGGCCTAGGGAAGCGAGTGAGTGATAAGTGACAACTCCTCACTTGCTTGGGTGATTGCAAGAAAGGAAAGTGATCATTGATCAATAAAATGACATAGCTATTAGACTTTAAATTTAAACTTTGATAAAAAATGACTAAGGTAAAACCAAAATAAAGATGAAGGGAAATAATTATATGAATAAAATAATTTTTTTTGCCTAACTTAAAGTCAAATCCAATCCATTAAATGATGAATGACTAAATTTTTAAAAGGAAAACATGAAAATATTTTATCATTTCAACTAGATTAGGAGTAGGTATGGACCAAATTATTAAATAAAATATCATTAAAATACTAAAATAGTTTAGATAACTTTCACAAAATCTAAGGTGAAATGGTCTAAAATAATGGAAATTTTAATGTAGTTCAAAATAGGATAAAAAATAGACGAAAGCTAATTAGACCTAAATAGGTTTAGAAAGTTATATTAATATAGACCTAATTTTCATAAATCTTCTAGACTAAGTGTATACAATGAACATTTTAAGTTTAGACTTAGTTCAAAAAATAAAAACAATACAATATCAATGCTTCAACTTATCAAGGACCTTTTTCAATTAGACAAGGAATAAAATAGACCTAGACCTGATTAGACTAGAAGACTAGGCTCTAGAGAAAAAATAAGTTCCATGATTTTAGTGATGAAGTTAGGGCATGTTGTGTAAGTAAAACATTGGCATCATACAAGGCTTATATTGAATTAATCCATTAAAATCAACATATTTTAGATTTATAACAACATACACTATGCAAATTATAAATATGACTCAAAATTCTCAAAATTATGGGGGAATATAACTTGCATATTCACTTCACCCTCATATTTTATTGAGAAATGATGCACATGTGAAAATAATTAAAAAGTTTCAAATAGGTAGAAATATATACAAAATATGGGGCATGATGATAGTTCATATATTCTCTTTTATTTTTTTCAATAAACAAATTTCAAGATGTTACAAATTGAATCTAGATCTATTTTTAGCAATGTGATTAATCTATTTTTTCAACATTTCACATCTTAGCTACACTTTAGTGAACCATGTATTAGTTCCCTCATTTTTATTTTTTCCCTTAGAGTTTTTTAACACTTAAAGATTAGCATATTTACTTATTCTTATAGTTTTCTTCACAAGTGAAAGCATATCCTTATTTAAATCAAAAACTTTACTCATCAAGACTTAATCACTCTCAATTTTGCCATTGGTTAAAATTTTATTACCACCAATTCTATGGTCTAGTAACATAAAATGGCCTATGAATAATACTATTACCACTTTAAAATTTATTTGTTATCCCTATTTAGGAAAAAAATAAGTTTAAAAGCACCCTATCTCCACTTGGCTCAACTACTGAGCCAAAATACCAAATTCCTCTCTTGAGGATAAAGTGTGTTTCCACTCTTAGATTTTAGATCTCTCCTTTACTCTAGTAATTTAACTTTATTACATCATTATAAAGGGGGGGAATATGTAGACACTAAAATTTAATCAATAAATGCTTGACATTGCTTGTCCTTGACATCCTTACCTTACTTGGTCTTTTCAACATTATGTTAGAACAACTTTACAATAACCTTCATTGTATTACAATTACTAAGAAAATGAAATGCAAAGATCTATATTTAAGTCCTATTCGTCCCAAGTCTAATCACATATCCATAATATAAGGTTTCATAAGTTTATGACATTTTGGGAAAAGTCTGCACTAGGTAGACATGTCTATAGTGTAGATTTGTCCCCTAATGCACTCTTGTCCTATTAGTTCTAATGGACACATTTTAAAATTTATACATTTATAAATGATTATCCCATGATCTTAATAATTCCAACTCATGAAAATATTCAAAATATTCCTATATAAAATCACATCAAGGCCTCTTAATTCAATCATCTAGAAATATATTTTAAAAAACATTCCACCTTAAGCAAAAGAGCATTATTCTTTTCAAGTTCAATTTTCTTACTTTACTACAATCTTTATCCAAGTCTAAAATTATTTATTTTAGGTTGAGGGCATCCCTTATTAGAAATTCTAATCAAACTTTATAGTTGCATTCATATGATCTTCCTTAAATGGATAATTATATTGACATGAGGACCTGTGGGATATTTAGGCAATACTCAGTGAACATGGGGTTTTCTGATGATATATTATCCATTCTAACTTCCCCCATTCCATCCATTTGCATTTGATCTCCTTTATGTGCTTGTACAAGACTAAGGCTTTATTTTTATAGGTCTTCCACACATCTATTTGATCTCTGCATAGATTTAGGAAACCATTGATGGTATATGTATGTGATCCAATTGAAAAATCATCGATATGCTTAACAAGGTAAACATAGTATAAAGTGGATATATCTATACTATGAACCTATATTTCTAGTCTAATCATATCTCATTACCTCATGGTGTTCTAATTTCTATGAGGACATAATTTGGAGCCTAGTTTGATCAATCATAAGTCAATGAATAATCCATATATTTATAAATCAATTTTTTGTAAGCTAAGTACATATTTACCCTTTTATAATTCATTATTTTTAGTTTACTTAATGTTTTATACTTTATCATATTTTATTATACCCTATTTTATATAAGATTTTTAAGAACCCACCTAGTTGCACTTAGAAAATGCAATAGTTTTTTTTTTAAATTTTAAAACCAAATATTAAACATTGATTCAACCCCAGTTGCTAGAATACTTTAGTCAATCAGATAATAAACAACTAAAAGTAGTAATAGTTTCAACATTCCAATATTGCAAGCAATAGAATCAAATGTATGATACAAAAAGTTTACTATCTCACTAAGGACATTCACACAATATGAATTCCCATACTAAGTATTGGTACTAATTCAACTAGTCACACAGATTGATAACAATCAAGTCTACCTTAACCTAGCCTAAATATCTACACCTGATGCCCCCACCACAACTTGGGCAGCTTACATATCCACTCCTCAAAATTAGGGTTTGATGTAGTTCTCCTTTCAATTGTGATGGTCTCCTCCATGAGACATCACCACCTAAGGGATTGACACTCTAAACCAAATAGGGAGAAAACTAATCATGACATAGATGAGATTCTAAAGCTCTGGTCTAATCTCATAGCTAAGTGGCACACTTTAACATAACATCTTGCTAATCTAATCTTGTGTGCTTACCCAAGCATTCTCACATATAAACCTAGATATAAGTAATGATGAGGGAATCCAAAATTCTAGTTTCAAATAAAATCATATGTCAAACACAACTAAGAATAAAAACAAATTGAGACATCAAGTGCATAACAATCAAACCTATCATTCCTTTATACTCTCAAGATTGTACACATGCATATAATTTATCCAACTAATTGATATAAACATATTACTCAAGAAATAATCACAAAATCATTATAATAATTGATTTAGGTTAGAGTCTAAATATAAAGATAAAATATGTACCACTTGAGTACATACATCTAAGCTTAAGTATCCCATGATATCCCATATTATCATAATTCATGATCACTCTACCCAAATATTAACAACCATAACTTATACATTTATTTAGGTATGGGTCAAGATGTAATGAATATAATATATACCATCCAAGTAATTTTCATATTTTAAGGCTCTATGACATCCCATACTATCATAGGTCTTTGTGTTTGAGCACCCAACTCAACACCAATAAAAGTCTTACACCCAACCATAAGAATAAAGTAAGGATTATACTATCTAAGTATAACTTCAATAATAATCTGAAGAGAACATAATATCTAAGTACACCTCATGGTGCATTATTATATTATAGAAATGACTAGATACTTTCACATTAAACTTTCTTATCAAATATACTGCATATAGTGTTCATCCTACAAGATGCAACAAACTTGATCCTGCCAACAAGTTTGTATAATAGTACTATGCTACATAAAGGCTATTTACTTTCACTAGAATTTATAACATATGTCATACTAAGGAATACCTATCAAGGTTAGTTTCCTGTGCCTGCTAGTATTAGTTTCCTATGCCCATGCTCACTTTTCAAGCTACTATACATATCTATGATGCCACCTACATACACAAAATCAGGGCTAGATGTAGTTCTACCAAACTAGTAAAGGTATACAAGTTTACTTAATCATTTTCTCATATGAGTGCATATAAGGAAAAGGTATAAATACATTCCTTAATTATAGAGAGAAGACTTGATGGTCTTTTCAACCCTATCACTTACATCAAATATGTAAAATCTAGGATTATAGATGTCCAACATCATTCTTGTGTCCTCCTATACTACCAAACTATGGATTTAACCACATACAAAAGGGTATCAAATAGTTTGTCACTTAGACCAATATATATCAAGAAAACCCCCAAATAATTTCAAACTATAATACCATTTTTAGAACCTTATAATATCTACATATAGATGGGTTATCTATTCATAGAGTGGATATGCTTTTGCTCTTGAAACTATATGACTTGATAGTCCTTAGGCTAATAATTCCTAGTACCTACATTTCCTCTCCATACCTGTGGGTATCTTTCTCCATTAAGAGTATCCATGGGTATATTTCTCCATTAAGAGTATCCATAAAAATATAAAACCAACCATAAAGATAATGAGTGTTGTATAATATTTAAAGACATGTAACTCCAATAAATCCTACAAATAACTCTATTATTCTCCCATGGCTAATATCTTTATCAAATAGGAGCATTATAATAAAACAATACAGTCTTAGGATTATTCAAATATAATTTTGCACCTATTAAATAATAGTTCATATTAATTGGTCTAATGTTAAGACTAATTCTTTTTTTAAGAGAGATATCATAGTTCAAAACACATATTAACCCTTTCATACATCAGGTTATGTGTAATACCATCCTTTATAGAACTGGTTGAGACATGTAGTAGACTCACACACAAAGAAATAACCCTTCAAAAAAAACCAAGTGACATGAAAGCAAGGTCCATAATATAGAATGGATAGGCCATGTTGCCAAAAATAGAATGGATAATATTTTTTTATTAGCATGGGAATGTTTGTGCCCATGTTACATCATGAGTGAGCCTAGAACCAAGTAAGGGAAACTCATAAGACCACCATGACCTAAATTTTATTCACCTATAAATAAGTATTCTCCATTCATAATTTAATGGAACATCATTTCACTATTCGACTCCATACTGTACACATCAACAGTGCTTAAAACAAATCCTCTCATGCTTAGGCATACATCTATGTAGCCTTCTTATCATCAAATCAAGGAGGACTTCCATAATATATTATCAAGCGTGAATCATTTATCTTTCAACCATCATTATCAAACATCATTCATACATATAAAACATAAGATAACCTATGAGATTTCCATTTTTTAACTTCTACCTCTCTTTACTTTAAAAATTCCTAACAAATTCAAATTTGGAACATCATTTAACATTATTAAGTAAGAAGATGTTAGAAAAAAATTCCAATAACTCAAAAAATAACTCTATACTAAAGCATAATACTTCAGATCTCACCTATAAGGGAAATGTAAGTCACCAAAGAGTCCTTAAGAAGTAATATTGGGATGATGGATAAATTAAATTAAAAGGATATAACAAGATCAATGCAATAATTCTATAAAGCATAATGCTAAATGAGATGCTACCAATATCACTTCTCCATGAGAGTAAAGATATAAGTATGCCATCATACTAGTTGGTACAATTATTGTCATCCATGAAGCACACTTTCATACTTCCTTATGCATGAGATAATTATTGTAGTCAAGTTCAAATATTTTTACATAGTTCATAGATGATTGTGAAAATACCCATATGTTGACTCCCCAAACCCATATCATCATCAATCTAACAGTTTTCAACATGTTCATCCAATAGAAATATGTTTGGTTGTAGTAGGTCACTTGTTCAAAGCACATGAGGAACATGTTAAATGCCAAAACTATGGATCAAATAGCACCTCCTTATGGTTCTCTATTTTATAAATACTAATTTTGCAACATGGAAGGTATATGGATATGACAGGCCACCTGGGTTTATATTCTTTTCTCAAGCTTTATTATCATCATTAATCTAAATAGTTATATGCATGTTCATGCAATTGAAATATGTTTGTTTTGTATTAGATCTCCAACTATCTATATGTTCATCTAATGGAAATATGTTTGGTTTAATAGTGTGTCTAAATCTAACGACTGTTTACATGTTCCTCCAATAGTATTGCATTTGGTTTATAGTAGGGCATCTATATCTAAATAGTTGATTGCATGTTCGTAAAATACAAATATATATATTTACACTATAGTGGTTTGCTTTGTTTTATTTAAAAGAGATATGGTTGTTTTTCAAATAATAAAGGAGATAATGAATGATTCATAGGAGAAACATTGTATTTGAAGGAAATAATGAATACATTTATTACATATTATCCTAGATCTATATACAATAGAAAAAACATTCAACATTCCATGTATTAAAATAATTTTTTGATTACCATTTCCACACATAAAAATAATATGAGAAGCCACATGGAGGGTTATATTTAATTCCCTAAACTTTCTTTTGATTTGACAAAATACAAGCTTATTCAGATGGGTTTTTCATTCCCCTATTTTATTTTATAGATATTACCAACATTATTTCTCAATAACTACCATAATTTCTATATAACCTATTCTTGAATTAATAAATGATATATAAAGTAATTACAATACACACATGTCATGCTACCTCTTCCCTTGTTGCTGAGGAAAGTTTCCCTCCTCTATTTCCAAAGTTTCTTTCTCTTCTTCCAACTTCTCGCTTCCCTTCCTCTCTATGAATTTTTGGTGTGTTCCTTTTTATTTTCTCCCCTTTACTTAATATTATTTCCACCCATTTTTCATGATACTAATACCTAATTGAAGTATTTTTTCCAAATCATTAATTGGGAGTTACAACATATCCTTCAGATGAACTCTTAATTCATCTACCTTGATTTATGAGGTTTTCATGAAGGTAACTTGACTTATATTTTTAAGATATGAGTTCATCTAGTGTGTTTAATTTTGATTTATTCCTATATTAATTAGAATAATAAAATTGATTCTCTCAATTTAATAATTATCTAATTTAAACAATTTAAGATTATAATAAATCTTTATTTTGACAAATTAAATATAACATTACCACCATTTCAATTTACTCATGAAAATCATGTTAATCAAACACATATCTATAAACCAATATATGAATATGTACCATAGCCAATGTGTCAAAATGTCACTGATGCCAAAAGGACAATAGTTCATTAGACTAAAACATGGTAGAGGAAAAAGGGATGTGACATCCTCCCCACCCTAAAACTTGTCATCACCTCGATGACACAAAAGTTCTGAATGACATCAAAATCTATCAACATATAATCATAGTATCTATTATCATATCATGTGAATAACTTTAAATTGTACCTTAAAAATGCATCCTAGTGCACTTATTTTCTATTATTCATAGTGTATCGGTCCCACAAGATCTTACTTGGTAACATTTTTTATTTTGATATTAAGTTTTACAAATATCACTTATGCTAATTGATTTAGCATGACCACCCCAAGGTACAATAACTTGGAAAAAGTCTCATTGAATTTCTAAACACACATGAGATTATCAAAATAATTGACCAATAAGAGTCCCAAAAAACTTTCCAATCCCCCTATACATCTCTCCAATCTAGAGAGTCTATTTCTCAAACTAGAGAAAAGTATTAAGGGCACTTGGTAAAAATAATGTGTATGTGTTAATACTATCTCTACTCCACATAGCCTCAGATAAGTATAACGTGTCAATACTATCCTAACTCGATTAGAGCTTTGGACAAGTATGATGATGAATAAGAACTAGTAAAAATGTATACAATCATGGAATAATCATCCACATGGAACACCCATCCAATATACATATGTATGACCATATGACTGAATTTGACAAGTTTTGCCTGTCAAATCCTAGATTTGACAAGTCCATCTATTGGATCCAACTCAATACCAATAATCTAAGTTAATGTGAGGCTAAGTAGGATACAATTCTATCTCTTAGAACTCATGTTCCCAATTCATATCTCTTATCTTGGGTCTTTATAACTTGATGATCTCCAAATAAAAATATGCACAAGGATCAAGGAAACATAAATATGTACTAATAGATCCTAAAAATCAAAACTATATGATATAAGATTTCTATATGTACTAACATACATATAAGAAAATCATACAATCATCCCAAGATTGTATTAAGTTGTTACTTGGCTAAACATAGCTAGTATCATAATTTCACAACTTAACCTATTATATAAATAATCTCACAATTAACATAACATACTTAGGTGAAACAATAATATACTAACCTTCAAAGGCAGAAGGTGGAAGGCGCACAACGCATGGTTTCAAAATTTGAATGAAGCACTGGGACGCACTGGGCACGCTGGGAGTGCTGGGCGTGCTGGGTGCACTGGAAGCACTCCCAGAATCAGAATCTGAATGTGTAGGGAGGCAGATAGAAGACGCCCTTCTAAAAGGGGGAAATTAAGGATGAAAGGTAAATGGAGAATTGGTGGTGGAGAACCAGGAAGGAGGTACTAAATGTGGAGGGACAACAGGAGAGGAAAAAGAAAATGAAGGATCTAAATTTTCTGTTGATAAAAAGATTGGGATACCTTTGAATGGATTGGATCCTTTCTGTGGTACTAGTACCTCCCAATAGGATTATTCTCTTGCTGTGTTGGGGCAGATGATTGAAAAGGAGAAAGAGAATGGGCATTTAAACAAGGAAAAATTCTTAGAAGTGCAAAAGGTAGAGTACTCAGAACAAAAGAAGTGGTCCTCTCTGTTTGGCAAGAAACCCAATGAAAAATTTCTCTTCCCACTGGTTATTACTAAATCATGCTGGGAGAAAGGTGAGTTCCAAGTATTTATCCCAGATCCTTTAATTGATTTTTCTGTGTCTTCTTTGGAATTCACCCTAGTGGGTAAATTTTTAGGGGCAAGACCAAATATAGAATCCCTTACCAAGATGGTTAAAAGGAAATGGGTTATTCGAGGAGATGTTGAAATGGCTCCTATGTTGAATGGTTTCTTTTTGTTCAATTTCAACTGTAAAGAGGACATGAATATGGTTCTGTGTGGAGGACCATGGTCTTTTGGCAAATTCTCTTTAACCATTAAAAAATGGGAGCCCAACATGGACCTATCAGATTCTTTCTTCTTAAACACTCCCATTTGGGTAAGACTTCTTGGACTTCCCTTAGAGTTTTGGCATGAGGACATTTTTAAAGGTATAGCCAGCTCTTTTGGTGAACTAGTGGCATTAGATAATGCAACGGTTACCAGATCCAAACTTCAACATGCCAGACTTTATGTTAAAGTTGTAGATTTGAATAATCTCCTAGAAAAAGTGGATTTAATTTCTAAGCATGGAAAAAAAACTCAAATGTTTGTTTTTGAAGATTTGCCCAATTCTTGCTATGCTTGTAAAAAATAGGGGCATTGGGCCAAAAACTGTCCTTACAAAAGGAAAAATTATTCAAGTAGTGTTTTGGATGAAACAAAGACCAAGGATTAGCACAAGAAAGTATGGATACCCAAGGAAAAAATCAACAAGAACTAAAGAAGAATGATGATAATAAAATTCTGCATGTTGAGGAGGAGAAAGAGATCTCTATTGAAGAACCCAAAGTTCCACAATCAGATGCAGATGAAGAGTTTGTGGTTGAGAAAGACAATTCTGAGCAAGAAGGCTATGGGCTGCAATCTAAAATCACAAATCCTAAACAAAGAAAAGATGAGTTGACAGATTTAAAAAAACAAATTGTTGGCTATCAAAAGATAGAAGATAGCTGGGGAGATGTAGAAGACAAAACTGAACTGGAGGAAGGAAAATTATTGGATGGAGCTGAAAATTAATTAGAAGAGGATGATCCTCTTTTTTCTAAGACCAAGGTGATTCAGGCTAAGAATGTTTACCCTCTGAAGGTGCTAAAAGTAAAAGATAATGGAAAAATCATAAAGCACTTTTCAAACCAAAGAAAAGAGCTGAAAAAAAAGACCATTACAAAGGGGGTTGAAACAAGAAGCAGCAAAAAAGACCAGAAAATGAAGGCTAAACACCTGGTTTCTACTATGGATAAATTTGGAAAAGGAGATGAACAATTTTTAAAAATGAAACCGGATGTTGGCTCTCTAGACCGACTGGGAAGAAGATCCGCAAATAAAAATAGAGAATTAGAAAGTAAGCAGAATATTGCTGATGGTAGGCAGGCAACTATTCCAGATTTTACCCCTCAAAAATAGATAGAAAATCTTTATTTGGAATTTTAGGGGGCGGAACTTAAAATGGTTAATGATGTTGCCCCTATTTTTTCTTGATTTTGCTGCTAGTTTTTAGTAGGCTTAAGGATTGCTTATCCTGGTGCTTGTAATTGATCTACCTCTTTAATTCTGTCAAAGGGTTTCGGGGTCCCTTCAAAACCTGTTTTTACCTTAATCTAAAAACATACTTAGGTGAAGGATTATATCACCCTTCAACCTTATAAGTGAGACCATGCATTTTTCTTACATGAATAGCATACAACAAGTTTAAGACTTTATCTCTACCTTTACCAAGATGTTCTGTATATCTAATACCTTACTTGATCCTGACAAAAAGGTACACATGTTACTCTTCAAAATAACATGTTTTAAAAGGACAAAAGTATTAGTCTAACAAAGATAGATTCTAACATACTAATTATAATCAACTATAATCAATATAAATCCATTGTTATCCACTCCTCATGGTAAAGTTTATAGTTTAGATAAAATAGTAACTCTATAAAGTTACAAGTAGAAAGTAGAGAGATAACGTCTCAAATCAAAACTTCCTACATATCCTCATATAGTAAAAGATAACATCACAATCTACATTACTTACCAAATTTCAAGAGTAGAATCATAACCTACTTTCTTAACTAGAAAGAAATATATTAACCATAAGGATGCACCAATTCATCCAATATCATAACTTTTCTCAATAAGGAGGAAACACTATCCCATAAACTTAAGAGAAATGAGATCAACCAAAATTTTAGAAACAAGTTTCCACTGAAGAAAACACTAAATTAACATCTTGAAAATATGAACCTTTTTCAGTAGTTTTAAAATGATGTACAAGTAGAATGAAAATAACAACTCATTTATAAGCTAAAAAAGAGAGATGATACTCCTTATCAAGTATACAAAGCAAAATAAGGATGCTAATCTACAACTCCTAACATAAAGGAATTTATAATCAAGTCATCTACAAATTACTAAGGAAATTCCCATTCTTAGTTTTTATGTAAACAAGATACAAAATGAAAGCATTTATATATCGAAATGAGAATCACTCCATATGTGTCAAACACAAATGTAAATGGTGAAGGTGTTTTAATTATCCAAGAAATATGTAGTCATACTTGAGGTGTTCAATAAAAAGATCATAAATATGGTAGGGAAACTCTTATTCACAACTCAAGAAATAAGATATGTACTACCCTATACATACACCTTATAAAACCATCATAAAAGAGACATTATATAAACCCACCCTTTATTACTCTAAGGGGTTATGAATGCTCTTACGGTACCCACTCAATGTACCTCACATTTTCCAAATTCTACTTTCTAACAAATAAAAGATAAAAAAATATTAATGGACTCATTAGGTCTTAGTGTTTGAGCCTAAGCTCTAATAAAACATGTAATAACCCACCTAGTTGCATTTATAAAATGCAATAGTTTTTTTTAAAAAAATTTTAAAACAAAATATTAAACATTCATTCAACCCCAGTTGCAAGAATACTTTAGTCAGTCAAATAATTAACAACTACAAGTAGTAATAGTTTCAAAGTTCTAATACTAAAAGTAATAGAATAAAATGTATGATATAAAAAGTTTACTATCTCACTAAGGAAATTAACACAGTATAAATTCCCATACTAAGTATTGGTACTAATTCAACTAGTCACATTGATTGTTAACAATCAAGTCTACCCTAACCTAGCCTAAGGATCTACACCTGATGCCCCCACCACAACTTGGGTAGCCTACATGTCCACTCCTCATAATCAGGGTTTGATGTAGTTCTCCTTTCAATTGTGATGGTCTCCTCCATGAGGCATCACCACCTAAGGGATTAGCACTCTAAGCCAAATAGGGAACAAACTAATCATGACACAGATGAGCTTCTAAATCTTGAGTCTAATCTCACAGCTAAGTGGCACACTCTAGCATAACATATTGCTAATCCAGGATTATGTACTTACCTAAGCACTCTCACATATAAACCTAGATATAAGCAATGATGAAGGAATCCATAATTATAGTTCCAAAGAAAATCATATGCCAGACATAACTAAGAATACAAACAAAGTGAGACATAAAGTGCATAACAGTCAAACCTATCATTCCTTTATACTCTCAAGATTATATGCACACATATAATTTATCCAACTAATTGATATAAACATATTTCTCAAGAAATAATCATAAATCATTAGAACAATTGATTTAGGTTAGAGTCCAAACATACAACTACAATATGTACCACTCAAGTACATGCATCTAAGTTTAAGTATCTTATGATATCCCATACTATCATAATTCATGATCACTCTACTCAAATATTAACAACCATAACTTATACATTTATTTAGGTATGGGTCAAGACGTAATGCATATAGTATGTACCATATAGGTAATTTTTGTACTGTAAGACTCTATGACATCCCATACTATCATAGGTCTTTGTGTTTGAGAACCCAACTCAACACCAACAATAGTCTTACACCCAACCATAATAATAAAGCAAGTAAGGATTATACTATCTGAGTATAACTTCAATAATAATATGAAGAGAACATAATCTCTAAGTACACCTCACGGTGCATTATGATATTCTAGAAATGACTAGATACTTTCACATTAAACTTTCTCATGAAATATACCACATATAGTGTTCATCCTAGAAGATGTGACAAACTTGATCCTACCAACAAGTTTGTATAATAGTACTATGATACATAAAGTCTATTTTCTTTCACTAACATTTATAACATATGTCATACTAAGGAATACCTATCAATTTTATTTTCCTATGCCCACTAGGATTAGTTTCCTATGCCTTCACTCACTTCCTAAGTTACCATACATATATGTGATGTCACCTACATACACAAAATTAGGGATCAATGTAGTTCTACCAAACTACTAAAGGTATAAAAGTTTACTTAATAGTTTTATCATATGAGTGCATATAAGGAAAAGGTATAAATACATTTCTTAATTATAGAGAGACAACTTTATGGTCTTTTCAACCCTATCACTTACATCAAATATGTATAATATAGGACTATTAATCTCCAACATCATTCTTGTGTCCTCCTATATTTCCAGATTGTGGCTTTAACCACATACAAATAGTTTGTCACTTAGACCAATATATATCAAGAACACCACCAAATAATATCAAACTATAATACCATTTTTACAGCCTTATAATATCTACATATAGATGGGTTATCTATTCATAGAGTACATATGCTTTTGCTCTTGTAACTATATGACTTGATAGTCCTTAAGATAATAATTCCTAGTACCTACATTTCCTCTTTGTACCTTTGGGTATCTTTCTCCATTAAGATTATCCATAAAAATATAAAACCAACCATAAAGATAATAAGGAGTGTTCTCTAATATTTAAATACATGTAACTCCTTCAATAAATCTTGACAATAACTCTATTATTCTCCCATGGCTAATAGCTTTATCAAATAGGAGCATTACAATAAAACAATATAACCTCAGGATTATTCAAATATAATTTTGCACCTATTAAATAATAGTTCATATTACTTGGTCTAATGGTAAGACCAATTCTTTTTTTAAGAGAGAGATATCATAGTTCAAAACACATATTAACCCTTTCACGAATCAGGTTATGTGTAATACCATCCTTTATAGAACTGGTTGAGACATGTATTAGACTCACACATAAAGTAATAACTCTTCACAAATAACCTAGTGACATGAAAGAAAGGTCCATAATATAGAATAGATAGGCCATGTTGCCAAAAATGCAATGGATAATTTTTTTTTATTATCATGAGAATGTTTTTGCCCATGTTACATCATGAGTGAGCCTAGAACCGATTAAGGGAAACTCATGGGACCACCATGACCTAAATTTTATTCACCTATAAATAAGTATTATCCATTCATAAGTGCATGCAACATCATTTCACTATTCGGCTCCATATTGTACACATCAATAGTGCCTTGAAAAAATCCTCTCATGCTTATATATACATCTATGTAACCTTCTAAGCATCAAATTGAAGAAGACTTCCATAATATATTATCAAGCAAGAATAATTAATATTTTAACCATCATTATCAAACACATTCATATATATAGAACATAAGATAGCCTAAGAGATTTCCATTTTTGAACTTCTACCTCTCTTTACTTTATAGATTCCTAACAAATTCAAGTTTGGAATATCATTTAACATTATTAAGTAAGAAGACGTCAGAAAAAATTCGAATAACTCAAAACATAACTCTATAGTAAAGCATAATACTTTAGATCTCACCTATAAGGGAAATGTAAGTCACAAAAGAGTCCTTAAAAAGTAATATCGAGATCATGGATAAATTAAATTAAAATGATATACTAATATTAATGCAAGAATGATATAAAGCATAATGTTTGCTGAGATGCTACCAATATCACTTCTCCATGAGAGTAAAGATATAAGTATATCACCATACTATTTGATACAATTATTGTCATCTATAAATCACATTTTCATATTTCCTTGTGTGCAAGATAATTATTGTAGTCAAGTTAAAATGTTTTTACATAGTTCATAAATGATTGTGAAAATACCCATATTTTGACTCCCCAAATCCATATCATCATCAATATAACAATTGTTAGCATATTCATCCAATAGAAATACATTTGGTTTTAACAAGTCACTTGTTCAAAGCATAAGAGGAGCATTTTAAACACCGACCCTGTGGCTCAAATAACACCTTCTTATGGTTCTCTATTTCAAAAATACTAGTTTTGTAACATGGAGTGTCTATGGATATGGTAGGCCACCTAGGTTTATATTCTTTTCTCAGGCTTCATTATCATCATTAGTCCAAATAGTTATATGCATTTTCATGTAATCGAAATATGTTTTTTTTGCAGTAGATCTCCAACTATCTGTATGTTCATCAAATGGAAATATGTTTGGTTCAACAATGCATCTAAATGTAACAACTATTTGCATGTTCCTCCAATAGTATTACATTTGGTTTATAGTAGGGTGCCTAGATCTGAATAGTTGATTACATGTTCATCAAATATAAATATATATATTTGTGCTACAACATTTTGCTTTATTTTATTTAATAGAGATATGGTTGTTTTGTAAATAATAAAGGAGATAATGAATGATTCATTATAGAAACATTGTATTTGAAGGAAATAATGAATATGTTTATTACATATTATCCTATATCTATATACAATAGAAACAACACTCAACATTCCATTTATTAAAATAAGTTTTTGATTACCATTTACACACATAAAAATAATACAAGAAGCCACATGGAGGGTTATCTTTAATTCCCTAAAATTTATTTTAATTTGACAAAATACAAGTTTATTCAGATGGGTTTTCCATTCCCCTATTTTATTTTATGGATATTACCAACATTATTTCTCAATAAATACCATAATTTATACATAACCTATTCTTAAATTAATAAATTCTATATAAATTAATTACAGTACCCACATATCACGCTACCTCTTCCCTTGTTACTGAGGAAAGTTTCCCTCCTCTATTTCTAAAGTTTCTTTCTCTTCTTCCAACATCTCACTTAACTTACTCTCCATGAATTTCTTGTGTGTTCCTTTTTCTTTTCTCCCATTTACTTAATACTATTTCCCCCCCATTTTGCATGCTACTAACACCTAGTTGAAGTATTTGTTCCAAATCATTAACTGGGAGTTACAACATATCCTTTAGATGAACTCTTAATTAATCCCCCTAATTTATGAGGTTTTCATGAAGGTAAATTGACTTATATTTTTAAGTTATGAGTTCATCTAGTGTTTTTAATTGTGATTTATTCCTATATTAATTAGCATAGTAAAATTGATTCTCTCAATTTAATAATTGTCTAATTTAAACAATTTAAGATTATAATAAATCTTTATTTTGAAAAATTAAATATTTCATTACCACCATTTCAATTTAATCATGAAAATAATGTCAATTAAATGCATATCTATAAATAAATTTAGGCATAGGTACCATAGCCAATTTGTCATAATGTCACGTATGCTGAAGGAATAATAGTTCATCAAACTAAAACCTGGCAGAGGAAAACATGATGTGATGAGTTTATATCAATTTATTTTTATTAAAATTTATTCATTCAAATTTAAAAAAGAGAGTAAACATGATGACCATACCCTATCACAAACCTACACATACTATAAACAAGCTAAGTACTTCATTCTTTGAGTGCTTTATATAAATACAAAGTTACTTCATTCTACTAGTTACACTTAGATTTGATTATTTATTATACATCTTAAGAAATATGAATTTTCCATAATTATATCTTATTAGGGTTGTATTAATCTAAAAATAGATAACAAATTATTATATATATATATATATATCCATATTTTTAAAGGTTTTTTGGGTTTAATTTTAGGGCATGACAATGAACAAGACCTTGTAAGGTACAACATGGTCTATTTTATACTATAAATAGTTGGATAACAAATTTTGGGATGAAATAGTTAGTAATGCAATGTATTTGAGGAACATGTCCCCCATAATTACTCTATATGGAAAAACATGCTATGAGACATGAGATGGATTTAATCCCAACATAAAACACTTAAATTTTTTTGGATACATTTTTTATGTTTTAATGAAAAGTTTTTAGGTAAAGGACACTACAATAAACATCAAAATGGGGTGTAAAAGACAAATTTGACCTAAATACAACAATATAGTAGTAGAAGCTAGTCTACAATGTACAAAATTAGGAATTAAATATGCTCAAAATTAAAGTGTGTTTGTAGAGAAATAATTAAATTCTAATGTGTGCATTTTCAAAAGTTGGAAATAGGTCTAAAAGTATTCCTTGAGCAAACACAACAAATTTGCGTTAATAAGATAAGTCATAGAATTTGACCAAAATCATAAGTTCAATCCTTGTAGGCTAAGGATTTATTTTGGTTAGAAAGTTAAATTTTGGCTAGAGGTGCCAAATATTACTAAAATTTTATGATCACTTTTATATATTCCTACTAAAAAAATCCCACCTAAATTGGTGAATTGAGCTTTGGATCTCCCAAAATTGCTTGTCCTTCCTCCAAACCATATATATGGTTATATTAATTTGCCTCAGTCAGACCTCTATGCTTAGAAAATTTATAAATCAACCCTCATGCAATCTAAAAAATAGTCCAATGTAATAGGACTATGTAACAAATTCAAGTTTGGAATATCATTTAACATTATTAAGCAAGAAGATGCCAGAGAAAATTGCAATAACTCAAAACATAACTCTATACTAAAGCATAATACTTCAGATCTCACCTGTAAGGGAAATTAAGTCACAAAAGAGTCCTTAAGAAGTAATATTAGGATGATGGATCAATGAAATTAAAAGGATATACCAAGATTAATGAAAGAATGCTATAAAGCATAATGTTGGCTGAGATGCTACCAATATCACTTCTCTATGAGAGTAAAGATATAAGTATGCCACCATACTATTCAATATAATTATTTTCATCCATAAAGTGCATTTTCATATTTCCTTGTGCATGAAATAATTATTGTAGTCTAGTTAAAATATTTTTACACAGTTCACAAATGATTGTGAAAATACCCAAATTTTGACTCCCCAAATCCATATCATCATCAATATAACAATTGTTAGCATATTTATCCAATAGAAATACATTTAATTTTAGTAGGTCACTTGTTCAAAGCATAGGAAGAGCATTTTAAACATCTAACCTATGGCTCAAATAACACCTTCTTATGGTTCTCTATTTTAGAAATACTAGTTTTGCAATACGGAGGGTCTATAGATACGGTAGGCCATTTGGGTTTATATTATTTTCTCAGGTTTCATTATCATCATTAATCCAAATAGTTATATGCATTTTCATGCAATCAAAATATGTTTATTTTTTGATAGATCACCAGCTATCTGTATGTTCATCCAATGGAAATATGTTTGGTTCAATAGTACATCTAAATGTAACAACTATTTATATGTTCCTCCAATAGTATTATGTTTGGTTTATAGTAGGGCATCTAGATCTGAATAGTTGATTACATGTTCATCAAATACAAATATATATATTTGTGCTACAATAGTTTGATTTGTTTTATTTAAGAGAGATATGGTTGTTTTGTAAATAATAAAGGAGATAATGAATGATTCATGAGAGAAACATTGTATTTGAAGGAAATAATGAATACATTTATTACATATTATCATAGATCTATAGACAATAGAAAAAACATTCAACATTCCATGTATTAAAATAAGTTTTTGATTACCATTTCCACACATAAAAGTAATACAAGAAGCCATATGGAGGGTTATCTTTAATTCCCTAAAATTTCTTTTGATTTGACAAAATACAAGCTTATTCAGATGGGTTTTCCATTCCCCTAATTTATTTTATGGATATTACCAACATTATTTATTAAGAAATACCATAATTTCTACATAACTTATTCTTAAATTAATAAACGCTATATAAATTAATTATAGTACCCACCTGTCATGCTACCTCTTCCCTTGTTACTGAGGAAAGTTTCCCTCCTTTATTTCCAAAGTTTCTTTCTCTTCTTCTAAAATCTCACTTTTCTTATTCTCCATGAATTTCTCATGTTTTCCTTTTTATTTTCTCCCCTTTACTTAATACTATTTTTCACCCATTTTGCATTCTACTAACACCTAGTTGAAGTATTTGTTCCAAATCATTAACTGGGAGTTACAACATATCCTTTAGATGAACTCCTAATTCATCTCCCCTAATTTATGAGGTTTTCATGAAGGTAAGTTGACTTCTCTTTTTAAGGTATGAGTTCATCTACTGTGTTTAATTGTGATTTATTCCTATATTAATTAACATAGTAAAATTGATTCTCTTAATTTAATAATTGTCTAATTTAAACAATTTAAGATTATAATAAATCTTTATTTTGACAAATTAAATATAACATTACCACCATTTCAATTTAATCATGAAAATAATGTCAATTAAATGCATATATATAAATAAATTTAGGCATATGTACCATAGCCAATGTGTCACAATGTCACGTATGCTGAAGGAACAATAGTTCATCAAACTAAAACCTGGTAGAGGAAAACATGATGTGACAAGTTTATATCAGTTTCTTTTTATTAAAATTGATTTATTCAAATTAAAAATAGAGTAAACATGATGACCATACCCTATCACAAACCTACACATACTATAAACAAGCTAAGTACTTATACAGGCCAAGCTTGATAGGGCTCTCATCTCCCCAGACTGGATAAAAGACTATAATTGTAAGTTGGAAGCATGCCACAGAATAGGCTCAGATCATTTCCCTCTAATGTTCTCTAAGGTCAAACTGAACCAAAAAAAGAATCATCCATTCAGATTTGAAAAGATGTGGATGCAGCATCCACAGTTTGAAGACAAAATAAAAGAGTGGTGGAATATCTCTATAGAGGGATCAACTCTCTTCCGAGTTGTTTCCAAACTCAAAAATGTTAAAAAGAAAGTTAAGAAATGGAATAAGGACTATTTTGGAAATATTTTTACGGAAAAGAAGATCATCAAGGAGAACATCAGAAGAATACAGGAAAAAATCCAGCAATATGGATATACTTCAGAATCCCAAAGAGAAGAAAGTGAACAATTGATACAGTACCAAGACATAATAACTAAGGAGGAAATTTACTAGAGACAAAGATCAAGGGTGCAATGGTTGAAAGAAGGAGATAAAAATACTAAGTTTTTCCACCTCTCCACTTTGAAACACAGAGCAAAAACACTTATCCATCATTTGAAAAAAGGAGATCAGAAGATAACAGAGGAAAAGGAAATTAAGGAGGAAATGATTTCATTTTTCTCCTCCCTGATGAAGGCAGATAGAAACATCAACTTGAAAAGTCAGGCTAATATTCTACGAGTGATTCCCCCATTAATCTCGAAGGAGCAGAATAATATGTTATGTTCTATACCTAAGGAGGAGGAAATCTTTAAAGCTGTTAGATCTCTTGGAGGAGAAAAAGCTCCTGGACCAGATGGTTTCCCCATGTTTTTTTTTCAAAAGCTATGGAAATTTATAGGAAAGGATGTTAGTAATGTGGTGAAGGAATTTTTTGGAGCTAAACAGATGCTGAAGGAAATTAATGCCACTTTTTTGTGCCTTATTCTAAAGAAAGCAGGTGTGGATAGCCCTAATCAGTTCAGGCTGATAAGTTTGTGCAACTCTCTTTATAAGATAATTTCCAAAGTTCTTACGACCAGACTAATCCAAGTGATCCCTTCGATAATTGCTGATCAGCAAAATGGATTCATTCCTGGTAGACAAATCCTCAACTCAGTTATAACGGCGCATGAGAATATTCATTCACTGCTCAAATCCAATACTGAGGGGTTCTTAATGAAAGTGGATATAGCAAAAGCATACGACAGGGTGGATTGGTATTTCCTTTCTAAAAGCCTTATTGCCTTTGGCTTTGACCAAAGAGTGGTTGATATTATCAAACAACTGATATCTACTACTTCTATAGCTGTGTTGGTAAATGGGACCTCGTCTCATTTTTTCAAGCCGTCTAGGGGATTAAGACAAGGGGATCCTATATCCCCTATTCTATTTATTATCATGGCAGATAGTATGGGACAATACCTTGGGGACTTGGTTCATAGAGGCCAGTTTAAAGGTCTGAGACCCTCTTCGCATCCTTTAACTTTCTCCCATGGTCAATTTGTGGACGATACTATTTTCATGGGACAGTCTGAAGTTACTGAAGCAAGAATTCTTAAGGAAGCAATTAATCTATACACCTCTGCCTCAGGACAACTGATAAACTGGAATAAAAGTGCAGTTTTCTTTATTAATACCCCTGATTATAGGCAGAACAAAATTGCTAGAATTCTTGATTGCTCCATAGGCTCTTTTCCTTCCATATACCTTGGTCTCCCTTTTGGATTGAAAGCCCCTGAAGCTTTTTGGGAAGGTCTTATAAATAAATTTAGTAAGAAGTTAGCGGGATGGAAAGGCTGTCTTCTTAGCCAAGGAGGAAAGTTAATTCTCCTCAAAGCTAGTCTTCAAAGCATACCTACGTATGCTTTGAGTCTTTTCAAAATCCCCTCTAAATTTGTTGAAGCAATTGAAAAAATTCAAAGAAACTTTCTTTGGTCAGGTTCTGAGGAGAAAAGGAGAATGCCTCTTATTGCATGGGATAACATTTGCAAACCGGTTAAGGATGGTGGACTTGGTATAAGGAAAATAAGAAGTATGAACACTGCCCTTTTAGCTAAACAGGGATGGAGGGTTTTTCAAGAAAATAAAGAATGGAGTAAAATATGGAAGCATAAGTATCTATTTAAGGCATAGTCACTTCATGACTTCTTTACTTCTCTAGATATTTCTCATCCGTCTACTATTTGGGGGGCAGTCCAGGGAACTAAACATGTTCTTGAAGAAGGAAGTTCATGGAAAGTAGGTAGTGGTAAAAAGGTGAAATTCTGGGAAGATATTTGGTTAAGAGGTAAACCCTTACAGGAAGAATTCCAAGATAAAGATGTTATAGAAAGATGTAAACAAAGAGTGGGTATAATGGTAAATCAATACTGGCAGAACAACACTTGGGTAAACCTCACTGACTATGATCAAGATCTCAAGGATATTCAATTATCCCTAAATGTTATATCTCTATATCCTAATAAAGAAGATAAAATTGTTTGGTATCAGGAGCCAAGTAGATAGTTTAAAGTCTCTTCCATTTTCATCTCTAAGGGAGATGGCAGAAAACCGTTATGGACAAGGGCCTGGATTAAGGGGCTCATTCCTAAAATCAAGTTCTTTTTCTGGACCCTTTTCCAAAACAAAATTTTGACTCTGGATAATTTACAAAAATGCAGAATCAATATTGTTAACAGGTGTATTCTGTGTAAGAGAGACCTTGAAGATAGAGATCATCTGTTTGTGAATTGTTCCTTCACTTAGCTTGTTTGGAAGGAGGTTCTCAATTTGTGGGGTATTACTTGGATTCACCAAAAAAATGTTGAACTCTCTCTCAAAAGCTGGTATTGCCCTTCAAAGAATCCTGAAGTTCTCTTCTTATGGAAAATTACTCTTCCCCATATCTGGTGGGGAATATGGAAGGAAAGAAATAACCAAATATTTAGAAACAAAGAGCTCCCTGGATGGGTGGTAGGACAGAACATCATTAGAGCTCTAAAGGAAAATTTTTCTTCTCAAAAAAATCTAAGCTCTAATCTCAATGTGGATAATCCCCTGAGGACGGATTCTATTCCTGGTAAATTTGATAACCCCAGATCAGGTGTTACTTGGATCAGTCCACCTCAAGGTTGGATTAAAGGTAACTTTGATGGTGCAACAAAAGGGAATCTAGGGAATGCTGGTTGTGGTGGTATCCTGAGAAACCATGTGGGTATGGTTATTGATGCTATTGCAATTCCCATTGGTATATCTAACTACCACATTGCAGAAGCTACAGCTGCCCTCCAGACCCTTAAACTAGCTGTGGACTCAGGATATTCCAAATTGTGGCTTGAAGGGGACTCTTTGAATGTTATAAATATCCTTAATAACAAGAATACTGCGTCTTGGACCATAGAGGATAAGGTAAAGGAGATGAAAACTCTTTTGAATAAGTTTGAAGATATTAAAATCACCCACACCTACCGTGAAGCCAATGGTGTTGCAAATTGGCTTGCTAACTATGCTGTCCGGGAAGGTCAAAAAGTGAGGTGGGACGAAACCTTAGATAGGATCATGGATTTAAGGGCGATCATTCTTCTCGATGCCACACATGCGAATGAAGGTAAGATTGGAGTGTAATAAAAACATAATGAGTAGGAGGAGTGGCAGCATGGGGAAAGGAACTCTATTATTAAAGAGTAAGGTCCTCAAGAGGGAGAAGCGGATCCTGAAAAGCCAAAAACAAAGTCGATGTCCCAATCAACTTGACAGTAGGAGGATCCAGGGTAATATCCACAGTAATTGGGATTCAAATAAAATGAGTATGGTGCATGAAAGGAAGGGTGAACCCTGTAAACAGGAGCCCAAGAGCTGTGCAGAATGGAGAGAGAAACATCAAGTATGGAGAATTCTGTAGAAAGGGAACGTTATGAGCTACATGGAAAGACTCCACGGCTCTAAACTGCATATCACAACGACCTTCTTCAAAAATAGGTCTGACGACAGAGTCACCTTGCATGGTATAACTGTAAATTTAACTGAGGATTTTCTTACTGAGGTTACAGGGTTGCCAATGGATGGACTCAAATTTTCCAAGCAGACCAGCATATCGAATGAGGCCTTTTGCAAGTTCCCCAAAATAGATGAGGAGGAGCAGAAGCTGGTCAAAAATGGGGATTTCTACGAGCTGGACTAGATTAAAGGGATTTGGAGGGATGTCCTAAGCTGTATAAGGGAGTACTTCATCCTGGATGGAAGAAGCAAACGAGTGCATAAGTTCCATTTTGTATTCCTCAACCACTTCAGGCATAAGGTTAGCTTGCCTTTTCCTTTCTATCTTCGCTACTCCCTGATTCAAAGCCTTTATGCTCATAAGAAAAAGGATTTGTGCCCTATTCTTCACGAAGGCCTTATCCTACTTATTGAAGGCTATTGCAAGAATAGGGCACTGGTTAAGTATCCCAAATAGGGGAAAAATAAGTTGCCAGGAAATAAAAAGAATGAAAATGTAAGCAAGAGAGGCAAAATCAAGACCCCTAGTCCTAATAAATAGAATGTAGAAGAAGAAAGGGGTCGAGAGAGAATTGAAGAACCCGAGGAGGAAAAACCGGAGGAGGAAGATGGAACTGAGAGCTGGGACACCAACTCTTGTAATGATGAAGAAGGATATGAGGAAATTGAAAAAGAAAAAGTTCATACAGAGGAGGATTTTGCTATTAGAACAGAGGAGATGGAGGAAAACCAGAAAGTGTTGGAGGATGATTTTGTTCAGGAAGATCCTGGTGAGGACCCAACTTCTAAGAATGAAAAGGAAATTTTTGTCTAGGATGATATTCAAAATATGGAGAAGGAAATTCAAACTGGAATCAATGAGCGGGAACAAAAGAGTCAAGAAGACTTATTTGAAGAAGCAAGGATTAGCCCCAATAAAAAGTCTGAGGATTGGAGAGGGAAGAATCAGAATGAAGAAATTCACACTCCTATGACCTGGGTTAACTGTAAAGCTGAGTCTTCTTCCCAATTTGATTCCTTGTTGTGTAGGGAGATCATTGATCTCAAGAGAAAAGCAGAAACATTGGAAGATTCTCTGAAAGCTGCTTGGAACAAAGTAAACAACATGGAAAATCAGTTAAGCGAGATCCCTGTCAAGCTCAAAGCTTATGAAAACAACCTCCGAGAACTAATAAAGGATAACAGAAAGAAAATGGAGGAAGTAATGTCCAACATCTGTGCAGCTACTATCAATATAGGTAAACGAGCCAATGAGGAGACCAAAGCACTAGAGGGTCCCAGCAAAAGGACAAGGCAAAGTTCCAGAAAGAAAGATACACAAAAAGGAGCTTTGCTAGAGGCTACCACCCAGGAAACTGCTTTGAAAGGAAAAGAAGCCATGAACTTGATACTGGAACTGGATGAATAATTTGGTCCTTCTTGTTGGTTTAGAAATTGGTACTGATCTTTGTCCTCCTTTTGTTATCTTTTGTTTGTTATGCTACTAGATTTCTGTTTCTGGGTTTTGACCGGATGTGTCTCTTATGGTTTCAGGTCCATTTAAAACCTGTTTTGGCTACTTCTTAGTAGTGTTTTTTAGGTGATGCCTGTGGGCTTAGACGTTCTTTATTTTGCTTTCTATTACAGGGTTTCAGGGCCCCTTCAAAACCTATTTTTACCTCAATCTAAAACAAGCTAAGTACTTTTTTCTTTAGTGCTTTATATAAATAAAAAGTTACTTCATTCTACTAGTTACACTCATATTTGATTAGTTATTATACATCTTAAGAAATATGATTTTTCCATAATTTTATCCTATTAGGGTTGTATTAATCCAGAAATAGATAAAACATTATTGTATATATATATATATATATATATATATATATATATATATATATATATATATATATATATATATATATATATCCATATTTTTTAAAGGGTTTTTGGGTTTAATTTTAGGGCATGACAATGAACAAGACCTTGTAATGTAAAACATGGTCTATTTTGTACTATAAATTGTTGGATAACAAATTTTGGGATGAAATAGTTAGTAATGCAATGTATTTGAGGGACATGTCCCTCATAATTACTCTATGGAAAAACATGCTATGAGACATGAGATGAATTTAATCCCAACATAAAACACTTAAATTTTTTTAGATGCATTTGTTATGTTTTAATGAAAAGTGTTTAGGTAAAGGACACTACAATAAACATCAAAATGGGGTCTAAAAGACAAATTTGACCTAAATACAACAATATAGTAGTAGAAACAAGTCTATAATGTACAAAATTAGGAATTAAATATGCTCAAAATTAAAGTGTGTTTGTAGAGAAATAATTAAATTCTACTATGTACATTTTCAAAAGTTGGAAATAGGTCTAAAATTAGTCCTTGAGTAAACAAAAAAAATTTGTGTTAATAAGATAAGTTATATAATTTGACCAAAATTATAAGTTCAATCCTGGTAGGCTAAGGATTTATTTTGGTTATAAAGTTAAATTTTGGCTAGAGGTGCCAAATATTACTAAAATTTTATGATCAACTTTATATATACCTACTAAAAAAAATCCCACTTGAATTAGTGAATTGAGCTATGGATCTCCCAAATTTGCTTATCCTTCCTCCAAAAAATTTATATGGTTATAGTGGTTTGCCTCAGTCAGAACTCTATGCTTGGAAAATTTATAAATCAACCCTCATGCAATCCAAAAAATAGTCCAATGTAATAGGAATATGTAACAAATTCAAGTTTGGAATATAATTTAACATTATTAAGCAAGAAGATGTTAGAAAGAATTCTAATAACTCAAAACATAATTCTATACTAAAGCATAATACTTCAGACCTCACCTGTAAGGGAAATGTAAGTCACCAAAGAGTCCTTAAGAAGTAATATCATGATGATGGATAAATACAATTAAAAGGATATACCAAGATTAATGCAAGAATGCTATAAAGCATAATGTTAGCTGAGATGCTACCAATATCACTTCTCCATGAGAGTAAAGATATAAGTATGCCACCATACTATTCAATACAATTATTGTCATCCATAAAGTGCATTTTCATATTTCCTTGTGTATGAGATAATTATTGTAGTCAAGTTAAAATATTTTTACATAGTTCACAAATGATTGTGAAAATACCCATATTTTGACTCCCCAAATCCATATCATCATCAATCTAAAAATTGTTAGCATATTCATCCAATAAAAATACATTTGGTTTTAACAGGTCGCTTGTTCAAATCATATGAGGAGCATTTTAAACACCAAACCTGTGGCTCAAATAACACCTTCTTATGGTTCTATATTTTAGAAATACCAGTTTTGCAACATAGAGGGTCTATAGATATGGTAGGCCACCTGGGTTTATATTCTTTTCTTAGGCTTCATTATCATCATCAATCCAAATAGTTATATGCATTTTCATGCAATAAAAATATGTTTATTTTGCAGCATATCGCTAGCTATCTATATGTTCATCCAATGGAAATATGTTTGGTTCAATAGTGAATCTAAATGTAACAACTATTTGCATGTTCCTCCAATAGTATTACGTTTGGTTTATAGTAGGGTGTCTAGATCTGAATAGTTGATTACATGTTCATCAAATAGAAATGTATATATTTGTGCTATAATAGTTTGCTTTGTTTTATTTAATAGAGATATGCTTTTTTTGGAAATAATAAAGGAGATAATGAATGATTCATGAGAGAAACATTGCATTTGAAGGAAATAATGAATACATTTATTACATATTATCCTAGATCTATATACAATAGAAACAAAATTCAACATTCCATGTATTAAAATAAGTTTTTGATTACCATTTCCACACATATAAAAATAATACAAGAAGCCATATGGAGGGTTATCTTTAATTCCCTAAAATTTCTTTTGATTTGACAAAATACAAGCTTATTCAGATGGGTTTTACATTCCCCTATTTTATTTTATTGATATTACAAACATTATTTCTCAAGAAATATCATAAGTTCTACATAACCTATTCTTAAATTAATAATTGCTATATAAATTAATTACAATACCCACCTATCATGCTACCTCTTCCCTTGTTACTGAGGAAAGTTTCCCTCCTCTATTTACAAAGTTTCTTTCTCTTCTTCCAACATCTCACTTCCCTTACTCTCCATGAATTTCTCATGTGTTACTTTTTATTTTCTCCCCTTTACTTAATACTATTTTTCACCCATTTTGCATGCTACTAACACCTAGTTGAAGTATTTATTCCAAATCATTAACTGGGAGTTATAACATATCCTTTAGATGAATTCTTAATTCATGTCCCCTAATTTATGAGGTTTTCATGAAGGTAACTTGACTTCTCTGTTTAAGGTATGAGTTCATCTACTGTGTTTAATTGTGATTTATTCCTATATTAATTAGCATAGTAAAATTGATTCTCTCAATTTAATAATTATATAATTTATATAATTTAAGATTATAATAAATCTTTATTTTGACAAATTAAATATATCATTACCACCATTTCAATTTACTCATGAAAATCATGTCAATTAAATGCATATCTATAAACAAATTTAGGCATATGTACCATAGCCAATGTGTCACAATGTCACGTATGCTAAAGGAACAATAGTTCATCAAACTAAAACCTGGTAGAGGAAAACATGATGTGACAAGTTTATATCAGTTTCTTTTTATTAAAATTGATTCATTAAAATTAAAAATAGAGTAAACATGATGACCATACCCTATCACAAACCTACACATACTATAAAAAAGCTAAGTACTTTAATATTTGAGTGCTTTATATAAATAAAAAGTTACTTCATTCTACTAGTTACACTCATATTTGATTAGTTATTATACATCTTAAGAAATATGAATTTTCCATAATTTTATCCTATTAGGGTTGTATTAATCCAAATATAGATAAAAAATTATTATATATATATATAAAGTTTTTTTGGGTTTAATTTTAGGGCATGACAATGAACAAGACCTTGTAAGGTACAACATGGTCTATTTTTTACTATAAATAGTTGGATAACAAATTTTGGGATGAAATAGTTAGTAATTCAATGTATTTGAGGAGCATGTCCCTCGTAATTACTCTCTATGGAAAAACATGCTATGAGACATGAGATGGATATAATCCCAACATAAAACACTTAAATTTTTTTGGATACATTTGTTATGTTTTAATGAAAAGTGTTTAGGTAAAGGACACTAAAATAAACATAAAAATGGGTTATAAAAGACAAATTTGACCTAAATACAATAATATAGTAGTAGAAACAAGTCTACAATGTACAAAATTAGGAATTAAATATGTTCAAAATTAAAGTGTGTTTGTAGAGAAATAATTAAATTCTAATGTGTGCATTTTCAAAATTTGGAAATAGGTCTAAAATTAGTCCTTGAGAAAACACAAAAAAATTGTGTTAATAAGATAAGTTATAGAATTTGACCAAAATCATAAGTTTAATCCTGGTAGGCTAAGGATTTATTTTGGTTATAAAGTTAAATTTTGGCTAGAGGTGCCAAATATTACTAAAATTTTATGATCACCTTTATATATTCCTACTAAAAAAAATCCCACCTAAATTGGTGAATTGAACTTTGGATCTCCCAAAATTGCTTATCCTTCCTCCAAATCATATATATGGTTATAATGGTCTACCTCAGTCAGACCTCTATGCTTGGAAAATTTATAAATCAAGCCTCATGCAATCCAAAAAATAGTCCAATGTAATAGGAATATCCAAACCCTTTTCCCTATGTATGAGATGAAATAAATAGTAGATTTTATATGTTATTTCATTAATAATTAAACTTTTGGTACAAGGGATGCATGAAATTAAATACATAAAAATAAAATAAAAAGTAGAGTGTATCCTTAGATATGAATTCCTATCGTCCTCCTAAATAAATTATCATGTGTGTGTGTGTTTGTGTATAGAAACACACACACACACACAAACATGCTGATTTATTTATGAGGATTGGAATTCATATCTAAGGATACACTAATTTTTATTAATTTTTTTATGTATTTAATTGCATGCACCCCTTGTACCAAAAGTTGAAGGATTAGGGAAATAACATATAGAATATACTAAAATATTTTAAGATGCAATAATATAGTAGATTCTATATGTTATTTTACTAATCATTCAATTTTTGGTAAAAGGGGTCCATATAATTAAATACATAAAAAAATTAATAAAAGTAGAGTGTATCCTTAGATATGAATTCCAATCCTCATCTTAAATAAATTAACATGTTTGTACACACACACACATTTATTATATTCAAATTAAGACCTTATTAGTGTGAATTACAACACAAAAGGTGAGAAATACAAAAAATAAGGAATAAAAAACCATAAAAAATAGTAAATGGATCAAATAACACAAAAATAGATGAAAAAATTGTAGGGTTTAATTTTGGTCATGACCATAATTGAATTTTTTAATCTTGGAGAGAGAAAAATCCCAAAAACAATATTTAGGACATTTTATGAGAATCCAAGGTTATACCATGACATATAAATAGTTGATAGGTAGGCTTTCATGAATTTAAAATTGAATGGTGGTATAACTATTGACCCAAAGTGAACATAAAGAAAATTTTTAAGGAAAAGATAAGGTAAAAAAAGATAATATGAGGCCTAACACAAGGGAAAACATGTCAATAAGAGCCTAATACAACTAATGATCCATATGCACAAATACATACTAATCCCATAAAAATGACTAGTATTGTACAAAAATTATGTATTTACATAATTCCACAAAATGATGTGTGTGAATGTGTACATATCAAAGTAAAAAAAATAAGTATACCTAGAAGGCTCAAAGAATAAGTTGTGGTAAAAATATTATGAATATTTCTTGAAGTAATAATGGATATGATAATAATTTGATATTCAAAATGAGGATAGAGGTTACCTTATAAAAAAATCTAGCTCCTATGACCTACAAAATAGAAAAACCTATAGCCTCACAATCTGCATCAACATCCTAACTACCATTGAGGGTCCTAAAATGATCAAGTTGATCAATGTATATATAGATTATTAATAAAATAATGTTAAATTTATTAAGAAAAAATGAAAATTAGGAATGAATGCACTAGGTGGTATGCATATTATGCCATCGTATCTATAAAATATTTGAATGTTCTTGTAACTCTCTATGTACACCTCTCAATTATAGAGGCAAGTATCTTTAGTGTGTTTTTATGGATACCTTTGGGGCATATTATGTCCTATTGACCACCTCTATTGAAAATGGCTATAGTGTGTCCTATTGACCGCCTCTAGGGGAAATAACTATAGTATGGTCATGAAGCTGAAGATATAATAATAATATCATGTGACCCCATTTTGAGGTGTGGGATAACTTACATATCACTCATATAAAAAGAAGAGATTACACATACCACATGTAACATATGAATTCATGAGAGGAAATAATTTATAAAATAACATTTATAACACATTTTGGTATAGTATAAAAAAATATCCGCATTCAAGCATATAAATGACTCGTGAGAGTATGACCAGAGAGGTTATAAATCATGTAAGTAATATATAATAGTGAAAATGTATACGCAACTCAAAAGAGTATGAACATTGGGATTCTAATTTTATTGTAAATATAAATATGTGACTCAAGATATTTTGATCATAAAGTGTATATGAGACTTATAATTTTCCAAATTATGTCTCTTATCATCGTGAAAGTTTGTTTGTCGTAAATAATAAAATTATTGGATATTGAAGTGGGTATAATTTGGTAATTATTGGTACCATCCTTGTATATAAAAGGCATGGTATATATAAAAACATGATGGATCTATTGACCTCTATATAGGTAAGTGTAATGAATATAAACACAAGAGTAGTAGATTTCTACTTAGAGGGAAGATATAATCATTATGAGTCTAAGTAATAGTTTTCCCCATTGTAGACCAAATGTTTGTAAGGAAATATGCAAAGGGCATGCCAGAGTACATGAAATATATAATATGTGTAGGAGTAAAAAGTAGTATAGACTAATGTGAATAAGATTTAGGTAAAGAAATATACCAAGAACCTACCCTAATATAATAATATTTAATATATAGACATATGATATTATTATTTCCCTAATTAGAAGTTTATAATAAAGGAGGTGCTATAATAATATGACCATATATATGAATTATAAAAGTAATATAAATGTACTAATTGGTTTCCCATTATGTGGGAAACGTATAATCTATAGAGAATAACCATTGTATTCACCAATCAAGGCAAGATATAAATGATGAAGCATGTTGATAGCATGGCATAATATAATATAGATATAATTTATGTAATCCCATGAATAGTCTATAAGTGTCATGCCCCTTGGTGGTAAATATATGATCAATAGAATCACAATGATGACATGACCCATTATAGCCAAATAATAGTTAATATAAATGAACACACAAGGGTATTTTCCAAAAAAAAAAACATATGATATGGACATGGCTATGTGTTTATCCTAAGTATGGTTTTAATCAAAATAGATTGAATAAATTATACAAATGAATAAATCTAAAAAATATGGAAATAAAATACATAATTATATCTAGTCTAGTATTTAAATTAGGAAGATAGCTTAAATGTAGAAAAAAATGACAATGACAATCAAATGTAGCATAAAAATGATAATAAAAATGAAAATTAAAGTAAATGAGTTGAAATGATCACAACTTAACTTAATTTTGAAAATATGAACTTGGATCTAGAATGTATATATCATCTACCACATATGTGTGAAATTTAGACTATTTGGGAGAGATCATCACCTACCACTATTACTATTGAGTATGACCTAGGTAGACTCATCACTTGGATAATTCACATGCCAAGTATATCTGGGAGCACTAAGTTTGACCTGTATAGATTATCTATATTTACACTTTCTATCACTATGTTTTGGTCTATTATTGTTATTTTATATAAGGGTACTTTCCTATTTCAATAGGTAAAATATATGATTTATTTTCTTTCTCTTTGACCTAATTCAACATTCATAAAAAAGTGTTATAGATTCAGTCTTACACCAAGGTGGGTTTGAAAAATATGTATCCAACACATCAAAATTTGTGCTCCATGTAGTTCTAAGTGTGTAAATTAAATATCTAAAGCAAGGTTTTTGAACCTCCTCTTCCCTATAAGTTATTATGTAGCTACTTGAAAAACTAAACCTTTATTTGGTATAAGATGGTGATGATATACCAAGGTATAAAAATATATCTCAGGTATGTAATATATGAATAAATGATTCTCAAATTGAATTAGGAAGAATGGTGAAGCTTGGGTCTGGAATAGGTTATTTTCTTAGCTATTGTCTTGTTCTTGTTGTAGCATAGAATTACACCCTTATGGGAGATTTTTTTAGGCTCTCTCACTTTTAGCTACAATATTGGAGTAAACTTAGGATATGGGTATCCTATAGTGAGGTTGAACCTTTAGAGAAGACTGACTTCCTCTTGGTGGATCAACTAAACTAATACTTTTGCTTGGAAAAGGGATAGAGAGAGGGTATAGGATGACTAAAAAAACTAAAAGGGTGATACAAAAAATTTATTGAAACTCACATAAGCTTGAAATAAACACTAACTAATCATAAGATAATTTTTTCTCATACAACCTCATAAACTAGCTAATTTGCATAAGTTTTTCATAAACTAGGCTCACCAAACAATATATGAAGTAAAGAGGAATTTCAAAATTCACACCAAACATAAATTAATGGTGAAATGAGCTCAAGTTTATATCTGTAACTAACTTGAAAATACCCAAAAATAGGCAATAAAGAAGGACAATGGACATGGAAGAACACTTCTTCAAAAGGCCACCATGCAAAAGCTTGCTAAACACAATTCAAAGGCAAGAAATAGGTGAAAAATGATCTTTATTTATTCAAATGGTCTTTATTACAAATTTTTATAGGGTTTATCCTTTTAAAATAAGAATATCTTTCAAAAATGGGGGAGAAATGGGAGATATAGGAGAAAAGGCAAAGAGAGAGAGAGAGAAGAGGAAAGCAAACAAAATTTAATAAATGAGACATAACCACCCTCCATGGATTATCACCCATATTTGGATTAATTATGACTAATAATTCCTCAACAAATTTAACTTCCATTAGCCCAAATAGTCTTTAAGCCCTATCATTGGCTTGTAAACATACTAGAAGACAAAAACTTGTTGAGGGTGATGATGTCATGATCCACTAAGTAGGAAAAGTCTCAAGACTTTGAAAATGCATAGAATTATACACTTACACTCTTTAAAATCCAAATATATCTCCCTTGGAATTATATAGCCCCCTCAACTTTCCTTCTAAAAGATGCTTGGGTAAAATTCAGTTGACTTAGAATTTTGTGCTTAACTGACCATGGAGGATAAGTTTCATGTTTGATTTTTGAATCTAATGTCTATTTTCAACTTGAATTTTCTCCTATAAAATAAAACAAATTCCATGATACTTGTAACTTTCATAGACCCCATTTATGGAGGTCACAAGCTTGAGCCACCCTCAACCAACTACCCTAAAAACTGCTTTCAAAGCCATTTGGCACCCTAAAGACTACTTTTGGACCTATAGAAGACTTCCAGACATCCATGTAATGTATATGAGTAAAATAATGAAGATTTGGAAAACCTTCAATACCTAAAACAATGGAGAAAATCACCTTTAAACCTACAATAATGCATAAAAATGTCAAAAAACTAGGTTTTTGACCCTTTAGCTCAACAAGACACCATATAAACTCTTTTGAAGATCTCAAAGTCCCATATAATGATGTTTTAGGTCCCATTACACCTCTTTCATGGATTTACACCATTTTTATCTTTGAAGACCTACAAAAATATGTAATTTTGAGCCATTTTGGGCCTCCTAGGCACCTAAACATGCCAAATTATTCTAAAAAATAGCTTGGTCATGAGATGGAGGGAGTCCTATACAATTACAAGTGGGTTCTAATCAATTTTAGTCCATTTTATGGACCTATGAGTTAAAAAACCAAAATTGGTCAAAAACTTCCTTTGCAAGCTAAAATAGGCTCACCTTCAAGATGATTATTCATACAATGAAGACACCCCTTCCACCATTTATTTCCATGTATTTATATTAAATATAACCCTTCAATACCCCTAAAAATATTGGGCACCCATGCAGATGATATGAAAAGATACACATGTAAAGATGATTGCTTTAGGGTTTGAAATCATTCTGGACATGCTCATACTCTTAATTATTATTAATAAAAATTAGGCCCTTAACAAAAATCAATAAAAAATTAGTTTAAATTAAATAGGGTTAATCAAAACATACTAGAATAACTTATCCCAACTCTTTATGGTATGGAAGATATGAGCATCTGAAGATGGGTTAAAATTACGTGTCTTAAGCTTGGAAAAGCTTGAAATCCTTCAAAGGACAAATTTGACCTTTACATTGATAATGTTTTCCTGAAAACATATGACACCTAAAACACCTCATAACACCTTTCAAAATGATCAAAACTTGACTTTGCCTTTTATGCCTTTGAGACTGCTTATGGGGTTTGCATGAAGTTTAGAGTTTTAACACTATTTAAAGGTATTTAATATTCTTAAAACCATATTAAAATTATTTTAAAATACTTACCTAAGCTTGACAACCTCAAACATACCTTAAAACCTCAAAAAGTATGCTTGCATGAATAGTAACCATTATGAGACATAGGGGGACTGTGATAAAACAAAAAGTACTTAAAATTATAATATGATCATATAGATATTATTTATTGATATTATTTGTTATTAGGACAAATATTAACAAGTTTAAAGTCATTTTTATGTGTACTTTTTTCCTGTAGGCCCTTTTTACCAAAAGTTACCTTGAGCTGCCTATATGCTTCCTTCATGCCAAAACTTGTCATTCTTCAAACTTTTGCATGAAAAATATTAATTTTATAATTTATATAGGAAATTATAGCTCTTAAAAATAATATTATACCATTTTAAGACCTCTCTAATTCCTAAACTACTTCTTGACACTCATAATTGACAAAACTTCATTTGGTCTCCAATGGTTGCCTTCTTGACTACCTGTGGATTGTGTAAAAAAAGTGGGAACATAAAATGTTTATATGAAATTTAATATGGAATTTTATTATTTTTTAGGTCATGGATACCATTCTTACCAAATTTAGTGCTTTGAATCAACTTGTATATCCCCCAAAATGGCCAATTCCTCCAAGGAATGCTTCAATGTTGACTGTGTTTTGACATAGGGTTGACTCTAATAAAATAGTGTATATTTCCCATTATAAAAAATATTTAAATATATTTTTAATGGGTTTATTAGGTCATAATTATACTCTTTAACAAATTTCATGATTGGATCTTGCATATTTTGGCCTATAGGCCCATTTTGGAAAAAGCTAGTGGCATGTGTCTACTCTGTCAAGATTCACAACTGAGTTTTTATTATATTTGACTTGGTTTGAGATATAAAAATGTGTTTAAAAAAAAATTATAATGGATATTATTAATTTAATTTAACTCACCATACTCATTATTATTTTTTGAATCATCTCTATTGAACATGAAGTTCAACTATTGACAATTGTGTTATCAACCATCAAGAGCTTGTAAATAGGTCTGGGTTTCTCATGACTGTATTTCACTATTTCAAAGGTGTATGAACAATTTTTTTTTTTTTTTGAGATATATATTTTTGATACAAATTATCATATATCATCATTTTTTACCTTGATTACCTTCCCTTGAACATGTAACCTCCTTAGAGACCACTGTGATCTCATTCAACCTACCAATCTAAGTCTGGGTTGTGGGCTTCTCATTGTATGAAATATATCCTTTATTTAGGATTTAATGAGTTTTAATACTAGTGAAAATATTTTTTAATTTCCTTTACTTATTCATGATCTTCATGATGGAACCATTTCATTAGGCAACTCCAAATGTATGACCATTTAACTCATCATTGTCTCTTTGTTTGGAAATAAGCCTGTGTCTAAAAAACTTGTAGGTGAGTATTTGATCCTTGATGTTGGATGTAGAGTTTATTTTAATACCCTTTTAATTATATTTAGGTTCCATTTCTTAGGGTTTCTAAGAAAAATAGTCATATACATGACACTCCTTTCATAAATCATTCTCCCCTCAGCGCATATTTACATGAAGATAAACCTCAAGCCCTAAGATGGCTATAGGTACATGTTTTTTAATTTTTTTTTCTTAAAGTAGTAAATTATTAGGGTTTTAAAACCATTAAAAATCCATTGATAAATAATCATCATCATTGGTTCCTTATAATGAAACTTCTAGCATTATTATTGCTTGATACCCCTATAGATGGTTACAAGTCTGCCTTATGAGATAAACTTGACTGTATGTGACTATTCTTGAAAATGTATAGAAAATATTTCAAAGAGTATTGTACTTAAATATTTAAAAAAAACATAAAGTATCCTTTAGTATGGATTTTAACTATAACACCACTTTAATGCACTTTTCTTACATACCAATTGCCATGAAACCTATGTGTAGTCATATAAAATGTGAAAATTGGTAACTTGAGTCTGGATGGTGACAATCAACCCATAGGTCCATATTTCTTGATATCATGACCCTCTTAGACACCTTTTAACTAATTCCTAGTCATCCATATCCTTATAAATAGTGATTCCACTTCCTCCAAGTATCTTTTCCCATGACAAATCCATCCCCTAGGTCCCATACCCTAGGATGCCCATTTCCAGTGATCCTATCCAAATGCATTTATATCTCCAATGATCACTTGTTTTTGGTTCATATCATTCCTATTATTAGCATAATGTTAATACATTCAACCCATGACCAATAAATCTCTATAAAATCCAATTCAAAGTTCATTTATAAGGGGTTGACAAATATCACAAAGTAAGTAAGAATACAAGCAAGACTACTCAGGCATATTCCCTATTCTCTACATAAAACCATCCAATACTACCACAAGATTATTCAAATCCTTACACCAGTTCCTAGCCACTAAAGCACACTAAATTTGATCATTTTTCATATTCATACAAACTATTGCACAAAGCACATCAAGTGGGAGAACTACATATGGCTTGATCCCTCTTCGAAGTATTGGTATGTAGGTAGCATGCCCACACAAGGGGTGTGGATACAATTTTAGTGTATATTACACACAATAACCCCCCTATTTCTCAAAATTTTTCAAATCATCATGGATTCTAGGGTTTGAATACTAAATCATCTCTATAGGGAGTTATATAGACATTTAGTATCCAAAATCTCATAGGTAGGCTTAATCAAAGACAATGAATAAAACCCAGAAAGATCAAGCCTCCAAGATAATAGAAAAATAAGAGGACTATAACACCAAACCCAAAGGTTTCCTATTTTAATTATACTATCCTTTCATAAAATGAAAGCTAGATCCTAATTTGAGATATTGTCCCAGTCCCACACAATAAATTTTAGACCTTGTCTCAGCCATCTCAGTCTGTTTCTAGCTAAGTCTTATTTTATCCATATTTATTACTATTTTTAGAAAGGTTAAAATTATAATTAAATTATAAAAATTATTAGCTTAATTATTGAAATATTATTTAATGATTTAATTAACTCAGACCCTTAACTAAATTAGGAATAAGACTCCAATATCCCCAAAAAAATTAAATCATTTGGTGAACCTGACTTACTTCATTTGCACATAAAAACCCTAGAAACCCTAGGGTAAATTCCTTACTAATTTTTACAATATTTTTTTGATTTTTTACCTACATATTTAAATAAAAAATTCACATCAAATTAAAAAATTTCATAGTAATTTTTAAAATATCATTTTTTAAAACCCTAGTTGCATATACTAGGTCCCATTGCTTTTGAGATATCACCTTACATCTAAAATTATATTTCACATAATAACAAAAATGGATCTCACCTATTTACACATGTTTCTTGTATTTATTGAAAATAAAAAGGAGACCATACTCGGTCCTATCATGTACATGAATGATGATGTTTATCATATGTTGGTACAAAGCTTCATTCTTTGCATTTCATGCTTACTTTTCATAATATGGAATGATATAAAGAAAGTTATTGTTAAACATAATAAGATCCCTCTCCTTCAAATCAATGTTTAATTGGATTTAATACAATATTTCATTACTTGCTTTGTATATCTCATATGGATTTTTTTTAAAGTTTATCTTTCTCAACACATTAGAAATATCATAGCACATGCCAAAGTTTTTTAATGCATTCATGCATAATTTCATGCTCTCTACGCCTTGATTTTTATCTCTCATATGGAAATTTTTCAATTTTATCTTGATAAACATATTAGAAATATCATGCACATGTCAAAGTTCTTTATGCATTAATGAACAAATTCATGATCTTCTTCCCTTGTTTGTTATCTCTTATGTGGAATGCTCTTTATAAACATACTGTTATATAACTTATAACTCTAATTTCATGCATTTCATTTCGAATTCATTATTTCTACCTAGATACATATAAATCATTGGCTACTTTTGAGTATTTACCTATCACTACTAGACATAAGCTAACAACCACCTGTTAATTTTCAATGTCATATCTTATGCACAAGAAATAATTTCCTTCTCCTCCTATCCCTCAAGAGGGTGATATCTACTTTCCCTCTAACTAGTTCCATGCTATCACCTCTCCAAATGGTGAAGAAGCCTATACTATTTTTCCTAATGCATAAATTGAGCCTATAGCTTCTTCAAACCTTCTTCAACATATGTGCTTACATATTCAATCAGAAGCAACTAGGGTTTGTACTTGTGAGATTCTAAGGGATCAAATCACTAATATGATCACATTAATTTTAGATTTACAAACATGGAATCAGCTATTATATGACACGATCACAACATTGGAAAATCAAATTATAATATAAAAATCTCAAAGGCATCTTAGTACCAATCATGTATATGCACCTTCACCTAGTCAATTGGTTGCAAGAAATGTTACATATCAAAACAAGAAATCACAACAAAGTAACTATACAACTAGTGATTCAAAAATAATTCAAAGATAAAATAAGAGTTCAAGTGAGGTACTAATGGAAATGATTAAATCTAAGTTGATCAAACTACCTCCTCTATATCTAGTGAGAAGATCTAGATATTATTATGCATATCATAAAATGCATGGGAATCACATAGATTCATGTTTGGAATTGAATAAACATATATGAAAAATAATTACTAATGAGGACACTATACAAGGTAAATTAGTTAAGCAATCCACAGTGACACAAGAACACATTCACAAAGGGTCAAATAAAGAAATAGTACAAAAGTGGTTACCAAAGCATAACTCAGAATAACAAAAGGATCAAAAATCAAAATAAAAGCAAGAAATAGTACCACAAGCATAGGTAAAGCATGGAAAATATGCAAATCTATCTCTCCAAAATAAGGCTCAACTTCTAAAATAGTATGGGTTTGGTCAAAAATATCTACAATAATTTGATTATCAAGAACAAGGGTGGGGAAAGCATGCTCAAGGAATCACTACTCCTATTCTAAAAGTTGATAATGTTTGTCACCATGGTTTATGATTTATTGAACATCCTATAGCAAATCATTCACATACACAATTTATCAAAGGAAAAGATCTAGATACAACAAAAGTCAACACTAACATTCCATTGGTTTAAGATCAAGATGATAATGATGAGTGGAACAATACAAGTTATTATGATTTCCAAGATACCAAAAATGAATCCAAATATTTAGATTCTTATTTACAACCATTCCCTCATGCTTCATGATCATGCATGAATCCTTTATTTGATACATGACACTATGATAGGGAGTTTCTCATGAGACTCATCAATTAGTATCATTTCTTCCCATTATTTATTGTACATATATTCCTTTTGATTACTTATACATATTTTATTGGCCTTATTGTACATAATTTTTCAAATTACATGTACATAACATCTTTTTAATTACTTGTACATAGTTTCTAAGTTTTATTTTGTACATAGTCTCCTAATGATTGATTGTACATAGCTCAAAATATCAAAAATATAAAAACAATATAATATTAAAAAATTCCAAAACATTTAAATAATTCAAAAAACAAAAACATTCAAATATATCAATAACATAAAAAATTCAAATAATTCAAAAATCCAAAAAAACATCTCAATTATATGCATCATATATGCTTTACATTTTTACTACCATGCTAGACTACATTTGCTATTATATTCTATTGTTTATCAATTTATCTACATTACCATGCTTCACTTGATCTTGTTTGAGTGTGTGCAGTGACTTTCAGATCCTAGAATGCTTCACTCTACCCATTGAGGGGGCATCCTAATTACACATTCAAGACATACATCGATATATCTACCCCTTGGGGGAATCTTATACATGACTACATCATTCAGGTTATGTCATTCCTACATCACACACTCTAGTTATCATGTTGATGTACATTAATTACTAACTTACATAGATTACTCTATTGACACTCACTAGTATATATCACTTGTGTATTTCTTAGCATATACCTAGTCTTGTACTACATGTCTTGCATATTTTCACTTCTTGCTTTGATTAGTTAGATGCAATTATATTTATAGAATTTACATGCTTTCCTTTGTTTATTTGTATAGCTATATGTGATCATATTTCTTATTTCCTACTTTGTTTTCTATATGTGCCTTAGGACATTTTCCAATGCCCTTTGTTTCTATTCTTGTGTGTGCCTTAGGACATTTGCCAATGTCCTTTGCCTTTAATCTTATATATGCCTATGGCCCTTGTGCCAACTTTACTTATTTCAATTATATGTATATGTGGCATTTGAATATGCCTTGAATGCTTGATTTCTAGTTTGAGTGACATGTGGCCATGTCCCTTATCTACTTGGACCCTTGGACACTCTTGTATACTTATTTATTCTTGACTCACGTGCTTGTCATTTGATTTTCTTCTCAATTGTTTACAATGCCATGATCCACATCATACATTATCTTTATTTTTTAAATGACATGATGGAAATCATGCTCTATCCCTCCATGACAAATAACAACTAATAATTAACTAGACTTCTAGTTCTATTTCATTATATTTCACATGCTATTACATTGTTATATCTATCTAGGCATACCCTTTTTTATCTAATAATATCTATTACAAACCATGCTATATCTTGTCAATTATCATTACTATATCATGTATTCTCATAGAATAATGCACTTAAAAGGATCTTTATTTTGAGGATAGTCACTACAGGGTCTTCATTCCTACCCTCAAAAGAGGGGGAAATAAATAGGGGTTTTGTCATAGAGATCAGAAGTCCTATCGATAAAAAAATTAACATTTAGAACACCTAGAACAACAACCAAAACTTAAACTAGGTAGAATAGACCAAGTAGATAGTGATAGTTATATAATAGTCATAAAAATTAGCTAAAGATAAAAATGCCAAGATTGGAATATAGCACCAAAAAGTAACATGTCTAATTTTGGCACTCTTTTCCAAATAACAAAAAAATCAAATTTTCTAGAAACAGGCAAAAAGGTAAGCTCAACTATAGTTTTGCACAACAAACTAGTTAAGATTCAACATTTTTAGTATAGTTTGTCTTAGAGAATCCATATATAGGGGCATCATGCATGGCATGATGGCTCTCACTTCTATTTTTAGATTAGGTAGTTGGTATAAATTATAGATTAGAATATATGTTATAGACACTAGTGATTGGGGGAAATGTTCATGACACATTTGACTTCTTTTCTTTTTGAGATTAGTATATTACCTAAGCATGCTAAATAGTTACATGCCTTAATCCATTTACAGGTGGTTGGCATCATTTTAGAGTGGCTTTAATACAAGCTTAACCTCCATCATTTTTGAGTGGCTTCCACATAAGCCTATTGCCCAATTTCAGAGTGGCTTTCATACAAGCCTAATCTCCACCTTTTCTAAGTTGGCCAAGATTGGCCTAGTTTGTAGTACACATTTGATTATACATGCCACATTTTTAGATTAAATAGAATTCATGCACTTCAAGAGCCATGCTATATGACACACATTCATATTGATATCAATTTATAGCTTCATTTCATGAGGTAATGATGGATCCAAAGGACTATCTAGCCTTTGTATTCTTGAGCTACCTACTCATAGGGATTAGACATATAGTCCAAACATAGAATAGTACATGCATGATCACATAGATTCACTTAGTGAGAAATAATGGAGCTAAAGGGATAGCCTTTGAATTATTGAACCACTCATAAGGAATTAAGCACTCAGCTCTATTCATGATATTACTCTTGGTGCAACACATACCTAGCATTAATCAACATCATCTAACATCACTCAACATCATAATAGGTTTTGTATTGGTTTAGTACCCAGTGAGGTGTATTCATTCCTTTCTCTTCCTCTCTCTCTTACCTAAATTTTTATGTTCTTATTTTAGGTATAGTGTATCTAGTAAAAATTTATCTAGTCTTTGTTTTCTCTTACAGATTTACATTTCATAGCGTGCTCTCTCTACGCACACCCAACATCACATAGATTCATGGGATTCACCCTTAAAATTAAGTTTAGGTGCATTTTATATTTTTTATTTATCCTAGTATTTAACTTTACTACATCATTGGAATAAAGGGGGGGCAAATGTAGTCATATAAAATGTGAAAATTGGTAACTTAAGTGTGGTTGGTGACACCCAACCCATATGTACCTCTTACTTGCTCTTATGACCCTCCTAGGCACCTTTTCACTGATTCCCAATCATCCATAGCCTTCCAAATTATGATTCCATTTCCTCCAGGTAGCTTTTCCCATGACAAATCCATCCCCCTAGGTCCCATACCCATAGGACTATAGTGCCTAACATGGACTATAACACTAGACCCTAGGGTGTCTATTTTTGGTGCTCCTATCTAAATGCAATTCTATCCCTAATAGTCACTTATTTTTAGTTCTTATTTTTATTTTTGTGAGCCTAACATGAATACATTTGACCCATGACCAATAGATATATATAAAATCTCATTCAAAGTTTATTTAGAAGGGGTTGACAAATATCACCAAGTAAGCAAGAATACATGTAAGACTACTCAATCATATTTCTCTATTCTCTACATAAAACCATCTAATATAGCCACAAGCTTATTCAAATCCTTACACCAATCCATATCCACCTCAAGCACACCCAGTTTTAGCAATTTTCATCTTCATAAACACTATTGCACAAAGCACATCAAGTGGGAGAACTACATATGGTTTGATATCTCTTCAAAGTATTGGTATGTAGGAAATGTGCCCACATAAAGGGTGTGGATACATTTTTATTGCATATTACACACACTAACCCCCCTCTTTCTCAAAATTTTTAAAATCATCATGGATTACAGGGTTTGAAGACTAAATTAGATATATAAGGAGTTTCATAGACACCCAACATCCAAAATTTCAAAGGCCAGCTCACACAAAGACAATGGACAAAACCTAGAAAGATCAAGCCACCAAGACAATAGTGACAAAAGAGGAAAATAACACTAAAACCTAGGGTGTCCTATTTTGATGCTCCTATCCTTTCATAAAATGAAAGCTAGATCCTAATTTACAACACTATCCTAGTCTTGCATAGTAAATTTTAGACCCTACCTCAGCTATCTCAGTTTATTTCCAGCTAAGTCTTATTTTTTCCACATTTATTAATATTTTTAGAAAGGTTTGAATTAAAATTAAATTATACAAACTAGTAGATTAATTATTGAAATATTAATTATTTAATTAAATCAGACCCTAACTAAATTAGGAATACTACTCTAATATTCCCAAAATAATTAAATAACTATGACTATTATTCTCATAGATGTGCATGTTGAGGTTTGATATGGATATAGATTTAGGTGATTTATAAATAATTTAAAATTATAATTGATGAGATATAACCCTTTTCCTCTTGAAACGTATCCTTAGGCATTAAGAACTTCAAACTATCATTGTGTTTTCAAACTAGTACAAAAAGAAAAGAAGCTTGTGTTCCCTTGATGACTATAAGTGTACTTTTGAGAATTGGATATATCTTCATTTAACCCATATTAAGTCATTATTTAACTTATTTTTTTCCCTCTTGTTCATTTCATGAAAATGTAAGCTCAATGCTATGATGCATGTGCTGCTTGATGTAGCCTCCTTGAGCCTTGAAAAGACTTAACTTTTGTCAAACTGTTGTAGGTCACTACCCCAAAGTAAGTGTGTAGGTTTATTTTATGTCTGTGATAAAAATATCTTGGTATTACATATATATCATCAATTAAATCACAATCATCATGACTATCTTCATGAAACAACCTCTCAAGTATGAATCTCTATAAGAACTCTACCTTCTATCCTTCACCATGCTTGAATATGATTATGTTTGGTGGCTGTAGGTACTTGTTGAAGCTTGATATAGGTATCCATTACGTGAAAAAAAAAATATTTTTAATTTTTTTCCATGAATATTCTAGTCATTGAACTCTAAGAAGCATTTGTCTCACTCTGTTTACCATACAACCCTTTCACTAGTTTTCCACTAGGCAATTCACTTAGGTCTCAAAGGGCAAATCTTGATCTAAGTGTAAATATCTAAAAATTTTATCATGGATGGTCTGAGGTGACATCATTACACTTTCCTTAATCCATTTCAAGTTATCCAACTCACTCCAACATCCCATTTCACATACAAGGCTCATCTTAGGTTTCTAAGGCTTGTAGCCTCTATTTTGGACATTTCTCCTTAGTTTGACCATTATATGAATTATATTGAAAATATGAGATATTTTAAAGATAATATACTTCTCATTATAGGTATTTTACAATTTTCATGACCTGATTCTACTCTAAGATCACACTTCATTTGAAAACTAGCCTACATTTAATTAGCCTTATTCCAAACCCTCAACCACCAAATCTATATTGTACAGACTCCAATCAACCCAAAACCTATTGAATAACTTATATAACCTTTAAATAAATTATATTAATTTTTTGGAAATTTTTTAAGGTTAAAACTCTTGAAAACAACAAAACCCTGGTTTAGGGCTTCTCTCATGCTCTTTCTAAGACCCTGTTTTAGATTGTGGGGGGGGGGTAGTAAAATGAGTTCTAGACCTCATCTATCTATATTTTTGGATTAATTGGATAGGTATAAATGGGTAATACCTGGGAGAGTTGGAAAAAATCATAAAAACATCACCAAAATCTCAAACAAAAAATAATAAAAAGTTCCTGCTTGTTACACTATTTTTGCTTTGATGATGGTTCTTGAGTTATAGGGGTGAACTAGGGAAACTGAGAGAGGTTTTTTTATCTCACCCATTCCCCTAAATATAATAAAAAATTATATTCTTAAATCCAAATAAAACTAATTTTTTCACCCCCTTCTCTTCTGGCATTCTAGGCCTCTCTTATCTCTCTAGGCCTAAAAAACTAAAAAATAGTTTTTTTGTCCTTTACATGTATGAAAACTATTGTAACATGTTTTATTCACATTTGGGAAGATACCATGATGTACCATAGCAAATTTTAAACCTTGAATTTCTATCTCTGGTTGTGAAGCTCTTTTGAGGCTCAAATCTTGTAGAAATCACTAAAAACCTATAGTGAACAATTTCAAGATTTGGGAGTCTTCAAACACTATGATAATTTAATCATGCACCCATTAATTTTTGTATGTATCTTACCCTAGGATATGGATATAAGATAAATTAATTTAGGTTCACAAAAACTCTTTGAAACATTGTTTTGTGGCATCAACAAACATGCCTGGGACCTATTTTAGAACTTTTAGGGAATTTGTCCATGAAACTCAAATTCTCAACTTTGATTATGACTATTGAAAATGAAAACTAATCCAATGATTTTATTATGACCACCAAGGTATCTAAAACCTATAAAATCCTCAAGGGAGCCTTAAAACATGTCAAGCACCTCTAGATCACACTTGTAGACCCTTATGTAAGCCATCTAGAGGTGTACAAAGAGGATCATACCAAGCTCTTATAATCCTTCCACTTTTTCAAGTGGAATCCAAAACATTAAAAGGATTAAGAAAATATCAATTGTCATATAGATGAAAACCAATTCCTTTATTGGTTTTCAAAATGGTTGCACTTAGTAAGAAGAGATAAATAAGCCAAAATCCCCAAAGGGAGTAATTTATTTCCTTCTTTGTTAAACTATGGTTGTAGATGGATATTTCTCAAGACACTTCAGATGTGAAAATATCATATCCTCTTTATTTCGAAGCCACTATAGGAAAGAGAAACCTATGTAGTTGATAAACTTGCTACAACTCCATTAGATCTCTAACTAGCAACTAACTATTTGGCCTACCAAGGCTTTGATGAACCACTGAGGACTGAGGAGAAAGATCAATTTAATGTTTTTAATTTTAATAAGTAGGATGAGTTACATTATCCATGTAACCCAATTTTTTCTCTAAAACTGATCAAATGGCCATTCATAATGATAAGAAGGAAAATATGTTTTATGCCATAAGTACCTTCCAAGAAGGAATTAGATGATAAAAAAAATTTGAATAGGTCCTATTTGACCCTAATATTATTCCTTTAAAACCATTATTTCTCATTTAATTCTAAAGTGAAAAAAATAATGAAAAACCTGGACCTTATTTGGATGAGCAGGCCATCTAGACACCCTTGAACTATTAACGATTATCCATAAATATGGGGAGATGAAATAGATAAACAATGAAACAAAGTTTAAGGTCATTAGGGTACCTATCACCACCCAAAATATTCTATCCAAAGTCTCTCTTCTCTAACCCTACTTAGTGAAAACTTGAGGCTCTCCTAGAGTTGTCCCAAACTACCCAAAATAGTTTTTCCTTATCCTAAAGAACCAAAAGTCTTCATATTCAATATACCACTTGGGAATTTTTTTTATGAATGTAAATTACCTTTCCTTCCTTTTTGAAACCTTCTAAAATACTTGGACCTCCATTAATGGCAAAAAAACCTATTTCTTGCCTAGTTTACAGCCAATAGGTTTTCCTTACCTCTATTGATTCTTATACTGGAATATAAATTTATAGGCATATAACACTATGAAACCATGAATTCATTCATATGAAATTTTAACCCATGCATCAATCAAAATCTCCAAAAACTTATTCTGCCAAAGCTCTAAAATGCATCCTTTTGCTCCTAAACTCCTCTCTTCCACTCTAAATGACCCCAAATGACCTTTAACATGTCTAAAATGGTAAAATATGCTATAGTTATGTGGGAGGAAGTCAAAATAAATTTGAATTCCTCAAAAATTTACTTTTTCACTTAAAATTTCTATTTTGAGGACACTTAAGTCATCTAATGCACTTTTAGGGTTCTTTTGGGAATAATAAATTATCTAGGCCTAATTTTTAGGTCATTAGAATCTTTGAGACTTTGTGTAAACCTCCATCATTCCATTGAATGCTCAAACACAATGGAACCCTCTTGGACCCTTCACTTGCAGTTCTAGACCTATTTCTAGGCCTTTTGCTTAAAATCACTAAATTCACCTTAATATTGCTTAAGTGTTTCAAAAGATTGAAAGCGACATGTGGTAGGGTCATGAGGTTTATCTCCTCATTCCACCATTGGATCACCCACTTAACAATAACTCTACTTAGCTTCTCACACCACACTAAGACCTCTTAGAATACTGCACTGCATTATCAACTTAAGACCACAAAAGGACTAGTCATGTAGGTACAAGGTTAATGAAGGGTCCAAGAGATTGTCTTGATCCATCTAGGAAAAAATTTCATATGTAGGCCAATTTTGGCCAACATTTCTAATAATCTCCTGGTATTTATGCTTACTATGCAATAGATTAGTTTCCTTGTTTGATCCATTAGGAATATAGGGTCACAAGTCTTTCTTCCCAAATGATATGAAAATGATATAAGATTATCCCTTTATGAAAACCTCCTCTTGAAGTAACAAGGACAACAAGAAACAAAACCAACACTGTGACCAAGGCACTTAGGGAAGGGAAACTCACAACTGAAAAGAAAATGTGCATAAAACACTTAGAGGAAGGGAAAAATAGAACAAAATGAGCAAGGACACATCTAATATAATATATAAAAGGTTGAAAACTCACCAATACCTTCCACCTAGATCAAATGGAAAATATTTTAGATCACCTCCTTCATGAGATGGGACATGGTGTGAGAGAGCATGCTTGGGTGTCAATTTTCTTGGTGCCAATCTTACATTGGGCTATTTGATTTTTAATCTTCTTCACATGCTCTAAAGTGGATGAAAAGGGATAAAAATGTCTCTAATGTAGACATAATGGTCCAAATCTTCAAATCTTGCTTCAAGTTAGACTATATGGCACTTGAAATCTTCTCACTTGATGGCTCTTTTAATCATGAAGGTTGACTATCTAAGCTTAGGCAAAAGAGATCTAATTCATCCCAAAAGGTAGCTTCCTCTTTTTCATTTTTAGGAGGGGTAGTCATTTGAGGATATTTATTTAACAAATCTTCTTCAAACTTAAAAAAATACGTACTACCTTCAAGTGATACTTAATCTTGTGATAGATCAACTACTACAACCTTATTCACCCATGGATGATTTAAGTGGCATATTTGGCCCTTAGTAGAATCTTGAGGAGTTTCCACTTTTTCATCCACCACTTTTATATTGTTGATTGGGTCACCAAGAATACCTCTAATTACCTTAGTCAACTCATAATTACCTAAAAACAACATATAGCTTGCTTCTAACACTTTAAATAAGTCTTCATAGTTATCTTGTTCAACTATTTCTTACACATTTGAAGCATCATTGAGGGTATCTAGTTGCAAGTGAACTACATCAAGATCTTGAACCTCACCAAGATGTTTTAAGAACTTATCCTCCATTTCTTTCTCTTGATCATTTATGGCCTCTTTAACATGATCAAATGATTGATTGACTACTACAACCATATCAATTTTTGCACCTTGCTCATTTTCATCTTTAACCATACCAAAAGGAAGCTCTTGAAAAAAATAAAAATCTCTTTTGTTCTCATCTAAAACCTGAATACACATATTTTCAAGTATGAAGGCATCAATACTACTGTCAATTAACTTTACCTCTTGTGATTGGTTAACCTCTACAAACTCATTTTGGTCTTCCATTCCTTCATTCATAGAAGCATCCTGAGGGCCTATTTGTGGATCTATCATCTCCAACTCATTAATCCTTTCCTCTTAACCATGGATTGGTATAACAGGTCCCTTCTTCAAGAGGGAGATGGTGGGAGGGTGAAAAAGTTCACCTTTCTTTCAAATTAGGAGAGTATCCTTCCAACTAGGGACTTTGAAAGCTATTTTAGGTGGTTCTTGGGGAAGGGAGAGAGAATCTTGAAAGCCTTATAGAGAAAGCTCATTGAGCTAAGCTAACACCTCTTTTTTATTTTATTCAACCACTAACTCTTCCTTCTATTGAAATGGTTCTTGGACCACCAAAACTAACACCTCTTACTTCTTCTTTATGCCTTTGTGAATTTATTTCCATGATGGAAATGTGTAATATATAGCCACCTCCTCCTCTTCCTGAATGGGTATAAGAGAGGGTGGTTTCATAAGAGAGGGCATGACATAGTTAGGGTCAAAGGTGTAAGAGGAGATCCATGGTGGGATTTTTTTAAAATATTGAGTGGGAATGGGCATAGGGGTAGGAGAGAGAAAACTGATTGGTTTGGTTTTTACATATGCATCCTCCTAATGAGTCAACATTTCCTCTATTGAGAGTATCCATTCTTTTACTTGGTTCTTCTCAAAGTCTAGATAATCTCCCTCCTTAATGGCTACCCACACACTCCAAAACTCTTTCAAGAAGTTAATTTTCTTATTCATGTCATGGATGGGGAACTCTTTTCCAAGGGATACCTTGGCATTCACCTTCGCGATCGATCTCATATAGTCTAGAATGATTTGCTTGACTCTTGACAAAGATGAGCTTTGAAAAGGTGGACTAGGGGGATGGATTTGAGCATAAAATAGGGTAGGAGATAAAAATTGGGGTTTAGAATTGGATGCTTTCATTCTTAAGAAAAATTGATAGTCATTTTATTTCTTGGCTTGGTCTTGCCTAAGTAAACACTCTTTCTAAAACCTCAACTCTTGCTCCTGAATAAAATATTGGTGTTCAAGATTTCTTGTTACCTATAACACTCTTCCACCCTATAAATATCTCTCAATTATCTTTAAAAATCAAGTCTTATCTCTTTAATAATCTTTTATAGTTGACTCAAAAGAGACAAACTCTAACAAGGATGATACACTAAATCTTGAGATCCACTTGGGGTGAAGCCATAAACATTATTAATATGATATAAAGGATAAGGGAAAAAAGAACATGATTTTTTATCAAGTGAGTGATAATACATACTAAATAATAATGATTAAGCACTTGGGATACTTATACCAGATGATAAATACTTAGAGTCACCATTGGTGTTTATACACATGCCTCCAAAGGCTGATTAGATAAAGAGAACACTAAAAATATTCACTTAGTGAATAACGTAGTCCCATTGAGCATGACAAAAACTATTTTAGCATAGAATTTTACCCTTATGGGAGAGTTTTTTAGGCTCTCTCACTCCTAGATACAATATTGGATCAACCTCAGACTGTGGGTATCTTGTAGTAAGGTTGAGCCTCTAGAGAAGGTTGGCTTCCTCTTGGTAGATCACCTAAACTAATACTTCTACTTGGAAAAGGGATAGAGAGAGGGTATAGGATGACTAAAAATAGTAAAATGGTGATACACCAAATTTATTGACACTCACATAAGCTTGAAATAAACACTAACTTAGCATAAGATAATTTTTTGCTCACACAACCTCACAAAACTAGCTGATTTGCATAAGTGTTTCATAAACTAGGCTCACCAAATAATATATGAAACAAAGAGGAATTTCAAAATTCACACCAAACATCCATTAATGGTGAAAATAGCTCAAACTCAGACCTGAAACTAACTTGAAAACACCCAAAAATAGGCAAGAAATAAGGACAATGGACATGGAAGAACACTTTTTCATAAGGCCATCATGTACAAGCTTGAAAAACACAATTCAGAGGTAAGGAGATAGGGTATAAATGATCTTTATTGCTTCAAAATGTCTTTATTACTAATTTTTATAGGGTTTCTAACTTTAAAATGAGAATATCTTTAAAAAATTAGGGAGAAATGGGAGATATAGGAGAAAAGGGGAAGAGAGAGAGAGAGAGAGAGAGAGAGAGAGAGAGAGAGAGAGAGAGAGAGAGAGAGAGAGAGAGAGAGAGAGAGAGAGAGAGAGAGAGAGAGAGAGAGAGAGAGAGAGAGAGAGAGAGAGAGAGAGAAGGAGGCAAGCAAACAAATTTTAATAAATGAGACACAACCACCCTTCATGGATTCTCACCCAAATTTTATTTAATTATGACTAGTCCTTCCTCAACAAATTTAACCTCTATTAGCCCAAATAGTCTTCAAGCCCTCTCACTGGCTTAGAAACACACTAGAAGATAGAAACTTGTTGAGGATGATGATGTCATAATCCACTAAGAAGGAAAAGTCTCCAAGATTTTGAAAATGCATTGAATTCTCCACTTTCACTCTCCAAACTCCAAATCTCTTTCCTTTGTAATTCTATGCCCCCTTCCACTTGCCTTGTAGAAGATGCTTGGGTAAAATTTAATTGACTTAGCATTTTATGCTTAACTAACCATGGAAGTTAAGTTTCATGTTTGATTTTTGAGGCCAATTTATATTTTCAAATTTAATTTTCTCCTCCAAATCGAAACAAACTCCATTATACCTGAAACTTTCATATACCTCGTTTATGGAGGTCACAAGCTTGAGCCACCCTTAACTAGCTACCTTGAAAATTATTCCCAAGGGCCATTTGGCACATTGAAGACCACTTTTAGACCTGTATAAAAATTAAAAACATCCATGGCATGTATATGAGGAAAATAATGAAAATTTATAAAACCTTCATTACCTAAATAATGGTGGAAACCACCATTAAACCTGCAACAATGCACACAAATGTAAAACTAAGTTTTTGACCCTTTAGCTCAATAAAACACCATATAAACTCTTATGAAGAGCTCAAAGTTCTATATAATTATGTTTTATGTCTTATTATACCTCTTCCATGGCTTTTTACCATTTTATTTCCTTGAAGACCTATAAAAATATGCAATTTTAAGCCATGTTGGGCTTCTTAGGCACCAAAAAATGCCAAATTGTTCTACAAAATAGGGTTTAAATGATATTTAGGGAGTATTATACACATTATATGTGTTTTAAAAATTAATTTTAGTCCATTTTATGGACCTGTGAGTCCAAAAATCCAAAATTGGTCAAAAACTTCCTTTACAAGCTCAAATAGGCTCACATTCAAGATGATTATTCATACAATTAAGACACCCATTAAAAAAATTAATGTCATATATTTATAATACATATACCCCTTAAAAAACCTTGAAAATATTGGGCACCCATGCAGATGATATGAAAAGATACACATGTAAAGATGATTGCCTATAGGGTTTGGAAGCATTCTAGACATGCTTACACTCTTAATGATATTTAATAAAAATAATGAAATTAAAAAACAAAAATACATAATTAATTTAAATTAAATAAGGTTAATCAAAATTTACTAGAATCACTTTTCCCAACTCTTCATGGTAAGAAAGATATGAGCATCTCAAGATGGGCTAAAATTAGGTGTCTCAAACTTGAAAGAGCTTGAATTCCTCCAAAGGAAAAATTTTAAATTTCCACTTATCATATTTTATTTAAAAAATATTAATTACACCTGAAGCACCTCATACCACCTTTACAAATGATCAAAACTTGACTTTGCCTTTTATGCCTTTGAGACTGCCTATGGGGTTTTAAGCCTACCTACAGGGTTTGCATGAAGTTGTAAAAACTATTTAAAGGAATTTAATATGATTAAAACCATATTAATTTTTTAAAACAATACTTAAATAATATTTTAAACCTCAAACACATCTTAAAACTCCAAAAAGTGTGCTTGCATGAATAGTGATAATTATGAGACATAGGGGGACTATAACAAAACAATGAACACTTCCACTTGTCATATGACCCTAAATATATTATTTATGGATATAATATGTCACGAGGACAAATATTACCAATTTTAAACGTATTTTTATGTGTTTTTATCTTGTATATCCTTTTTACCAAAAGTTACCTTGAGCTACCTACATGCTTCCTTCATGCCAAAATTTGTCATTCTTCAAAATTTTGCATGAAACCTCCAAATTTTATAACTTATATAGGAAAATATAGGTATAAAACATCATATTATACCATTTAAATACCTTTATAATTCCTTAACTATTCTTAGCAATTAGGACTGACAAAACTTCATTTGGTTTCCAATGGCTGCCTTCTTGACTGTCTGTGGATTGCGTAAGAATAATGTGAAATTAAACTTTTTATATGAAATTTAAAATGTAATTTTATTATTTTTTATATAATTTATACAATTATTACCAAATTATATTATTTTAATCAGCATGTAGATGGCTTAAAATGGTCAATTCCTCTAAGGCATGCTCCAATGTAAATTGTGATTTGACATAGGGTTGATTGTACTAAAATAGTGAATATTTAACATTATCAAAAATCCTAAAATATATTTTTAATAGGTAATTTAGGTAATAATCATTCTCTCCACCAAATTTTGTGAGTGGATATTTTATATTTTGGCCTGTAGGCCCATTTTGGTAAAAGCTAGTGGCGTGTGTCTGCTCGATCAAAATTCACAATTGAGTTTTTATTCCCTTTGACTTGTTTTAAGATATAAAAATGTGAATTTAATTTTAAATTATCATATATGTCATTAATTTAATTTATCTCACCTTACTCATTATTCTTCTTTGAATCATCTCTTTTGAACATGAAGTTCAACTATTGACCATTGTGTTATCAACCATCAAGAGCTTGTAGATAGGTTTGGGTTTCCCATGAATATATTTACTTGTTTCAAAGGTGTATGAATTAATTTTTTTGTATTTTAATCTATATATTCTCCCTCAAAATTATCATATATCATCATTTTTACCTTTATTACCTTCCCTTGAACATGTAACTTCCTTAGAGACCACTGTGCTCTCATTCAACCTTCCAATCTAAGTTTGAGCCCAAAAGAGGCCTTGGGAATATAATTGTATATAATAACCTTGATTTAGGCTTTGATGAGTCTTAATACTAGTGATAAGAGGTTTTAAGGTCCTTTACTTGTTCATGCTCTTCATGATGGAACCATTTCATTATGCAACTCCAAATATATGACCATTCAGCTCATCATTGTCCCTTTATTTGAAAACAAGCCTATGCCTAGAAAAATTGTAGGTGAGTATTTGAGCCTTGATGTTGGATATATAATTTATTTGAATACCCTTTTCATGATCTCTAGGGTCCAGTTATTAGGGTTTCCAAGAAACATAGTCATATACATGACACTCCTTTCATAAATCATTCTCCCCTCAACCCATATTTACTTGAAGATAGACCTCAAGCCCTGGGATGGCTATAGGTACATTTTGTTTCAAAAAAATTTCTTACCATATTACCTACTTAGGGTTTTTAAACCATAAAAAATCCATTAATCAATAAGCATCATCATCAGTTCCTTGGAATGAAACTTCTAGCATGCTTGGTGCTTGAAACCCCTATGGATGGTTATAGGTCTGCCTTATGAGATAAGCTTGACTGTATATGACTATTATTTAAAATTTAAAAATATTATTTGAAAGAGTCTGTTAATTTAAGAGTTAAATAGAACACAAAGTCTCTTTTAGTATAGATTTGAACTAGATACCACTTTAATGTACTTTTTTTACATACTAATTGCCATGAAACCTATGGTTTTTATTCCCATAACTATGTGTGTGTTTAGGTTTGATATGAATTTATATTTAGGTGATTTATAATTCATTTCAAAGTATACTTGATGAACTATAACCGTTTTCCTCTTGAACTATCTCCTTAGGCATTAATCACTTCAAACTATCATTGTGTTTTCAAACAATACAAAAAGAGAAGAACCCTATGTTCCCTTGATGATTGTAAGTGTACTTTTGAGAATTGGATATATATTCCTTTACCCCCTCTTAAGTCCTTATTTAAATTCATGTTTTTTTCCCTCTTGTTCATTTCATGAAAATGCAACCTCAATGATATGATGCTTGATAGAGCCTCCTTGAGCCTTGAAAAGACTTAACTTTTGTCAAATTATTGTAGGTCACTAACCCAAAGTAAGCATGTAGGTTTATTTTTTGGTTTGTGAGAAAAATATCTTGGTATTACATAGCTAGAATACATTAAATCATAATCATCATGACTATCTTCATGAAAAAATCTCTCAAGTATAAATCTATATAAGAACTTTGCCTCCTATCCTTTACCATGCTTGGAATATGATTATACTTGTTGGTTGTATGTCATTTTTGAACCTTGATATAGGTCTCCATTATGTGTAAAAAAAATAATCTTATTGGTTTTCATGAATATCTAAGTCATTTCACTCTAAGAATCATTTGTCTCACTCTATTTACCATACAACCCTTTCACTAATTTTCTAATAGGCAATTCACTTAGGTCTCAAAGGTTGAATATTGATCTAAGTGTCAAGAGTTCAACCTTTAATCATGGATAGTCTGAGGTGACCTCATTACACTTTCCTTAACCCATTTAAAGTTTTCCAAATCACTCCAACATCCCATTTCACATACAAGACTCATGTTGAGGTTTTAAGGCTTATAAACCCTATTTTGGACATGTGTCCTTAGTTTGACCATTATATTGAAAATATTAGACCATTTAAAACTACTATAAATCTCATTATAGGTGCGTGACAAGTTTCATTACCTGATTCCACTCCAAGATCACACTTTTGAAACCACCCTTCATTTAGGCCTAATTATCACTATTCGAAACCCTCAGCCAAAAAATCTATATTGTACAAACTCCAATAAACCCAATTTTTTTTAATCACTTATATAACCTTTAAATATATTTTATTAAATTTTTTTGGCAAATTTAGAGGTTAAAAACTCTTGGAAACAACAAAACCCTAGTTTAGGGCTTTTTCATGCTCTTTTTGAGACCCTATTTTAGATCGGGGGGGGGGGGGGTAAAATGAGTTATAGGCCTTACCTAGATATATTTTTGAATTAATTTTATAGATATAAATGGGTAATACATGGGATAGTTGGAAAAAATAATAAAAACATCACTAAGATCTCAAACAAAAAATAACAAAAAAGTGTCAGCTTACTGCCCTATTTTTGCTTTGATGATGGTTCTTAAGTTCTAGGGGTGAAATAGGGAAAATGAGAGAGGTTTTTGTATCTAACCCATACCCTAAAATATAATTCAAATTTTATTTCCTAAATCCTAAGGAAAATACTAATGTCACCCCATTCTCTCTTGGCATTCTAGGCTTCTCTTAGTTCTCTAAGCCTAGAAAACTAACAAATGGATTTTTGTCCTTTACATGTATGAAAACTCTTGGGAAATGTTTGATTCACATTGGGGAAGGTACCATGATGTAACATACCAAATTTTATACCTTGAATTTATATATTTGGGTGTGAAGTTAGGCTCAAATGTTCTAGAAGTCACTAAAAACCTACAATGAACAATTTCATGATTCGGGAGTCTTCAAACACTATGCTACTCTAATCACACACACCTTAATTTTTTCATGGATATTACCCTAGGATAGGGATACAAGATAAATGAATTTAGGTTCACAAAAAATATTTGTAACATTGTTCAATGGCATTAACAAAAGTGCCTGGGACTTATTTTAGAACTTTTAGGGATTTTGTCCCTAAAACTCAAATTATAAACTTTGATCATGACTGTTTAGCATGAAAACTAATACAATGATTTTATTATGATCATAAAGGTATCAAAAACCTCTAAAATCCTCAATTGAACCTCAAAAAATGTTAAACACCTTTAGATCACACTTGTAGACCCTTGTGTAAGATATTTGTAGGTGCACATAGAGGATCATACCCAAATCTTATACTCCCTCCAAATTTTTGAGTGGAATCCACAAAATTTCAAGGCTTTAGATAAGACCAATTTTAATATAGGTGAAAACCAATTCCTTTATTGGTTTTTAAAATGGTTTCACTTAGTAAGAAGAGATAAATAAGCCAAAAACCCTAAAGGGAGTAATTTATTTTCTTCCTTGTTAAACTATGGTTGTATATGGAGATTTCTCAAGACAATTCATAGGTGAAAATTTCATATCCTCTTTATTTTTAAGCCACTATAGGAAAGAGAAACCTCTGTAGTTGATAAACTTTCCTACAACTCCATTGGATCTCTAACTAGCAATTGACTATTTAGCCTACCAAGGCTTTGATGAACCATTGAGGATTGAGGAGAAAGATAAATTGAATGTTGTTAATGTGGAATAAGGAATATGAGGTACATTATCCATCTAACCCCAATTTTTCTCTAAAATTGATCAAATGGCCATTCATAATGACAAGAAAGAAAATATGTTTTATGCCATAAGTACCTTCCTAGAAGGATTTATATGATAAAACCAATTTTAATAGGTCCTATTTGACCCTAAAATGACTCCTTTAAAACCATTATTTCTCATTGAATTCTAAAGTAAAGAAACAAGGAAAATCTTGGACCTTGTTTGGATGAGAAGGCCATCTAGATACCCATGAACTGTTAATGATTGTCCATAAATATGGGGAGATGAAACAAATCACCAATGAAAAAAAGTGGAAGGTAATTAGGGTCCCTATAAATCCCTAAAATATTCTATCCCAAATCTCTCTCCTCTGATTGTACTGAGTGAAAACCTGAGGCTCTCCTTGAGCTGTCCAAAACTGCCCAAAGTGATTTTTCCTTAGCATGAAGAATCAAAAGTTTAAATATGAAATGTACCACTTGGTAAAGATTTTAAAGTCTTTAAATGACCTTTAATTTCTTATGGAAACCTTTTGAAATACTTGGACCTTGATTAATGGTAGAAAACCTGTTTCATGCCTAGTTTATAGCTAATAGGTTTTCCTTACCTCTAATGGTTCTTATGTTAGAATATGATTTAAAAGTACTATTAGGGGACATTAGGGACACAATAAATTACTTAATAAGATATATAAACCCATTAATCAAGAAAAATATCCAAAAACTTATTCTACTAAGCTTCTAAATACATCCTTTTTCTCTTAAACTCCTCTCTTCCACTCCAAATGACCTCAAATGACCTTGAACATGTATAAAATGGTAAAAAAATCCACAATGATGTGGGAGGAAGTCAAATAAATTTTTAATTCATCAAAAATTTACTTTTTCACTTAAAATTTCTATTTTGAGGACACTTAAGTCATCTAATGCACTTTTGGGGTTCTTTTGGGCATAATAGATTCTCTAGACCTCATTTTTGGCTCATTAGAATCTTTGAGAATTTGTGTAAACTTACCTCAAGCCATTTAATGTTAAAACACCATGGAAACCTCTTGGATCCTTCACTTGTAGTTTGAGACCTATTTCTAGGCTTTTTCCTCAAAATCACCAAATTTATCTTAAAGCTTGATTAAAATGTTTCAAAAGCTTACAAGTGACATGTTGTAGGGTCATGAGGTTTATATCCTCCTTCCACAATTGGATCACCCACTTAACAAGAAATCTTCTCAGCTTCTCACACCACACTACAACCTCCCAGAATACTATACTACATCATCAATTAGACCACAAAGGGACTGATCATGGGGGTAGAAGGATACATAAGGGTCCAAAAGAGTGTCCTGATCCAAAAAAATTTTGTATGTAGGAAACTTTTGGCCAATAATTATTTTGTTATGAAATGAATTCATTTAAATTTGTATAAATAAGGTTTTTTAGGACAAGTTATGCACTTTGGCCAATATTTGAAGTGATTATTAAGGCATATAAATTATGAAAAAGGGAATAAATACCCACAAAATGGTCCTAGGTAGAATCATTGGTGTGAATAATGAATTATGAGTTTGACCAAGTCATACTATATAACTTAAAAGTTTTACTAGGGATGTATATGGACTATGATCTCAATGCACAACATGGAAATGCAAGATATTCAACTTATAATTTCTAACAAATAGAATATGATAAGTGTTAGCCATGATTTTGAGACTAAAGGGTTGACATGGTGATTAGTTTGGGTAAGGATAAGTACTAAAAATTAGTAATAAATGAAAAAATTCAAGTATGATAAATTAGGGAAATACATTAAATGAAAAGGGTCTTGTACTAAATTGAGGTGTTTAAATAATGCACCCACTTTGATGTGGGTATGTGAGTATGAGTGAATGCATGCAAAAATAAAATTTTAAATGTAAATAATTGACACATGTACCTTCACTTACCTATGGAAGTGTGAATAGAATTTGATGCAAGCTAAAAATAGGTTTCTATTCACACTTATTTTTTGGTGTACTTGTTTATTTTTTCACCAAATTTTAAAACAAAATTGTTTTGATACTAAAATTTTGACAAGCGTTGAAGCATATTCAAAATTTCTCTAAGATTTTTTAGTGCTCATGGTCCTAAAATTTCAACAAGTGTTGAAACATAACCAACTCTTATCTAGGGTTTTCTCGAGCCCAATCCACTTATTGATCTAGGAAGTAGATAAATCTACTATTGGAGAGAGTATTTAACTACCTCTAAAAATAGTTTATTAATAACCTTTTTTGTTGTGGTATTCTATAAAAGTACTCATGTTTGACTTTAATTCTAGTGGAGATTATTATAAAACTTTTTTGGTGTACGTATGACCCTATTTTTGAGGTGAGGTATGTGAACCTATTTATACAATTACTTATCTCAAAATAAAAAGTTAACTTCATCATATGTTAGGAAAATAATATAGCCAAAACATCAATATCCTATAAAATTATGTAATAGTCATGGAAATCATTAGTATCATTGCAAAGTTTTCATAAAACACATATAATTATTATGGAAATTACATGTAAATACCCACATAGTATGGATTTTTTACATCTAGTTATGCCTTAACAGTAACCACTCTGTATATAAAATGTCATATAATAGTTTAATTTGGTGTAGGAAAGATGATATCATCTAAGGTTAAATGAATTAGGGTATTTTTGAGGTCAAAATACCCCCATTTTTGAAAAATGAGGACCCTTGTTCAAATTATGCAAATTTGTGATATAAATTGAACATCTTACGTGATCAAATTGCATTATTTGAATATCATGCTTGATTTAGTTTACATTGGCATGTTAGTATTTAATTTTCATTTAAATTTATCTAATATTTCTAATGTTGATCTTTATTTCCATGTTACAGATTTAATAGAGTTCCATTTAAGTGAATGGTGTCCAGGGTTTTACACATTGATGCCAATATTGACCCTTTATTTTGATCAAACTATGGTATTTTAATTGATTAATTGAATATATGTTTGAATCATGTAAAAACCTTGGTCTAATGTGTTTTATCCTAGGTCTTTTTGAAATAGATTCAAATTTTTGTGGGATCAAATTTGCATGGGAAAATTTCATTATGACTCATGCTTAGTTTAAATTTTATCCTAAAGTTCTAATCATGTTTATCAACATGACTAAAACCTTGGAATAAAATTTAATGCTAAGTCCTTTATACCTCAAAACCTCATCTAGTCTATTTTATTATTTTTAGGGTCTAATTAAACATGTAGGAACATTTTTATATTTTATACCTAGTTTAAACTTTAGCCTAAGTCTTAATTGTATTTAATACAACCAAAACCTTAGTCTAAAACTTTATCCTAAGTTTTTTTTAATATTCCTGAGCCCTAATTTAGTTTATTTTCATTGCCCACATGAATGAATCAATCCAAATATGCCAAGTGGTGAGATCAATGGTACATGGGCATTCATTTGGGTTAGATTGTTAAAACTCTTGAGATGGACTGTGGTAGTGACAAGTGTCACAGCCATGGTGAGTGAGTACAAAGATATAATGGTGCAAGGAAAAGTTAATAGGTCAATGTTTGTAGAGGAATATGAGAGTGAAAAATGTCACCATCTTGATGACTTATCCCAAAATTAATAGTCTATATTTATCCAGATGTATAAAGAACAAAATCAAGTGGATCGAGATCGATGGAGTGCATTGATTCATGCAAAGGAGATCTAATGGTGCAAGATAAGGTAGAATTTTTGAAGGGCCTAGAATAAACATTGTCTTGATGAGTGTCATATCCATGATGAATATAATAGAGATCAATCAATGGTGTTCAATATCTTAGATCCAAATCTATAGTGAGTGATGGGTCAACAATTCAAATAACTCAAATCTAATGAGAGTCTAGCATGTGATGCAAAGGTGTTAAGTGATAGAGTGTGTTTACAATATACATAGAAAGCCCACAGAGCTAGCAAGTAGTACACTCTTGATAGCTCATAAGGAAGATCAATGATTTAAAATAGAGTCAAAGATAGGAACACTTTTAAGAGATCAACAATGCAAATTAAGCAAGCTCTAGGATTGCATGTGAAGGTGACAACTATCTAAAAATGACAAATGATGATATTTAAGAAACTAATGAATAGTATGACATGGTGATGCCACATAATCAAAATAAGTCATATTGAAAGATATTGTAGACCTAGAGGCATGAAAGCTATAAATGTGCAATCTAAACACAATCTAAGTCACATAATATCATTATTTGAATTAGCTACCACCATTAAAACCTTGTATAAACCTTCAAAAAATCCATAAGCATACAAATTGCCCTAATTTGTCTCTAATTACACTATAATTGAGCCTAGAAGATTCGATTATTATCTACAACTATATAATTCAATCAATATTATAATAATGGTAGCACATAATCATGTTTCAAAGGAAGATGTTGAGTTATATTTGACAAAAGATGCTGAAGGTTAATTTTTCAAAGAGACTAAGTTCATTGCTACTACCTTAAACATATGAGATAGTAATTGATCAAAATTATTCTAGAGAGTTAAGAACCAACCAACTATCACTAAGGAAGAAGAGAAGAATCTCTTATCTAAAAGGTTCAACGATGACATTTTGGTAATCTAGATGGCGGACATACATTATGCAGCTACAAAACCTAAGGTACTCCATTGCATTGATATTCTTGCTCCAATTTTCAAGGAAAATAAGATAGACAAGGGCATGATAATTAATGAACATAATCATAGGAAAGTAGCCTATATTTTTGATATTACATGTGATTCCTATTATAAGTTTCCTAAACCCCAAATTGACCTAGCCTCTATCAACTCTTGGGCTAAGGAAAACAATTTGATGGAAAAGCTTTCCATGTGGTTAGATTTTAGGAACCAAGTCTTTTTAGATCTCAATAAGAATATTCCTGTCATCCAATTTTGAACAAGTTGTGTGGAAATGTATCCACTAAATATGTAGACCTAATATGTGTTCCCATGGTCTAATTTATTCTTAAAAAGTTAATTATCCCTCATTTGGGTGAGATAAGCAGTATCTCATTAAGTAGACAAATCTATGCAATTGGGCATAATAAGAAAAATTAGTTTTATATGATGTATTACCTCCTAAATGACCTATATGCAACAAAAAATATTCCTAATCAAAGGGAATGGTCTCTAAGCATAGCCCAAACTATTTCAAAGTACTATTCAAAGTTTCACATCTTAAAATACATGGATCATATTCAGTTCATATGTGATTATGTCTACCCAGCTCTGAGTGAGGCTATAATTATCATTCCCATGGAGATAGTAAGCCCTATAGTCAATAAATATATATAATTAATGGGAGATATATGGTTTTATCTATATTATATAGTCACCAATATTAAGGGAACTCAAAGTTATTCTCTCAAGCTCCTTGTCCGTGTTCTTGATAAGTTGGTTGAGCAAGAGGTAGCCTAATAATTGTTCCATGGTGTTGATTGTCTTTGTAAAACTAAAAATAAGGGACTCCTTAAAAACCTCCCCATGAATATTGGTAATACAACCTTCAGATAATGGGATCACATTGAGGTAGCATTAAAGCATATATCATCATTCAATATACAAATTGATGAACTTAGACAGTGGGACCCCTATGGAAAGGTTAAAGAGAATTTAAAACACAAAGGAATGTTGAATGTGCCCTATGAAGATGATCCTTGTGACTTGGATACTATATACACCAAGGCATCTACTTACTTTGAAGTCATCATAATGTTGAAGGAACACAACTTGAGGCCTGAGTCAAGACTAGAGAGGAGTTTCATATGGTAGCCATAGATCCTCAATAGTATATTGAGGATGTGTTAAAGATGTTATGTATGACATACATAGATTCAAATGGAGAGGAAGAAAGTGTTGAGAAGGCTAAGGAGGAGAAAGAAAAGGTATTGGACTAGGTTCCTATTGATACTCTAAAAAGGAAAACTAAGCTAACCATTGTCTCAAAATTTAAGAGACCCAAAGTGCCATCACCTTTGAAAGAGGTCAATTTATTTAATAAAGAGAACTTAATATATGGACCACCAATTTTAGAATGGTTCATTTATGAACCAAGGTTAGAAAGAGTGCCCATTGTGCATCATCTTTGGGCAATGGTGAAGGCTGCCAATATCCCCTTATAATAACAAATGAAACCCTAGATCATTGTATTGTAGGAACAGGAGGAAAAGAGATTGGCCACACCAAGTGATTTAGGAGCTTCATCAAAAATGGAGGTCCCTATCCCACATGTGACCCAATCTACAGTTGGAGTCAAGTTTGTTCCAATAATTGCTAGTTTGCAAAGAATGACAAATAAAAGGGTCATGATAGGAGGTGAAGAAATTATGTATAAAAAAGTGGAACCATTGACTACTTTGACTTAGAAGAAAAGATAGAGGCCCGGTGAAGATCCTATTTTTGTTGAAGATCTTCCTGAATTGGCCCAAACACATTCAAAATAGCTATAGGTTGCTATCATAGGCCTAAAATATAAGAACAAAAATTTAAAAGAATGGTCTATCTTGTCAATACCAAGAGACATGGTCAAATAGTTTGAAACAACCATGTAAAACTTATTTATCTCTTTTAAGGTAGTAAATTCCAAGAAATACTTGATAAACAAATAAGGCATTTTGGCTATAGGCCAAGTTGGCCAATGGAAGGCTTCAAGCCACAAGGTGAAGGAATTGATCAATGTTTTGATAGAGGATCAAATTATTAAATTTAGAATAGTCAGCTTAGCCCATTTGAATATGGATATGGAAATATTGGTAGATAATATTAAGGCATTAATAAAATGGTCTAGCATTATGGGATATATCTCTAACGATCTCCAATAATTAAAAAAATAAAATGATGCACATACTTGGGAGTTTGATCAAGGATCCTACTTCACTAAGTCCCCTTGGCTTTATCACTGATGAGGAGTTCAAACATAGAGCCACTTAGTTCATGTAGGAGGTAAGGAATTAAAGCCAAGGCAAGACTAGGGAAGATAACAAAAGGATCATGGACATAATTTTATCAATTGAAGAGAAGATGGGAGAGGGTGAGCATCAAGGAAGTATTGAATAGAGTAGAAAAGGACCTCAAAGGCCTAAAAGATCAAGAAATGGAGTTTTTCATCAAACCCATTGTCAACCTCAAGCTAATTGATGAGCAATGTTATAGAATGAAGATCTTCTAGCAGAGTTAAAAGACTGCAACAACATAGGAGTCCCAAAGTCAAATTTGTTGAATTTAGAATATTATTTTGTAAATAAACATGTATATAATTTTGAAAAGAGAATATTATTTGTAAAATCATGTGTAATCTTGTAAATCACATTGCTTATAGGTCAGTCCTTTAAAAAGTGTCATTAACTCTAGAACATTGTAAAAGGACAACTATCTTAGACACTTGTATAATTGTCATTTGACATGATTGATCGACATACCTCTTTAGTATTATAAAAAAGGGGTATTGTCACTTGTAAAAGATGGGGGGATTTTTGGAGAAAAAACTTTGTGTAAATTTTGAGCAATTAATACAAGCAATGAATTCTATAAATATTATCTAGTACTTGTTTGTGTGTTTACTATTATGGCTACCCTCTCAATTATTTTATATTAAGGTAAAAATAGGTTTTGAAGGGACCTCAAAACCCTAAAACAAAGGATGAAGGATATGAAAATAATGTCCATAGGTGAAACCTATCACCTACAAGCTAAGTAGTATCAAAAACAAGTTTTATAGGGACCTGAAACCACAATACAAAATCATCAAAAGACAGAGCCCAGGTTTTACAGAGACCTGGAAATTGCTTTGTTTGGATGTTCAGGCTTGAATTGATTTTATGGATTATAGACATGTACATTTGAATGCAGAGTTTTCAATTCATGCTTATGATATATTGATTGAAATATCTTAGATTCATTTCATTTTATTTTCTTTGATTACATATGTGTTAATGCAATTTTCCTTTAGGGTAAATCTTTAGATTAAATCTAGTTCTTATTTGCATTATTTATATTATCCTTAAATTTTTATATAATATATAATAGGATTTTATATTTAGTTATTTATATCATATATTGGTTTTAGTGCATGTTTAGATGAAATTTAAGCTCTATCACAATGCTTGGATTGAAAGTTAGAACACCTTCTTTTTGCCCTACCCTTCCTTCTACCCATTTTTTTGATCAATTTACTTTAGCTTAGTTTTCATTGAAAATATTCATGCTATATTAGACTTTAGATTTAGGTTTTGATCATAATTCACTCTAATTAGATTAAATCATCTTCATCTTTCACAAGCAAGCTATTGAGTCATGATTTCTTCCAACAACCAAATAGTTATATTATAATTTTTGTGAAATAGTTCATTTGCTTTGATTCTATTACACCAAAGATATCAAGAATATCAAAACTAACTACTCATGAAATGGATTATCTAAATTAAAAAAATGAGAAGAGTGTTTCTCAACACTCTATAAACCCTATGATATACTTTCAGGAATCAACAAGTGAAGTTTCACTAGCATTAGAATGAGGACCTTATCTATAAATTTTTGAATTTTAAGTATCTTTACTAATTTTAGTGAATTTTGTTCAAATATCAATGAATTATTTGAATATTTGTGTTTTTATTATCTTAATTATGTAAATATCATTGATAAACATGGTTTTAGACTAATCTTTAGGCTCATTTAGCTGAAGATAGATATTCTTTGAAGATTCATGATTTTTTTTTGCAAAGGTAGTTTAAGCTTTGTAAATCTATCATGTTCAAGGTTAGTGATAGTAGTTTTATTCAAATATTGGTTTATTATTTGAAAATTTAGGTTTATTTGAACTTAGAAGTGTAAATATCATCCATATTCATCATTTTAGATATATCTTTGAGCTAATTTAGTTAAATATAGTTGTTCTTTGTAAAGGTTTGTACAAAATTCACTTAACATGCAAATATGATAATTGTTCTTTACAAAGATAAGGTTTACATGTCATATTTTTGAAAAGGATTCAAAGTTTACAAGATTTAACTACCAATAATCAAGACTAGGTCATGTTCAGAGACAATATTACCTCTCCTTTCATTAGAAGTTCATAGGAAAGCAAGAGCAGATAAAGGTAAGTGCAGGATTTCTAAATCCCAACCTAATTCACCTATTCATGGTGTTTCTATTTCAATACCTATCAATGTATGGATTGGTTAGGTGGATCTTCCATCAATGTACATGACTTACCTAGAAATCCTGAGAAATATTTGCCTTCTTTTAGTCCTAATGGTGTGGTTACTGTTGAAGAACATATCAAATATTTTAAAGATGCTTTAAGATTATTGAATGTGGTTCATGAAGATGTTGCATGTATATTATTTCCTTCTAATTTAAAAAATTTAGCATATGATTTTTTTCTCAACCTTCTTGAGAATTACATCACCATTTGGAATGATTTCAATAGTATTTTCATTGATCAATTTAGAAAGATCATTAGTCCTTGTATTCTTTATCAATAATTCACTACTATGAAAAGAGATTCAAGTGAAACCATTAGAGCCTTTAATGCTAGATTTTAGAAGATGTTTAGTAGAACTATATCTCCCTATTGACCTGATGAAGCTTTAGCTTTGGAAATTTATAAGTATGCTTTAGATCCCATAACTTATGTGTTTCTAAAAAGGTCTGTTGGAGATATAAATACATTAGAATTAGCTTATGCTGAAGTTGTGACAATAAATGATAAAATTAAACCTCAAGGTCAATTGGCATATGCCATTCCCAATGTCAATCATAATTTCCTTACATTTAATATTATTCCAAAAGCAAATTAGAATGTGCCTACTTTAAATCAAACACCAGTGTTGAATCAATTACATTTGAGTCATGCCCATCCTAGTCAAAACCTAGGATTCTTGAATAACACTAAAAATGGATTTCATCCACAAGATCAAAGAGATTTGGTTCTACAGCTAGTGTTAGTGCTCAAGTTCACAAATCGAAGGCACCAAAGATTGAGAATGAATCCATACTCAAAATGGTTTAAAAGCAGAGCATTGATTTACTTAAGTTATAAAAACAAGTAGGTAATACTAGGGAAAAATCCAATAGGAATTATTCTTATCAAAGGTTCAATAGACCTATAAAAAAATTTAAAAATGGAAAAAACAATAATGAGTCTTCTAAAAATAAGAATAATCCTGAGATACACATATGTGATGTAGCTTTAATTTTATATTATAGAGTCCATAACACTTTAAGACATGGTGAATTATATTATATTGATTTTTGCAAAGATTTTGAGTTATTTCAAGGTGAATTAGATACATTTGAAGTTGGACCTAACAAATATAATACTATAGGTACATCAAGTTCTTCAAATTCATTTAAATCTACTGGCACAAATCTCATGGTGGAAACATTCAATTTTCTATTCCAAGATGAGAATGAGCCCGAGGATACCCCTAAAGAGATTCATACTTTTTAGCAGTATCTAAAGAAGACTTATCCTATGAGGAATAAAGATAATAAGTAACATTTGATAACTTCAACTCAACCAAATAATTTTGATACTCCTCCAAATCCTATAATAGACAATAATCTAAAACCTCTAGAGGGAAGTACCTCTAGAAACAATGTTGATACATCTAGTTCTTCTACTAGGAGTGGATATAATATAGTTGAGGACATGAAAAAGATTAAATATAATATCACTTTACATGAATTGAATCAAATTACTAAGCAAAGAGACTTGTTACTTAAATCTCTATCCATAAGCCTAGTAAGTCACCAAAGGTTGCAAATGCCAATGCAATTATGTACAAGAACAAAGTATAAGTTCCCCTTTTCTTGCTAACATTAGATTTTTTGGAAGTAACTTACATAATTATTTGTTATATTTAGGTACTTCTACCAATATCATTCCAAAAGGTATTTTTAGAGATATAGATTTCACCCTAGCTAGAGGTAGGAGTGTTCAGGTCCTACTTCCAAACCTAGCTCAACCTGGGACTGACCCCAGGCTATGGGTATCCTATAATGAGGTCAAAACTCTAGGATTTTTAATGAGTCTACCTCTTTTATCTTGTTTCCACTACTAAAACCTAATAATGACCAAGGAAAAGGGGAGAGAGAGAGACAGGGAGGGAGAGGGAGAGAGAGAGAGAGAGAACATGAAAAGGAAACCTAAGCTAATAGTGGTGATGCACCTAAATTATGGGTTGATCCACCCATATTAACTTTTAAACACTAATGAAACAAGCACAAAACTAGATCTAGGATTTAAATATCTATCATATATCAATGTTTCATGAAGAGGTTCACCAAATGATCTAAGATGAGGGAAATGATGGAGAGGTCTAGAACCAGACACTAACTAGTCACAATATCCACATGTAGTCTTCAATCAAGAGATTTGGAACATTAAACATGACCTACATAACAAGATGAACTAGTAACTAAGTGAGATGATAATTTGAAAAGTGAGAAACCTATATATATATATATATATATATATATATATATATATATATATATATATATATATATATATATATATGACATGTACACACTATACCAAAACAATGAAATCTAAAATAGTCTTGTATTCATCTCAAGAGGTTACAAACTCCATCTTGGTAGAGTTTAGTCATACTTAAGAGAGGGAGTAGATAAAATATAGAGAGGATCCATTTTTTGGCTCAAAATACTCTATATATAACATAAGAGAGATAGAGAGATGGGAATAATGAAGTAGAGAGTGGATGGAAGTCCTAGAAATCAATAGGTGAGGTGGAAACACTTGATTATTTTCTATTTGTATGCCTTGATCAATAAATATATCTCTTATTATCTCAATAATCATCAAGCCCCTCTCATTGGTTGAGAGATACCACTAGAAGACAAGGTCTTGTTATGCATAGTGCCAAAGTCTATTTGAATGGAAATAATTCCCTTACCTGCTTCTTCGACCACCATCTTGCCACCTTGGGACCCTAAGTCCACTTGATGTGTTTATGAGGATCAAATCCTTGAATCCTGATACTAATAGTACCATGATATAAATGGTGGTTATTACCTACTTTATTGATGATGGGATCCTTTAAATTTATCATAGATTCATTCCATTTCCATATCTAGATCATAGGTTTTTCTATAGGTAGAAAACCAATCTAAGGTCATTGGTTTTCTTATAGTTGTCTATACTCTACTTGATGCCTAGTCTCATTCATTCTTGCTCACCTTGGTCAAAAACTAACCCTTCAACATCTATCTAAGTCACATAGGCTCATCTTCATTTAATTTTACATTAGAAAATGACTCAGATCATTGAACCCTTAACTCATCTCACTCTATTGATCTGCCTATTGTGAATGAACACAATCCATAGATCCTCTGCTAGGACTCACACACTTGTGCCTCTTATCAATCACATATTTATGCTCAAAATTCACTAATACATTGACTTAATTACATGCCATTGATCTTGAATCCATGATTGAATGTGATTCATTAATCTACCTAGGCCCATTATCCTGCCTTTACCTACTCACCATTAGATTTTATTTGGGCACTCAATATTTAGACACTTGTGAATCCTATGCTCAGTCAGAGATCCCTTTGATGATTTTTGTATTCATCAAAGGACTATTTCCTATAGTTTAAAATTAAAATTTGCATAACTATCTAGATCATAAATTTCATGGGCTATTTACTTTAGACCTTTTGTTGGAAATTTTTTTGGGGCACCTTCCTTGAAAAAGAACCTTCTAAACCCTTGAACTAGACCATTTTATTCAGAAATGACCCTTTGATAAAATTAAATAGGGCACTTTGTCAAGAGAAAAACCCCTCAGGACTTTATCTATGACACTTTATTGAAAGAAATGGCCCTTTGAGATTTCTATTCGGTCCACTTGGTTGAAGACTTACCCTTCAGAAATTCTCCTTTGGACCACTTTCCTATAGAAATACCATTCAAGATTTTGTTTTTGGACTATTTTACTAAGAAATAACCCTTTAATAAAATTATATGGGACACTTTCTACAAAAATTGACCTTTTGAGAAAATGTATATAGTACACTTTGCTTGAAAAAGTGCCCTTTAAGATTTTTCTATTAGACCATTTTCCTGAGAAAAGACCCTTCAGGAAAATTGTTTGGACAATTTTCTCGTAATAAATGACACTTAATTTTTTTTGATGTAGATAATTTCTTTGAAAGAAATAGGTCTTCAAGGAAATTGTTGCAGAATAATTTCACCAAGAGAAATTTGTATTTGTTTTTTGATTTAGACATTTTATCCAAAAGAATTCATGCCTTCAAAAATTTTGTGAAGTATTTTTTTAAAAATAATTATAACTTCAAGAAAATTCTATAGATAATTTTCTCAAAAGAAATATGACACTTAGCTTGAAAAATACCCTTCAAGCTTTTTGTTTGGTCTACTTCATATAAATAAATACCCTTCAAGAGTTTTTTTTGAATAAAATGCCTAAAATAATTTCAACACTTATCCAAATAAAGTGGAACAATTTATCTAAGGGAATATGCCTTATACTTTTGTTACAAGCTTTATGTGGAAAAATTTCTCTAATAGAACTCTGAATGCAAATATACTTGGACTTATTTACTTTGCAATCTTAGACCCCTTTCAAAGCCCCTTTTGATCCACTACTTCACATGAACTCTATTTAGCTTTTCAAATCTTGGTATGTGGGTCAAAAATGGTCAACATCTTTGGTGACTCATAGGGGTTGCATGCCTATATATTAAAAAGAACCTAGACCATGTGCTTAGTCTAGTTCATTAGACCTGGAGTCTCTTCTCTAGATCCAACATATTTACTACCAATCCTACTCTAACCTATTTTTTGAAACAAACACAAAGGACCAAGAAATAACAAGATAAGATAGAGTTCCCAAGGTACTTATTCAAAGGGAAACTAACCTTCTAAATGAAGCAAGGACAACAAACAAAAGTACCAAAAAATAGAAATTAGAGGAAAGCATGAAAATTGTTCTTAAAATTATTCTAATATGTATATGGCTGAAATATACAAGTATTGTACACCTAGGTCAAATGGAAAACTATTTTTTGCACTTTGGATCTTTGAAGCATACTTACTTTTTCTTGACAACCCTCTTTTGTAGCTATGATAAATTAGATGCTCATGTCTTCTTGGGGGGGTAACTATTTCCTATACTACCAATTTTAGGTACATGAATTATAGACATGAATCCAAGACCCAATCATACTCCTTCCAAATTTGTGGGATTTATAGTAATAACTTTAGTTCTTCCTCATTCTTAAATAGATGATCATGAGCATATAGACCAGCTTGATGTGTCTCCTTTGACATATATATAAGGTTGACCTCTAAGGGAGATGGACCTAACCTTGTGACTTCTTAAGACCATTTTATCTTATCTTCATCTTCCAAGAGTAGAGGGATGTCTGAATTTAGAGAGAAAAGTTGATAAACATGTCTAAAAAGTTTAAACATGTCATCTCCTAAGGGAATACCTACCTCTTTCTTGATGATACCACTCTTCTTATCCTACAATGGACTGCATTTAAGTAAAGAAAAACTTGAACAAAAGATATCAAACAAATCAAAAGATTTGTTCTCATGAAGCTATAATTAAATTAGAGCCTTTTAAAACTAAATTTAAAAAGAAAGCATATTATTTTTTTGACCTCAAACATGAGGATACAATCCTTATTTTGACATCTTATATTGTTCAATCAACACTGCTTCATTTTCAATATCAAGATGATGATTGAGCATGCTCTCAATTTTAGCTTGTTCTTCACTTGCAAGCTTTTGTCCTTCATGATAAATGGTAGATTTTGTGTTATCAAAGAACTCATGGAAAACATCAACTTATCCAAATAGGACATCCTTATCTTATACATTAGAAACTTCTTCCCATGTACTTGATCTTGTATCTCAGCCTCTACTTCACCTTTTTCTTACATTTGTTTTATATTTTCATCAACATGGAAAACCAAATCATGTTTGTATTTGCCAAGAGGTGTCCCAATCATGATTTATCCTTCCTAATCACTTAAGTCACCTTAATTTCCTTCTTCTTTAGTTGCATCTTCTTGGTTTACCTCACAAAGGAGAGGCTCTTTCTCAAAGATTGGCATAGCAGATCCTTGAAAATATTCAACAATATGAGAGAGGTCTAACAAAGTCTATACATCAATGTTTCATGAAGAAGTTCACCAAATGATCTAAGCTAAGGGAAATTATGGAGAGGTTTAGAGAAAGACACTAACTAATCATAGTATTGACATGTGGGCTTCAATAAAGATGTGTAAAACACTAAACATGACCTGCATAACAAGATGAATTAGTAACTAGGTGAGATCATAATTTAACAAGGGAAAAACCTATAACACATAAAAATATGACATGTACACACTATACCATAATAATGAAATCTAAAATAATCTTGTATTCATCTCAAGAGGTTACAAACTCCATATTGGTAGAGTTTAGTCATGACCAAAAGAGGGAGTAGATAAAATATAAAGAGGATCCATTTTTTGGCTCAAAATCCTCTATATATAACATAAGAGAGAAAGAGAGATGGGAAAAATGCATTAGAGAGTGGAGGAAAGTCTTCAATATCAAGAAATGAGGTGGCAACACTTGCTTGATTTATGTTTGTGTTCCTTGATCAACAAATGGATCTCCTATTATCTCAATAACCATCAAGCTCCTCTCATTAGCTAAGAGATCCCACTAAAAGACAAGGGTTTGTTATGCATAGTGCCAAAGTCTATTTGAATAGAAACAATTCCCTTAACTACTTTTCCAACCACTAGCTTTCCAACTTGGGACCTTAAATTCACTTGACATGTTTATGATGATTAAATCCTTGAATATTGATAATGATAGTGCCATGTTTTGAATGGTGATTAGTACCTAAATTGTCAATGATGGGCCCCTATATATTTATAACATATTCATTCCATTTCCATATCTGGATCATAAGTTTGTCTATAGATAGAAAACCAAAATAAGGTCATTAGTTTTATTATATTTTTTCATACTCTGATCGATGCTTGGTACCATTCATGCTTGCTCACTTTAGTCAAAAACTAACCCTTTAACATCCATCTAAGTCACCTGGGCTCACCTTCATTTGATTTTCCATCAAAAACTAGCTCAGACCATTGACCCCTTGACTCATCTCACTCTGTTAATCTACTTGATGCAAATGAACATGATTTGTAGATCCTCTACCAAGACTCATGCACTTGTGCCACTTGTACATCATGCATTTGCACTTAGGGTTCATTGACTCCTTAACTTTATCACATGTCATTGATCTTTAATCCATGATTGAATGCGAACCATTGATTTGTTTGAGCACATTATCCTAACTTTAACCACTCACCATTAGATTTGATTTAGGCCTCAATATTTGGACACTTATCAAGATTACGCTTAGTCAGGGACCCATTTAATGATTTTTGAATTCAAACAACTATTTCTTATACCTTGAAATTAATGTTTGCATAACTATCTGAATCATAAATTTTGAAGGATATTTCTTTCTAACCTTTTGGTGGACATTTTGTTTAGGGCACCTTCCTTGAAAAATACCCTTTAGAACCCTTGAATTGGACCATTTTATTGAGAAATGACCCTTTGGGAAAATTATATATGGCACTTTATCAAGAAAATAACCCCTCAAGAATTTGTTTATGACACTTTATCGAAAGAAATGGCCCTTCAATATTTTCATTTGGTCTACCTTGTTGAAGACTTACCCTTCAAAAATTCTCCTTTAGACCACTTTCTTATAGAAATATCCTTTAGGATTTTTCTTTCAAGCCAATTTCCCAAGAAATGACCCTTCAAAAAAATTGTATGGGACACTTTACTACAAAAATTGACATTTCAAGAAAATGTATAGGACACAGCTTGAAAAAGTGCCCTTCAGGATTTCTATATTAGACCATTTTCGTGAGAAAAGACCCTTCAAGAAAATTGTTTAGATAATTTTATTGAAATAAATGACATAAATGTTTTTGATACATACAATTTCTCCAAAATAAATAGGTCTTCAGGGAAATTGTTGAAAAAGAATTTCTTCAAGATAAATATTTTTGTCTTTTTCTTTAGACATTTTGTCTGAAAGAATTCATGCCTTCATAAATTTTGTCAAGCATTTTCCATAAAAGAATTATGCCCTTGAGAAAATTGTGTAGAAATTTTTTCCAAAAGAAATATAAATCTTAACTTGAAAATACCCTTTGGGATTTTCGTTTGGTCCACTTCCCCAAAACAAATACCCTTGGGAGTTTTGTTTCGAACAAAATGTCCAAATTTTTTTTCAACACTTATCCAAATAAAGTGGAACAAGTTTTATGATGGAATTATGCCTTATGCTTTTATTTTAGGCTTTGTGTACAACAATTTCTTTGAGATAAATCTAAATGTAATTCTACTTGGACTTTTCTACTTTGCAATCTTAGACCCCTTTCAAAGCCCCTTTTGATCCATTGCTTCACATGAACTCTACTCAACTTTTCAAATCTTGATATGTGGGTCAAAAAATGGCCAAAAAATATTTTTTAAAATCTTGGTTTAACTCCAATTAAGTTTGATTGAGTAATTACTCAATTAGACAAATCAAGAGTTAAATAATTTGGAGAATTGTTGAATATTCATATGAAGCTTACTGTAGAGCCAAGGATACAAAAATTAATAGACATTAAAGTTGTGGACATTCTTGATTGCTATGAAGCACTGCTAAGTAGGGATTGGGCCAAGTCTTTAAATGGTTAAATGTCTATTGATTATTCTCATATGTGGCTTCCATGGAAGGGAGTTCCCAATCAAATTCAGATTGAGAAAGAACCAAAGATGAAACACATGATCATCAAGTACAATGCTATAAATAAAAAGATCAACATGGTCAATTCTTAGTTAAGATTTTACACTCTTGACACCTTTAAGGTATGTGACTCTAAATATTCTCATGCTATGCTTAGAATGTGGAAGTTATATTTTGATGGTGCTAGGTGTAAATCTAGTTCTAGAGTAGGAATTATTTTAATCATTCTCATTGGGAAGGACTTAAATGCTTCTTAAAAAATTTAGTTTCCTTGAACTAATAAATTGGTAGAGTATGAATCTTTAGTCTTAGGGTTACAATATCCTATCAATCACAAGATTGAAAAACTTCTAGTGTATGGTGACTCTAAACTAGTAGTTAACCAGGTTAGAAGTACCAATGTAAATTGTCTTATATTAAGAAGTATAAGTTTATAATGTGGGACTTGATAGAATTATTTGATGTTTTTAATATTTTATCAATTATTAGATAATAAAATAAACTTGTTGATGAGCTAGCCTCAACTAAAGCCAATCTTATGCCAAATCAAGATTCTAAACTAGGAAACCTTAGCATTTAGTTCATTTCATGTCCCTTAGTTCCTAACAATGTTAATAATTTTCAAGTATTTTGTGATGATAAATAGATTATAGACTTCATGAAGAATTCAAGAGTATTTGAGTCTCACATAATTGATGAGCTCAATGAAAATTACCTTGATGGAGACATAGTTAATAACAAGATTATGCAATTAAGTGACAACAAAATTCCCAAAGGCATGATTACCTTCAAAAGACTATTTGATATAGACAAGCTAGCTGAATATGTCAAATTTAAAAAAGTGAATGGGAAATATTATGATGTAATTGACCTAGGAACTCAAGGTCACCCTCAACTAGTAAAAATTGGTACAACTTGCACAAATGAAGAACTAAGAAAATCTAAAAAGTTATTGACCAAGTACAAATATGTTATAGCATGGTCATATGAAGATTTAAAAGATCTTTGATCCTAGAATAATTACCTATACCATTCCATTTAAAGAGGATTTTAAACCTTTTAGGTAGAAACAAAGACCAATAAACTCTATCCTAGAACTATTAATTTACAAAGAGGTCAAGAACTTATTGGATGCAAAAATAGTCTTTCCCATTAAACATTATATTTAGGTAACTAACTTGGTATCAGTCAGAAGTAAAAATGGAGAAATTAGATTAAACATAGACTTTATAAATTTGAACATAGCTTCTAAAAAGGATAACTATCCTTTTCTCTCTCTTGCTTAGGTAATTCAAATTGTTAGTGTTTTTGCTATGATGTCTTCTCTTGATGGATTTTTACGTTATAATCAAGTACTTGTCAACAAGGAGGACATAATGAAAAATGCATTTACAACTAAGTGGGGCACTTTTGCCTACAAGAGAATGCCTTTTTAGATAATAAATGTAGGAGATACATTTCAAAGAGATATGGACCATGTTTTTTAAGGTCTCATAGGTAAGTGCATTTCATATATATGGATTATCTAATTATGTTTTCTAAAAATAGGGAAGACCACATCATGCACTTGCAACATGTATTTGAACATTGTAGAAGGTATGGACTTTCCCTCAATCCTAGGAAAATAATTTGTGTTACATAAGGGAAGTTACTAGGACATGTTATAACCAAAGCTCAGATTTTTATAGACCCTAATATAATAGATGCCATATCCAAAATAGAAACCCATAATAACAAAAAAGAATTAAAGTCTTTCTCTGGGAAAATCTATTTTGTGAGAAAGTTCATTTTTTGTTTAGAATAAATTTTGAATCTACTAAATGACATGTTGAAAAAGGATGTCATATTATTATGGAATGAAGAAACAAGGAAAGCCTTTAAGGACATTAAATAAGTAATTGGATAAGCAATAGTGTTGATAAGTCCTAATTTTACAAAAGATTTATATCTCTATTCTTTTGATTTTGATCATATAATATCTACTATTTTAACTCAAAAAATAGATGGATGTGATCACCCTATTGCATTTATGAGAACTAATTTTAAGAATGCCAAGTTAAAATATTTTTTGATTGACAAATAAGCACTTAATTTATTTAAGGCAGTTAAGAAATTTAGGCACTAAATTCTTAGGAATAAAGTGCATGCAATATTGATAGACCCTACCATTAAACTTAAGCTTAGTCAATGTGAACTAGGAGAGAGAATAGGTAAGTGGATGTCTATTCTCCAAGAGTATGATCTAGAGATACAAATTGCTAAGTTGGTAAGGTGTCAAGGATTGATTCAATTGATTTTCAATACTAATCCTAAAGTGAATGTTATGCAAGTGGACCAATAACATTTTCAACCAAATGATTGGTATGATGATATTATTCATCTTCTAATTAATGGTTATTGTCTTGTAGGATTGAGTAGAGATAAAATAAGAGCTTTAAGGCTCAAGGAAACACATTTATTGATCAAAGATGGAGTTCTATTTAGAAATATTTATGAAGGCATATACTTAAGATGTATTTCAAAAGAGGAAGCAACTAAGATCTTAATTACTTTTCATGAGAATCTTGGAAGTGGACACCCCTATGGAAAGACAATAGATCACAAGATCCTAAGAGTAGGGTACTATTAACCTACCATCTTAAAAGATGATTAAAAACATGTTAGAGAGTGTCATCAGTGTCAAGCCTTCAACACCAAGAATCCAAAAACATCTATGCCATTGAGACCAGTCATGATAGATAAACCTTTAGCTCAATGGGGATTAGACTTTGTAGGGGTCATCAACCCCAATTTTTTAGATAGACATAAATATATTCGCACTACTAATGATTACTACACAAGATGGATAGAGGCAATGGTAATCAAGCAATGTAGAATTGAATATGTGATCAAGTTCTTGGAAGAGAACATATACACTAGATTTGGGACACTAGTTTCATTAGTTTGTGATAATGGGTCAACCTTTATATCCATATAGATGATTGAGTGGGATTATGTTAATAATATAATTCTAAAGTTTTCATCAAACCATTACCCTTAAGGAAATGGAGTTTCATAGTCAAAAAATAAGAATTTGATGAAAGCCATTAAAAATTTTGTAGTTGAAAATCCAAGGACATGGCATAAATTGCTCAAATATGCTCTATGAGTAAATAGAACTAGGGTGAAGCAAGCACTGAAAGCATCACCATTCCTACTAGTATATGTTCAAGATCCAATATTCTCCATTACTCTCAAGTTTAAAAATTATAATTTCATGTAAGAGTACATGGAAGAAGATCAAGAATTTGAAAATTCAAGGCTACTTGACATCATTCAAATGGAGGATGCAAGGGAAGAAGCATTTTCCAAATTCAGCAGACATCAAACCAAAGTCAAGAGATGGTTTGACAAGCATTCAAAGATTAAGGTGTTCAAGCAAGAATACATAGTTCTTATTTCATAAAACTCCTTATAAACAAAAGGAAAACATGGGAAATTTACTCTTTTGTGGATTGGCCCATATCAGATTGTTGAGACATTGGGAGACAACACCTTTAAGCTCAAAGACTTGCAAGGAGAAGAGTTTACTTTGCCAAATAATGGGTATTAACTCAATCACTAATTATTTTTTATCCCACTCCAATTATTCATGGAATAACTTGTAAGACTAGTTAGAGTTAGTGTAGGTAGGTTTAGATTAGTTTATTTTCTATTCCTTATTTTTATATAGTGTTTGTAAATATTTGTTTACTTGATGTTTATTTGTTTGCTTGTTGTGTGTTTCCTTTCCTTTGATTTGTTCCTTGATTTTTTAAAGATATTTTTAAGCTCCAATTCATGTAATTTCTCAAAGGAAATTCATAAATCAAGAATGTAGGTGTGAACCTTAGACATTAGTTTATTATGGATTTTGGAAATTGGAGTTTGATGTTATGATTTGAAAAAATTGGTAAATATTGATATTTAGGTTAGTTATTTAAAATATTAAACCTTGTTTTGATCTAAGATTGGTTCTAATAAGGATTACACATTTGGGTGATGAATAATTGGAGAAAACTCATGTTATAACTTAAAGAACATTATTGCTTGGGATGAAGTTCATGACCCAAGATGATTGTCTAAAGATCAAACATTTGAAAATATCCTAAAACCTGACTAATTCTAGTTCCCAACCTTTTCTGAGAGCTAAATATATTTGAAAAATACAAAAAATAAGAGCTTTATTAGAAATTTGAAAAATTTCTAAGCAAATGTGATTATGGAAACCTCTACCAGGGCTATGGATGCTTGGCTAGTAGTGGAGCAATGACTTGAGTGGAGCCAAAGGTATCTCTGTCAAGGCTATAAGTGCCTGGATGGTATCAGATCAATTCCCAATCCTTCCATATTATAAAATCATGATTATTAATGAATATCTAAATATGCTATAAGCCAATGTTAATGATTAATCCCATGGTAATCAAATAAGGAATTAAAACACACACACACAACATGACTAAGTTTTGATGTTTGGACCTAATTATGCATGTGTAAGACTTGTTTTAATCATGAATTAATCTTAATAATGGTATTTAACCATATAAAATAAATAATCTAGTTATTAGTTCAAATAAAGAGTATCTGAGTTCTAACATTTTGTAATGTCTCCCCTAGAAGTCACCATTTGTTGATGTCAACATACCCCCATTTTTGAAAAATGAGGACCTTGGTTCAAATTCTATAAATTTGTGCTATAAATTAAACATCCTACTTGATCATATTGCATTATTTGAATATCATGCTTGATCTAGTTTACATTGGCATGTTATCATTTAATTTTCATTTGAATTTATCTAATATTGCTAATGTTGATATTTGTTTCCATGTTGAACGTTTAATGGAGTTCCATTTAAGTGAATAGTGTCTAAGGTTTTATACATTGATGTCCAATATTGAACCTTTATTTTGATCAAACTTTGGTATTTTAATTGATTAATTGAATCTATGTTTGAATCATGTAAAAACCTTAGTCTAATGTGTTTTAGCCTAGGTCTTTTTGAAATAGATTCAAATTTATGCAGGATCAAATTTGTGTAGGAACATTTCATTATGCCTCAGGCTTAGTTTAAATTTAATCCTAAATTTATAATCATGTTTATCAACATGATTAAAACCTTAGTATAAAATATTATGCTAAGTCCTTTAAAACCCAAAATCTCACCTAGACTATTTTATTGTTCGTAGGGACTAATTAAACACAAGAACATTTTTATAATTTAGACCTAGTTTAAAATTTAGCCTAAGTCATAATTGTATTTAATACAACAAAAACCTTAGTCTAAAAATTTATTCTAAGTTTTCTTTATTTTTCTAAGCCTTAACTTATTTTTTTTTAGGAATGAATCAACATGAGGATGCCAAGTGGAAAGATCTCAGAGCTTAGAAGGGAGATCAATGGTACACGAGAAAATACTTAGGTCAAATTATAAAATCTCTTGAGATGGAACATGGTAGTGAAAAGTGTCATAATCATGATGATGTGGTATAAATATCTAACAAGATAGGGTAAATTCAATAGGTCAATGTCTGCATAGGAATCCAAGAGTGACAAATGTCATGATCTTAGTGACTTATCCCAAAATCAATGATCTATGTTTAGCTAGATGTACAAATAACATAATCAAGTGGATTGAGATCAATAGAGTGCATTGATATATACAAAAGAGATCTAATGGTATGAGATGAGCTAGAATTTTTAAAGGGCCCAAAATAAACACTCTAGTGACAAGTGTCATAACCATGATGAATTAATAGAGATCAACCAATGGAATTTAATCTCTTGGATCTAGATATATGATAAGTGATGGGTTAATAATTCAAAGAAATCAAATCTAATGAGAGGATACCACATGATGAAAAGGTGTTAAGTGATGGAGTGTGTTTGTAATATATAAATAAAGCCCATGGAGATACCAAGTGGCACACTTTTAGGAGCTAAAATGGAAATCAATTATTCATGATAGAGTTAAGGCTAGGAAGAATTTTAAGAGATCAACTGTGTGAATTAATAATTATCTAAGATTGCACACAAAAGTGACACATGTATAAAAATGACAAATGGTCATATTTTAGAAATTAATGAATATTATGACATGATAATACTGTACAAGCAAGATAAGTTAGATTGAAAGATCTTGTGGACCCAAAGGCACAAAAGGTATAAATGTGCAATCTAAACATGTTGGGCCCCCTTTTATGGAAATCACATAGACCATGCCGACTAGACCTATTTTGGCATGAGGCAACCTTTGGAGTGGTTGATCCCCTTTTGTATATTTTGGCACCAACTAGAGGAGTCCTCAAGGATCCCATGCTAGCTAGCAAGTGTTTGTATGATGTTAGCTTTTAGGGGACATCCATACCAAGATTTATAAATGGTGGCTCAAGAAGTATAGATGTTGGAAGAGTGAATTAGGTGAGATAGTGACCTTCCAACAATAACTCATCATATGATGTGCACTCATCTAACCTAGGTAGTGTAGTGGAGCTGATAGAGTCATGACATCTCATCACTTGGCACACACTTGTCTAACTTGGCAAGGAAATACCCATTTTCCTATAAAAAAAGACTCGCATTTTAAGATCAGGAGGAGGTGACCAAGGTAGAAAATATCTAAAAAAATAGAGAGCCAATCTAATTATTTACATTATGCACAAGATATATTAGACATTTTTATTATATCCCAAGCTAGGCATTTTTATTATATCCCTAGGCATGAGTAACAATAAGAAATAGATATGCTCTATATCATATCTCAAACTTGTATGCTAAACTATAAAGTCAATGAAGAATTTGGTTGAAGAAATGATGCATTAATTCTTGAAATAGAGATAGCATAGTATCATGTTTTACACTTAGTGTTTTGATGGTAGGGGTATAGTTATTTGATTAAAATGTATTGTGATATGGAGGTTTAACCCTAGTAACTAATGGCATCCCTGTGCCATATAGAAATCTCAATCTACCTATAAATAAACTAAGTGTTGGAACAAAATTTTTCCAAGGCCCTAAGACCAATGCCTAAGCACTACTTTGAGGATGAGCACTTGAACCTAAGCCATATTTATGGCTTACCTAAGAAACCAAATGACTATATATTAAGCTATTCCCAGAACTATGCCATCAAGACCTTGACCTAACTAGTTATGGGCTTACACCTTAGGACTTCTACCATTGAAAAGGATCATGCCCATTGAACCCATTTTAAAGGAATTAACATAAGAAGGCCACTTGAACCCATTTGGATAATGTTTAAACCACATTAATACCCAAGTTGTGTCATGTTTCAACTAGTCCAATGCAGGCCCAGTCCCTTTTCTATTACATTTTGGGTGAGTGAACAAGGCTTGCACCTTATGTGAAATTGATGCCAGTGCAATAATTCATTAAATGTTATGAAACACACCCTTATATATTCATTCCTAGCTCCATCAAGTCTATAAATAGCTTGTTTTGATAGCTAAGTGCATGACTAAGCACAAAAGATAATCTAGTGAACTTTTCTACAACATTTTGGTTTAGTTGCTAGGACCCATGTTGAATTCCATTATTGCAATGGTGTAACATAAAAATGCTCTAACTATCACTCAAAAACATTAATCATTGGATAGATCAAGTTGAAGATAGTTTCATGTAGAAACATCCTACATATAAGGGATAGGAGTAAAGAAAATGGGTGAAATCCAACTTATATGATGATCTATATGAGGTGTTCTTTTATGAACTACATGAGCATGTGTATCAATGGTTGGTTGTCTACACTAATAATAGAAGGTTAAGCTACAACCAATACCTCAAGTGGAATATAAAGTGAATAGTGAGGTTGGAGAGCCTAGATGAATTTTGGATGCATGTTGTAGATAAGTGGTGTAGCAACATGTTGACCAACTACATGTTGGAGTTCACAGTGTCAACCTTATCATACCTTGAAGAAGTAGAGTATGAGTTTATTTGTGAGATAAGGTATGCATTTATAAGAGTGATGAACACTAAACTAAAAAATATTCTAGTAGATTATAGAATAGAAATTGTAAGAATGGAAGGCTAAAGTCCTTACATGTATGAGCAAGCATAAAAGGTGAGAAGGGGAAGTGTAGGTAAGGTGTGATAGAGGAGGAATAATAATATAACACCCAAGAGATCTAGAGGTTGAACTATAGTAAGTTAATGCATAATATGATGGAGGATTTAAAACTTATAAGTACTGAGAGGACCCATAGTGAGTGGGAGGGGCATGGGGAAGGATCCCTTGAATTTCAATAGTGTAAAAAGAGAGAGGAAGAAGGAAGAGACATGACTCAGTAGTTGGGTATAGGATGTAGTGGGTTCTTAAAATATGAGGCACTTGAGAACATAAAAAAATTAACTATTCCATTTGAACCTAAAGTGAAAGATCATGTACTAGATTCCCCATAATAAGATAGAATAATGATAATTGAACTTATTATCAATGTCAAATTTGATAAGATTTAACATTTGGATCAAGAGCTTATGATTAAACAAGTGATTCCATATGAGGAACAAAGTGAGGATACAATAAATTTAGTAAGTTTCAACCTAATAACCATAAACATAGGCATAAGCATTCCTATATAGAGGATGTTGGTTATGTCAACTAGGAAACAACCCATAGGAAGTGGAATGATACCATACGTGAGTGATATTACACTAAAAAGTTTAATAGTAAAATTGACAATGTTAGGATCAACAACCCAAACTACAATCAAAACTACTTGAGGGCAACATTCAATATAGACATAAGGAGGATAGGTACCTCAGAACTTAACGCCACCCCCTTAGCAAGTCTACTATGAGATGACAATACACTTGCCCAAATATCAAGGTGTAGAGAATGCCATGGAACATGTGATGAAGTGTGAGTTATAATGGCACACTTAGGGCATAATTTAGCCTAAGTGTAAGGCAACTTAGTTTATGACCAACCTATTGGATCACACCCATACTTAGTATCTAAATTTTGATCTGAACCAGGCTATGGTTGAATATAATGTGCTAAAGGAAGCCTTATTAAAAGAGTTTGATATCCCTAAATTTGAAAATTAGAGCATTGCAATGCTCAAAAAAATTAGCCAAGGGTTATCCAAGAGTGTGTACCTCTTTTATGCATGGTTTAAAACATTTCTTCTAAGCTTTTATATGATATTCACCCCTCCTTACATACACAATGGTTTGTTAGAGGCTTGCTAGTACCATTTAGATGAGTGTTATTCGCGAAGACCTTCATAGACCCCCATAAAGTGCTTGAAGCTGTGATCTAGGTTGAGGTAGTAAGAAACATCAATACCTAGATTATCCCATTCATGGAACCATAGATTACATCAATGGCCTCCCAACTACAGAAGCTAACCACTAGTTAAATATATGATAATCATAGTGGGTTATGGTGCACTAACTATGATATTAAGGGGTATAGCAAGATTAATTACCTATGAATAAATGTCCACACCCTACTTCTTAACTATGAAGTTTGTCATGGGATATAAGACTCTTGAAACTTTCCTCTATTATAGTATATTAGCTAAGTAAACACCACCATTTACTACAAAATGTGTGATGCCTATACACATTCAATAATGAACTATAGAGTCATTGATGAGATGCACCAAAACATGGAGAGAGGCATGAGGTATGAGATGAAATCAAGTGGTGGTCATGAAGGTTAAGGAAATAAATGTTATGGCCAAAACAATATGGGGTATGGGAATCATTGAGGCACACGTGGGCAAAGAGGATGACGTGGTGGAGGAAGATTCCCACCATGATCATGTTACAAGTGTGGGTTAACTAAGCACTATCAATGTGACTATTCCATGCACCTAATATGTAGGTATTATTGAGGACCACATGTAGTCAAGGAATGCCCAAACTTGTACAAAATGATGACTCAAGGTTAGCATAGTGTAGACAAAGGTGAAATAATGGTGAGGCATGAGTCCAAGGAGGAAAGGTGGTCTCTCAAGCCATAGTAGACTTGTAAGGACATGCATAAGGTACAAGCCACAACCTAAAGTGGTTTTACCACTTAGACACCTAATTTACCAACTCAATAACTACACTTATAGTATGGTGAGTCAAGCTACACTAAGAAAAAAATGTGACCCAAACCAAAAGATACACCCTATCCCAATCCCACACCCAAACCCACATGATAAAAGGACATCCTATAACAAGCCATAAGCATGCTACAAAAATTTTAAGGTGAAATATAAGTAGCCATAGATTTAGAGGCACAAACTACCATGTTGCATAAGAAGTAAGACAAATAGGAGGCTAAAGTTTAAGAGTTGACTGAAATCCTATGCTTCCTATAAACCAAAGGAATGCTACCCCTAATAAAGGATTTTCTATTAAAATACATAGGGAAGAAACCTAAAGTAGAGGCTATACCTCTAATGATTGAGGTTAAAGTGCCATATATAGAGCAAGAACATGAAGTAAGGCATAATCAAAATGTTGAGTATGACCAAGAGTTATTAATTGATGCCATCATCAATGGGTGGTCAGTTTGTGAAGTATTAGTGGATAAAAGCATAGAGGTCAATATTCTAACCCAAAACACTTGGAAAAATATGGGACAACCACCCTTGAGACCCTTACTTCACATGATGCTCATGAAAAGCAAAAATTGAGTGCATCCTATTAGGATATCGAAGGGCACTATTATATATATTATGGGCACTGAGTTCTAAGCTAGCCTCAAGGTCATTAAGTTGGCAGAGTAGGACAAATATCCAATACTCTTGGGAAGACCATGGTGCTATGATAAAAATGTAAAAATGTACTTTAAGAAGCACTACATGAATTTTGATAATGGAAAATAAAGTTGGTGATCCTCTTATCAAGTGATCAAGGGCCCACATATGTAGAGATTGTTAATCTTGAGGACAAAATCAACCAAATTTATAACATCAAACCACAAGGCACTAAGAAGCTCAACCCTAATGAACAAAGCATACTCAAATGAGAGGATGGATAATTAGCCTCTGATACAACTAATGTAGCCTAAAAATGATGGGTCAAAGAGGCTTATGAGGTCACTATTTGAAGGTTCCACCTAGTGCACACATCTGAGCCAAGGCTACCCAGGATGGTTAGTTAGGACTGAATACCCCAAGAAGAAATGGGTTCCCCACACTCAAAAGGTGGAGAAAAGGGTACTATGGATTAGTAAATGGAAGCTTGAAATGATCCCAAAGTATGAAGGGAACTATCCCATAGAAATGTATGTCTATGACATTGAAACCTACATCCCCAAGGAGGTAGATCAAATGGGAACACTATTGCATACCTTGAAGTGCACTAATGATCACTAGTGGGTAGTGTACAGACTTAACTTGCCAACTTGGAAAGATGTAAAGGCATCCATATAAACTAGGTTTGGAAAAAGTAATGAGTACTTGGATATACCCTCCTACTTAGGTGATTCAGACCCAATCACACATGTGCAATTATGTGAAGAAACCTAGATTTTCTATGAAAAAAATGTGCCAAAAGGATTATGGGTGTACACCTTTTATAGGACCTTTAAAATTTGGGCACAAGTATGATACATTATAAATGAGACATGCCATGAGACAAGAAATTAGGAAATACTCAAGGAAAGGTTCATTCACACCTTTTCCTTTTCTTTATAGAATTTAGAGCTACTAGAGCCACTACAAGTCATATGTAGGGTAATGTTTGAGGAAACTGCCATCCTAAAAGAACACCTTATGGAAATGTTTTGGGAGAAAGGACTAACACTCCTAACATTATTTAGAGAGACGGTGCTCAATAGTGACTCCAATAAAGAAGATGATGAGACTAGGAAAGAGCACAATTGGAAGGCTCTAATAGGTAGAAAAAAAATTGTGTGCCTTATGGATGAAAACACATCAAATGATGAAGATATAACACATATTCAAATTTAAACAATAGAGGGGACAAGACAAGTTGATAAATCCCATTAAGAGAGAAATGAACCCCACCATGTGCCACTCAAGACCACTAAAGTGGACCTTAGTGCAAAAGATGAGTCAAATATCACAACTATAGGTTTTTAATGGTTTGAGTCTAAGATAACACAAATCATAGACCTCTTGAAATAACTTTAGGACTTGTTCTTATGTAACTACAAGAAATGAAGGACTTCTACCCTTCCCTTGGCAAAATGAGTATTACTCTAGTGGATGGTGTGAGGCTAGTCAAGAAGTGCATATATCAGATGAATCCCAATATTCATGCTAAGGTAAAGATGGAGATTGATGGATTTCTAGTGGCCAACATCATCTACCCAGTATAAGGATTTAAATGGGTAAGCCTAATGGTCATCATCATCAAGAAGGATGGGCATATACAGATTGGCATCAATTACAAGATGTTGAACACCACTTACATCAATGATCCATTCTTTACCTCATTTATTGATGAGGTCTTGGATGGAGTCATAGGCTATGATATTTACATTTTCACTTATGAGTTTTTGAGTTACCATCAGGTGTAGATTGAGGAGGAGGTTAAGCCCAAAATAAAATTTATGATTAAATGGGGTTATTTTGATTATAATGTGATGCCCTTTGGACTCAAGAATGTGCCAGCCATATTCTCTAAGGTAGTGATCACTACCTTCAAGGACATTATCCATAAGTTATTATAAGTGTATCTCAATGATTGGACTATATATGGTCTTGTAAAATACCACTATGACAATCTGTGCCTCATGTTTGAGAGGTATAAGTAGCTCTATAGCTCTTTAAATATGATTAAGTGCATCTTCACAACTCTATTTAGGATATTACTCAAGTAGATCTTCTACAAAGAAGGTTTGCTTATTAATCTAATGAAGATATCCATCATAATCTAGCTCTAGACTCCCTTAATGTAGGACATTCACATATTTCTAGGCCATTATGACTACTATAGGAAGTTCATATGGAGATATACAAAGATCATAGTGCATCTAAAGGAGATCTTGTGTAAGGATGGCCCATTATACTTGGGTGAGGCATAAGAGGAAGCCTTTGAAACATTGAAGTTGAAGTTAACTATCACGTTAATTTTACAATTTCTAGATTAGACTACTCCATTCCATGTCCATGTTGATGCTTCAAGATTTGCCATTGGCACCATAATGGCATAACTAGGTGATGGAAAGATGGACCACCCCATCTCCTTTACAAGAAATAAATTGACATAAGTAGAGTAAAATTATACCACCACTAAGTGAAAGGTTTTAGCAATGGTCTATTCCTTACAAAAATTTAGACAATACCTAATGACAACCCCATTCATCTTTTTCATAAATCATGAGGCACTCAAGTACCTTGTGAATAAACTTGTTTTAAATGGGTGCATATGCTAATAGATTGTTCTCTTCTAGGATTTCTAATTCTCTATAGTCATTAAACTTGGGAAGCAGAACTTGGGGCTAAACCATTTTGCCTGCATCAACTCCAGTGATGCAGTGACATTGATTGAGGATGACATGTTAGATGCATAACTATATCGAGCTTAGCATGTCTTAGAAGATCTGGTAGAGATTATTTCTTTTTTAATGTCTGTACTTGTAACCTAGACCTTGTCAACTAAGGAGAAGAAACAACTTGTGGTCTATGTCACCCCCTTATAACTCATTGAGGGGGAACTATATAAATTAAGTAGGGATGAAGTCATACACTGATGTGTTTTGGAGAAAAAATGGGACTCCATCCTATAAGAAGTAAACAAAAGGATCACATGAGGCCATTTTAATAGAGATGCAATGGTGCATAAGTTATTGTAGTCAATATTATCATGGCCAAGCCTATCCCAAGATGCCAAGGAGTACTCTAAGGCATGTGATGTATGCTAGTACACTAAAAAGCCCAACCATCAAGATGAGATGCCTCTACTACACCACTAACCTATCACATGTATTAGGATAGGAATAGCCAACTTATGGCTTAATTATTCCTCTTTGATGCTATATCACATTTCTCTATGCATTCATTTGGTTAATAGGTTGGCCTATGGAGTAACCATGGCCTAGATAGACTATATATAGGAGGTAGTGGGTAATTATTTATCATCATATTATGAATTTTGCTCTTATTGAAGCTTGTGGAGGTTTCCCCCTCAAAGTGGCTTGTCTATTATCATATATTACAATATATTCTAGTAATATTTGGATTTATTTGTGTTATTTTACTTTATTGTTGAAGTAATTTCATTACAAGTGGTATCAGAGCTGCGATTTGGGCAATCTTGTGGGTGAAACCCTAATTTTTTAAATTTGTCTATATCTAAGAAATAGTTGATAATTTCTTTGTAATTTTTTATTGGAGGTGAGAAATCATTAAATTAAGCTTCCATTAATATTTCATCTCATTTGGATCTATTTTACAAAATTTATCACCATTTTAATTTTTTTAATAAAATTACTTTATAGTGCGCAATTCAAAGAATTTTTTTGAGTTATTTACATTTTTGGAAAGATTAGAAAAAATTGGCTAGGGTATGTTCTTTGTATGTTTTTATTTGAGGCTGAAATAAGTCCAAAATCACTTGGTCAAAGTTGGGTCAAAAGTGCCAATCAGGGTCGACATCATAAAACCCTTTTATGGCAGGTCCACAAACTTGGGGCAAAGGAAAGTGTGCTAAAACTCTAGGTAAAACTCCTAATAAGGAATAAATGGAGTTATAATGGGGATGTACTAGATCCTTTGTACTAGGGTTCTCTGACATAGATCACAAAGTGAGCCAGCTTGACTATAGTGTGCAAGGCATTCAAAGTGAGGTGCAAGGCATACAATCTAATATGAAATCCATAAAAGATAGTTTGGTAGATATCATGATGGATTTGAAAAATAATTAGTCAAATAATCTAACTATGACTATTACATAACCCCACTAGAGTGGTTCTCCCAACCAGTCTACTTCAAATCCAACTACACTGCCACAGAGGAACCTGTTACCAAAGGTGGATATGCACAAATTTTATGGAAAAGATCCACTCAATTAGATCAACCAAATGTATAATTTTTTTGATTTGCATCAGATCTTAGGTGGATAGAAGGTTACCATGGCATCCTTGTATCTTGAACCTGATCAATTCATTTTGTATCAATGGTTGTGTGCTCAAAATAAAAAGACGACTCTCAGTGTCACTTGGTCAATTTTTACAAAGGAACTATAATTACACTATGGCAATAGTGTGATAGAGAATTACTTTAGACAACTAGCAAAATTATGATAGACTGGCTCTGTCAAGGATTATATTCATCATTTTTATAAGCTATCCTTATGTGTGGAGACAATTTTTGAGGAGAAATTGAATGACCTATTTTTGGGTGGACTCAAAGACCACCTTCAACATGAGGTACACATGTTTAATCCACTTAAGATTTCTAATTCTATTATCATGGCACATATATTTAAGGAAAAATTCATATCCAATAAGAAGCAACCATTCACTCACTTCAAAGATCATAGCATATCGACACCAACATTTCCTCCACCTACCAGATTGACCCCTTAGCAAATTAAAGAGAAACATGCAAAAAGATTATGTTTTGGTTGTGAAAACAAGTGGAGCAAAGGACATAGATGTGATGATAAGAAGTTATTATACATTGAGGTATCTAATGAAGATGAAGAAGAAGATGATGCCTCCAATGATGATGAGGAAGAGATAGAGGAGGTACCTAAATATTCCCAACCTACAATCTCTTATCATGCACTTGCAGGTATTATCACTCCACAAACTCTTAAGGTGGTGGGTTTCCTCAAGAAATAGAAGGTGAAAGTGTTGATTAATTTATAGAGCACATATAACTTCATTAACCATAAGTTGGCCACTTGATTAGACTATTTCATTTACCTAACACTAGAATTTTAGGTCATGATTGTAGATGGTGGCACAATTAATTGTTTAGGAAAATGCCATAGTATTAAGTTTGTTATGGGTGAGTACAATCTCAATTCTCCTATGTTTTCTATTCCCATGGTTAACACAAACATTGTTTTGGGAGTCTAATGGCTCACAACCTTGGGTACCATTGAGATGAACTTCCAGGAACTATTCATGTGCTTTCATTCTGAAGGTAGGAAAATTGAACTACGTGGATTATAGGCAAAATCTCCATAATTGATTAGTTCACATCAGATGACCAAGATTCTAAAAAAGGGGGTAGAGGGAATTATTGCAAGATTATTTTCCATATAAGTTCAACCCACACAAACATCTACACATCCTAATCTATAGATGATTCTTGATGACCACCCATCTATTTTTAGGGCCATGCCAAAAGGACTACCACCAAAAAGAGAACATGATCATGCCATTCAACTACTTCTAGGGAGTCAACCACCAAATATCAAACCATATAGATATCCATATGCATAGAAGAGTGAAATTGAAAAGATGGTCCATGAGATGTTGGAGGTAAGGATCATCTAGCACAACCAAAGTGCATATTCATCACCAATGGTCATGGTGTAGAAGAAGGATGACACATGGAGGATGTGCCTAGATTATAGGGAACTCAAAAAGTACACCATGAAAGATAAGTTTCCTATTCTAGTAATTGATGATTTAATTGATGAGTTACATGGTGCTAATTATTTCACAAAATTGGATCTTCACTCAGGGTACCATCAAATTCGAATCAAGGATGAAGATGTTCATAAAACTGCTTTTAGAACACATGAGGGCCATTATGAGTTTTTGGTAATGTCTTTTGGTCTTACAAATGCATCATCTACTTTTTAGAGATTGATGAAAACTATTTTTAAGACTTATTTAAGGAAGTTTGTGATGGTTTTCTTTGATGACATATTGATTTATAGTTAGACATGGGAAGCACATCTACAACATGTGAAATAGGTGTTGATAGTTTTAGAGAAGCATCAGCTTTATGCAAAGCCATCCAAATGTGCTTTTGGAGTATAGGAGGTAGAGTACCTAGGTCACATTATTTCCCATGAAGGTGTCAAAGTTGATCCCTGAAAGATCAAAGATATGATGGAATGGCCCATGCCAAAAACTCTCAAAAACCTCTAAGGGTTCATAGGACTAATAGGTTACTACTGAAGATTTGTGAAAGGTTATGGCAGCATAGTGGCTCCACTCACTGCATTTCTAAATAAGGATGCCTTCCATTGGAATTATGCCACCACCAAAGCATTTATTAAACTAAAAGTAGCTATGTGCACCACTCCAGTTTTGGCTACTCCAAACTTCTCAAATACATTCATTATTGAATGTGATGCTTCTGGATCTAGGTTGGGAGTGGTACTAATGTAGGAAGGAAGACCCATTACATTTGAGAGTCATTAATTCAAAGGTAAGAATCTAAAAAAACCTATCTATGAGAAAGAAATGATGGCTATTCTTCATGTAATTAAATAGTGGAGGCCCTATCTGATGGGTAGACACTTTAAGGTGAAAACAGATCCTGATAGTCTCAAATACTTTTTGGAGCAAAGATTATCATCTGAGGAACAACAAAAGTGGGTAACCAAAATGTTGGGTTATGATTTTGAAATCATATACAAGAAGGGTAAAGATAATGTAGTAGCAGATGCACTATCCAGATGGGATACATCCATAGAAGCATTACTTTGTGTAATGTCCATGTAAGCATATTGGGTGGATGAAGTCAGGTTAGAATGGGAGCAAGACAAGGATACATAGGTTCAAATTCAAAATCTCTAGAAAGGTAATTTATCCTTTGAAAATTTTTATTGGAAATTTAATTTCCTATGGTATAAGGGTAGGTTATACTTGTGCAAAAATTTAGAGCTTAAGCATAAGATTCTTGCAGAGTTAAATGCATCTCCAATTGGGGGACACTCAGGGTTCTTGAAAACTTATCATAGAATTAAGAATGAACTATTTTGGGAAGGAATCAAGGGAGATGTACAAAAGTTTTTGGTAAAATGCTTGATATGCCAATAGAATAAAGGTGAGATAGTTAAGACCCCAGGTTTGTTACAACCATTAGTAATTCCTAGTCAAAGGTGGGAGGAGGTTTCCATGGATTTCATCATAAGGGTGCCTTGTTCTAAAGGTAATAATGTTATCTTGGTCATTGTGGATAGGCTTACAAAATATGCCCATTTTTGTGCTCTCTCACACCCATTTTTAACAAGTATAGTAGCAACTATTTTTTTGGAAGCAATTCTCAAATTACATGGAACCCCAAAAATAATTGTAAGTGATCATGATCCTATTTTCACTAGTAATTTTTGGACTGAGCTATTTTCCTATTTGGGTACTCAGCTAGGTCATAGCTCATCTTACCATCCTCAATTTGATAGATAAATAAAAGTGGTTAACAAATGTTTAGAGGGGTATCTCTATTGTTTTGTATCAGATAAATAGGAATGTTGGGTTAAATGGCTACCACTTGTAGAATGGTGGTATAACACATCTTTCCATACCTCTTCTAAAATGTCTCCATTTATATCACTATATGGTTACCATCCACATTCCATCACTTCTTATTTAAAGGTACAAACCAAGGTTCAAGATGTGGAGGAGCATATTCAACATCAACAAGAGGTTTTGGCTAGTTTGAGAGAGAATTTGGCCTTGGCACAAAATAAGATGAAGCAACAAGCAGATCAACACCGTAGTGAGCAAAATTTTGAGGTGGGTGACTGGATATTTTTATGTTTATAGCCTTATAATTAGATGTCCTTGAAGCAATAGAAAAAGGACAACAAACTTGATCCTAAGTATTATGGCCCTTATCAGGTTCTATAGAAATTTGGAAGTGTGGCTTATAAACTTGAGTTACCTCATTTATCTCACATACACCCAGTATTTCATGTTTCCTATTTGAAGAAGGTCATTGGATAGAAAGTTTTAGCCTAGATAGAGCTCCCAAAACTAGATGAAGAAGGATGAGTCATTTTGGAACCGGAGAAGATCCTCCAAACATGTACTAAGAGGTTGAGAACCATAGAGATTAGGGAATATATAATCAAGTGGAAGAACCTGAGTAGTGAAGATGCAACTTAGGAAGGTGAAGACTTTTTGCAACAAAATCTAGAGTTGTTCAACATTGAGGACAACATTGGTTTGAAGGGGAAGGGCATGCTATGCCCCTAACCTATTGCATGTATTAGGATAGGAATAACCAACTTATGGCTTACTTATTCCTCTTTAATGCTATATCACATTTCTCTATGCATTCATTTGGTTAGTAGGTCAGCCTATGGAGTAACCATGGCTTAGATAAACTATATATAGGAGGTAGTGGGTAGTTGTTTATCATCATATTGTGAATTATGCTCTTATTAAAGCTTGTGGAAGTTTCCCCCTTGAAGTGGCTTGTATATTATCATATATTCTAATATATTCTAGTCATATTTGGATCTATTTATGATATTCTACTTTATTGTTGAAGTAATTTCATTACAAGCTCTCATTCCCATTCTTGCCCAGGTGCCATTTGAAAAATGGGCCATTGACTTTGTTTGGATAATCACTCTTGCAACATGACACATAGGTGCAAGATACATTTTAGAAGCCACTAACTATTTTACCAAGTGGGCCAAAGTCATATCAACCAAAGATTACATAGCCATGAAAACCATGTGTTTTATATGGGAGAGCATCATAAGTTGGTATGGGTGCCCATTGAGTTTGACTAGTGATAGGGGCACTCATTTCATTAATGATACAATGTTCATCCTTATAATTGAATACATGATGGCACACCACAAGACCACCCCATATCATCCACAAGCCAATAACATAATTGAAGTCTTTAACAAAATTTTAGGAATGTGTTTGACAAAGATATGTGACATTAGTCACAAGGATTGGGATGATCATGTTTTAATGATACTTTGGGCATACCACATAACCTATATGCACATAAACAAGGCTACACCATTTCTAATGGTGTTTGGTGTTGAAGCAATTATGTATACACATAATATTGTCAAACTTTTATTGATTTTTGATACTTCATATCTTAAAAAACATGTCAAGTCTCAATACCTCTAAGTTCATGCCTTAAGGGGTGCACTAATAAAGGGGTGGGCAGACCATTGGTGCTTTTTAAGATTATTGTTCCTTTTTCCACTTGCTATCTACACACTAGCTCCCTAAAACCCTGAGCCCTAGGCTTTTTCTTCTCTTTCCTATCCATTTTAGTCATTGTCATGCTTTATTCCTTTATTTCTTTCCTTATTACCCTTTTTATCTATTCAATAAACTAGGTTGAGCTAGTGTATTCTAGGGACACTTTAGCTTTTTTGACTTGTTTGTATCCTGATGGACCTAACACAAACTTTAGGCATTAGCCCAAGAATGTACTAGGTCAACTTGGTCAACCTAGTACAGTCGACATATCTGAATGGTTTTTAGGAAAGATACTACTATATATAAGGTAATTTCCCACCATTTATGATAATAGAAGAATCAAGTGAAAAAGTGCAAATGAACATCTACTTATTGACCTTTATACTTGAGGAATAAATATTTAGGGTTTAATAATTTATTTGGAGCTTTGATCTTGTCTTGTGGAGAAGTATTTTGGATGCTTAGGTAGGTCATGTATCCTAGAGATGATTTATCTTGGTTATCCTTGCAAACCAAAATAATCTCTTATGAATCACCTTGGCTAAGGGAGAGGTTGAGACTCGGTAGGTTCATCTTCAAAGGTAAGTATTCATAACTTTATTTCTCCTTTGTAAGAGTAGATAGATAATGCAATATGTATTCTTCTCTTCCATATATAAGGATTCTATATACATTGACATGTGTATATTTCTCTTATGCATGTTTAGTTTAGTTATTATTATTATTTTTTTCTAACACCCACTTTGTGCCTCAAGCTTTGGTGTGCACTAGATTAGTTTAATTTTCTTGTTATTAGAATAGTTTACTTTATTGTTTATTAACATAACTAAATATCAAATCATAGGGATCTTTTAGGGTTATGAAATTATGTTAGAATTTAGGCTTTAGAACCCTTCTTAGCATGATGTGTTGTGACAAATGATACAAGTGATCCCCTAATTAGGTCTAATAGATCCCCATATTGGTCACAATTCTACTTAATAAGTGTATACCCAATCACAAGTATAGGTGTACTCTATCTTATTTGATCTAGGATTAATTCATTATGCATCATGTCATTTTGATTGCATACATTCTAGTGAACCTAATGTGAATCCAACCCTTATTAGATTTGTTTAATTTTATTTCATTTATTTAATTATTTTGTCATCATTTATATCATATATTTTATCATACTAATTTGATTCTATTGACCTACTTTTGTTTTTCTTTGTGCTTAAGAAAAGGAAACTAAATTGAGCAACTTGACCTGGTATAAGTTTTTAACACTTTTTAGAATACTAGTTTGACCTGATTAACCTAGTGTATTATTAGTCACTTTGTATTAGTTTCTATACAGCTTGATCGATCAGCTTGATTGAGTACAAATTTTAGTTTCTAAACTTTCAAATCATCCTACTAGGTCAACCAGCTTGACCTAGTACATTTCTAGACTTCCAGTCCAACTAACTAGGTCAACCAGGTTGACTTAGTGTAGTTTCAACACTTTTTTAGTAGAATTTTATATTTCTTGGTCAACTAAAATGACCTAGTTTATAGATCAAAAATTTTCCATCTCTAAACCATCAAGAGTAGAGATGGTACCAAGACCTCAAGTTTTTGAGGAGCTCTGTGGGACTATGCTCATAGATCATGCTATGATCTGACCTTACCATTTTTCTAAATTTCATGACTCCCATCACTGGTTCACTCCTAAGGTTAGTGCAACCCTCCTTAGACCTTCTATTGATCCCACTCCTCCCATAGTGGAATCTATGTCAAAACCAATTATTATTGCTTCTTCCACTACTGATGAACCTACTTTTACTTCCATTAGTACTCTTATTCAGTCTACTTTCATTCCTTCTCCCTCACCACCTTCTCTTGGTGATGGCTTGCTTCCTTTTCCCAAGATGGATCCTTTACTTGCCAAATGGGTTGATGACCCATCTCCTTCTTCATCCACACTTATTACACCTCCCATAAGTGTTTCTCCTAAGAATACTCATAAGCATATTTGTCGATTCCATGGGACAAATAATCACTCTTCTACCCATTATCATAAATTAAGGTAATATATTTATACTTTGCATCCTTCTTCCACATCAATAGACACTACCATACCTCTTCCAATTATTCTTCATGAACATATACCTAAGTATGGTGAGAGGTATTGTCTATGACACCAATACAACACACATCACACTAATCATTACCGTATCCTTCAAAAACATCTTAAGGATCATCTTATATATATTATTGTACCTTTTGCCATTCCTCCCATAGGTCATTCTTGAAATAAGTATCCTCCTTCTTCTCCCATAACTACACCTCCTATGGTCCATTCACCACCTTTTATGCCTCCACTTATGGTTCCTTCTCCTCTTGTGGACCCTCCTTCACCCATAGATTCTTCTCCACTGATGATTTCAACATTTCCCATAGATCTATTCCCTTAAATTATAATGACCATACTTCACCCAATTCCCCTCCTTAGCATGATCTAATGGGTATTCCTACTTTTTCAATTAAGGAGATTAGAAAAGAAGTATTTGCCTAGTTTTCAACAAAAATTGGTGAGACATTAACAGCAATTCATATCCAACTTCATAGAGATTTATCTGATGTCTTGGATAATGTGTGTGGATAGATTTACCAGTATTTATGAGCACATGTATGGTGCTTTATCATTTAAATTTGAATTGGACATGTGCTTCAATCTTAGTTTTATCTATTTTTGATTATATCATTTGAAATTATGTCAAATTATTTCTTATCATATCTCATGTTGTCCCTTCTTATTGTACTATAATTAGTTTTGATTATTTATATTTTGCATATACTTGTCTTTTCCTTATCATTGCTATTTTTTATTTATCATTGATTTCTTTTCCTTTAAGAGTTTTTCTCAAACCTCTCCCCTTGTATCTTAATGATTATTTACTCTCTTATCTTTATTTTTCATAGATAATTGTCATGGTGACTTGGTCATATCTACCCTGTCCCTTTTTGGTTATTATCTCCTTTTACCATGTGATAAATTAGAAAATAATATTTCTCATTACTATTTACTTTCATTGGTCCTCCTTTGGATCTCCTTTTTCCTTTTTCTTTTTCTAAAAACTATGCATATCCATGGTTAAGAATTGAGATCACATACTTGTTTATTATCAAGCCTAAGTGTCCTAGTCAGTCTTTTGTCTTAGGTTACATAGATTTATTTAGCCTTATCCTACAACTCATTCATGTGTATCTCTATCTCTCTCATGTTTGGTCTTCCAATTCCATATGGAGGGGGAATCTTAAAAATACTTCAAAATAAAGTTAAAATTCATATCATTTAAACAAAAGGTAATGATATCAAAAAGGCAAAAATATTCTCAAAAGTGAAATCACACTAAAAGATGTGATTCAAAGCACATATACTTATTCCAGTCAAATCTCAAACTCCAAAGTTGGCTTCAAAATAGAGCTGAGGCCCTTTGGGGTGTGGTATGATATTAGATTAGAAGAGGAGGATTAAAAAAAATCTTAGTGCTACCTACTTTATCACACCAGTACCCAATCTTTGTAGTAGACCGATGGCTCTGTAAGGGGTCTTCAGTAGTGGGGAACACATCATGGGGAGATAGGTCTATTTTACTTTTATTTTTACCTATCTACCTTTATTATTTTGTCTTATTATCACACTTATCTTCCCATAAATCTTTGTGTCTATAGGGAATAGGTTTACTTTGTACATAGATAACCACTAGTCACTTAGTGTCTTCTCATGTCCTCAGTATGCCTCTTACCTCCTAAGGTATTATCATAAGATGCATAAGTATTTGATTTTTACATTATCTTTTACATTACCTTTCCTTATATTTCCTCTTGGGAAATATTTTTTATCTTTTTGATAACTCCCCTTGGGATTTCATTTGTGAGTTACTTTGTAAGATCATAGATAGGACCTGACATTCCTTACAAATTACCTCCTTTTTTATCCTATTATCGACATCATTGATTTATTAGTCCTAATCCTTATACTTACCAATGCTATTTTGGTACCCCTTGGGATTTATTTTGTGAGTTTTAGTGTAATACCATGGATAGGACCTGAGCCTCCTCACAAAATAAAAAAAATTCTAATAAATAAGCCACCATCCAAATTACATGTGTCAAGTCAGAGATAAGATTAGATTTATTATGAGGTTACACATCATTTTATATACTTCCCATCTTGATATTTAGTATGTTTTATGATTACTTAATTTTTCTTTCACCTTTTATTTTCTAAGTGCATGTAAGATTACAATCATTTCTTGAATTTCTCATACTTCCCATCTTGAATTATTATGATAAATTGATGACCAATTTTTTGAAAATTTTGTTTCTATTTTATACTTCCCATCATGAAATAGTATAATTGATTGACTTAATTTTGATTTGATTTTATTACCATTCATGCCCTTTTCATCCTTTCCATTTTATTACTTTGTTTGTCATACTTCCCAACATGATATTTAATATGATTTTACTTTTTTTAATTTGGTACCAAAATCTTTCACATTGGTTTACAAATAAATACCCCTTTACCATCTTGTTTTACATTCTCTTGGTTCTTTATACTTAGTCATTTTTCATGTGTTTACACATCTCCTAGCTTGAATTAGTGTGTAGTGCATTTTTAATTGATTATATTTTTCTAAGTCTTTTTGCCTATTTCTTTTTAAAACCATGCATGTGTTATCCATAATGCTAGAAATGAAACCACATCACATATATTTCATATAACATATACAACAAAGCTAAATTCATGTTTTAGAAATAAATATATCCAAGACAACATACACAACCAACACCAATAAGCCAAAATGATACATCATATATATATCTCAAGAGTTTGATACAACATATACAATCATATACAAAGCCTCAACACTAGGTTTGATCCCCACCATGTCTATCTCATGTCCTAGCCAAACTGCTTGCTAAGGCCTTGGTATAAATCTTATGAATAGTACCCTATAATGAGGTAGTCCAAGATGCCAATCCTTTTACCTATCCATATAAATGTTTTATCTATACTTATGCATGTACTAACTCAGTAGGGGTCTATACATGTGCCTACATCAAATGGGTTTGAATTGCCATATATGCATGCATAATCTATGTCACTATATCTTGATGCATATCTCTCTCATCAGCTAGGGCCTACCAAACCTACCTCTCCCATACACCCATTTTTTCTGGTGGTTTTTCCCTCTCTCTACATCCATATCTTCCTCATAGCCTCTCCCTCTAGTCTGAACTAGCTCACCTGATATGGGAAAGATGGTATACTTATATCCTCTAGTGTCATGGGGTCATACAACTATATAATCTCATCTAAGATGTCATGGAGTGCTCCCATAACTAGGGACCCCCATCTCTCCTCTTCATCATTAGGTATGCCTAAAACATCACATTAGATATATATTAATGATCATAGTCATATATCATAATATCTATCTATCTGCCAAATAATAACTTAAGCAATACATTAATCATAATTATTCTTACCTATCTATGTCTTAGCTCCTATGGTCTCACCATCTGCACAATTGCCTAGCATGATCTCCCCATCTACGTGGCCTCTAGTACCTCCTCTATTTGTTACCTTCTCAACTCAAACCCAATTGTCATGGCTCATGTCCATCTTAGCCTTCATCTAAGTGGTCTCTTTATCCTCTCCTCTATCACCTATATTGAATCACCAAAGATGATGATGGTCTCCACTCTCTTCTCTTACTTTAGTCACTACTGTGTCCTTGGTAACCATGGCTCATTTCTCTATGGAGCTCATGGTGGTAGATTTAATATCTCTACCCTTACTTACACCTCTTCCTAGTGTACCCTTCTTTATACCTAACTAGTCCATGGTCACTCCTGACATGGTCTCAATGTTAGTCTCACTATTAGTGGTTTAGGTCCCCTATTCCCTCATGGCTCTCTCACATGACAAGTCCACTACTTGGGCATGATTATCAGTGTTGTTATATTATGTAGACCCATCTATCCTAGCACCCATACCATTAGATGTGGTTCTCTCCACCATGTATAGTGACTTATCACCTCTTTCCTCTCTAACATTTATCTAACTATATCATAGGTCTCCCAAGTAATTGTTAGCTACTCATATGGTCACCACACTATGTTTGTATGTCTTACCATCTATAATAATAACATGTAGGGCATGACCCATGCTACTTGGTCCTCCCTTCATCTCCTCTCTAGAGGTGACCTATTATCAATCATATTGGGCAACCCATCTAGTCGATACATAAGAAATATTTCATATATCCATGCTATCAGTAGTATGATTAGTCTCATTGTCTTATGTCCTCTGACCTACATCTGAAATAGATCATGAACAAGCTGGACCCATATGATAGAGACCATATCATATAACACTCCTTCCTCCAGCATCATCCTACTCAAGGCTATCATGTATAGTGGTACCTTGCCATCTGACTTATGATAGATCACTCACTATGTCATAAGGCCTATCACCACCTTTTGGAGATCTAGAATTTGTGATATATACACATCATCCATACTCACTCTTCACCTTAATAATATCATATTTAAGCCTATAACCCACATGGCTAAGGCTCCCCTCTCCTCTATGCTATCTAGTATCCCTATGATCACTGGCAATCTTACTATGGGTAGTCTAAAGATGTCATGGACATCCTCTTGTGTTATAACCACCTCTATCACATCACCATCTACCTCTCATCTAAAGGTGTAGGTTAGATATTCCCAACAACCAAAGAACATGACCAACACATCCACACTTAGGGGGATTCTTCACATATCCATTATACCTCCTAGACTTATGGCTATCATTCTAGCTTTGTCTCCATTTGTCAACCTCTCTAACAAATCTAGTAACCGTGACACATCTAGAAATCTTTAGAACCATGGCCATCTCTACAATCAAGAAATAAAGGATGTATTAGTTCCTCCATGTCATGTATAATCATAATAAATTCTATATTTAATAAAAAATAAGCATACTCTAATCATTTTTATCTTATTTTGGTCCCTCTTACCCTTATTTGGTCATTTCAAATCATTCTAGCCCTCTTTCAGCTTTCCACATGCTTTTTTGTGCTCATTTTAGCTCCCTAGTCAACCAAGTTTGACCAAAATTTCATTATTTTTTTTATCTTATTTTATCCTAAATTTCTTAATTTTCCTCTTATCTTATTCTCCCCAGTGTCTAGGTTCTATTTTGGCCTATACAGACTAACCAGACACATTTTCACTTAGTTTCAACTGGTAGAATACACTAGGTCAACCTACACCTACTAGGTTGACCATATGGATTTTCACCATGATTCAACCTACTAGGTCAACCTGGTTGACCTAGTAGGTTTAGTGTGCTGACCTAGTGTATTTTGCTAAAAAATTGTCTTTTTCTTGCTTTCTCCCTATTTCCTTCCAACCCATTTGCCTTTTTTTTATATCCTACCTTTATAACCTAATTTTATTCATTTTTGATATGTATGAATACTTAAAATAAAAATTTAATAAAAATTCACTTAAATCAATGCAAATTTCAAAAACTAGTTTGAGATTCTTAGTTGCATACCTATAGTGTACCTGCTCTAGCTCTTGGGGTTTTATCTTGCCTAGCATGTCATTCCCTCACCATCCTAGCTTTTTTTATCTCTAGAGATCTTTTTCTCCTTTTTTACAAATAAAAAAAACAAAATGATTTCTCTTTTTCCTATTTAAAACCACTTTTTTCAAAATTCAAAATTCTCAATTATTTTTCTTCAGATTCGTTGTTTTGTCCATATCTTTGTTTTTGATCATCTATTATACAAACCATAAAATGCATTGGATTTGTGATGATGTAGTGATTATTTTACACTATCATATGCTTATCTTCAATTTTTTTATTTTTGGCTATTTTTTTCACTAACTTCTATAGGTTTTCCTAGTGTGCTTTACATTAGATACCTTCACCTTATTATAGTCTTTTTCTTTATCTATAGAACTAAGGTAAATTAAAGGTATGAAATTTTCAATTAATTACTTTAATTTATATTATTTTATTCCTACTACACCATACTTAGCATCAACATTATGTGTTATCATGTTCTATTTATAAAGTACCATCCCATGTTACACTTATGTGACATGTGATGAGATTCGACTAGGGCATATGTATACACATAATATTTTCAAAATTTTATTGATTAATGACACTTCATATCTTGTACAAACCTATTGAGTCTCAATTTATTTGAGTGCATGCCTTAAGGGGTGCACCATGAAAGGGGTGGGTAGACCATCAGTGCTTTGTAAGATTATTTTCCTTTTGCCACTTGCTATCTACACACTAGCTCCCTAAAACCATGAACCCTAGGCTTGTTATTCTCTTTCCTATCCATTCTAGTCATTATCATGCTTTATTATTTCATTTATTATCTTATTACCCTTTTTACCTATATAATACACTAGGTCGACCTAGTTGACCTAGTGTATTCTAGGGACACTTTAGCTATTTTGACGTTTTTGCATCCTGACTGACCTAACACAGACTTTAGGCATTAGCCCAAGAATGTACTAGGTAAAATCAATTGAAATACTATAACCAACATGTCTAAATGGTTTTTAATCAAAATAATACTATATATACAAGGTCATTTCCCACCATTTAGAAGAAGAGAATTATCAAGTGAAAAAGTACAAACAAACATATGCTTATTGACTATTCTACTTGAGAAATAAAGATTTAGGGTTCAATACTTTATTTGGAACTCTAATATTATCTTTTGGAGAATTATTTTAGATGATTAGGTTGGTAATGTATCCTAGAGATGATTTATCTTGGTTATCCTTACAAGCCACAATAATCTCTTATGAAGCACCTTGGCCAAGGGAGAGGTTAAGAATCAATAGGTTCATCTTCAAAGGTAAGTATTCTTAACTTAATTTATCTTTTTTAAGAGTAAACAGATAATGTAGTATGTATTCCTCTCTTCCATGTATTAGGATTCTATATACATTGATGTGAGTATATGTCTCCTATGCATGTTTAGTTTATTTGTTATTTATTTATTTATTTTGTTCTAACCCCCACTTTATGCCACAAGATTTGGTACACAATAGATTAGTTTACTTTTCTTATTATTAGAATAGTTTAATTTCTTTTTTATTAGCATAATTTAATATCAAATCATAGGGATATTTTAGGGTTATGTGATTGTGTTAGACTGTAGGATTTGGAACCCTTCCTAGTATGATGTATTGTGACAAATGATACAAGTTATCCCCTAATTGGGTCTAGAAGATCCCCATATTGGTTATGCTCCCACTTAACAAGTGTATACCCAATCAGAAGTGTAGGTGTGCTTTATATTATTTTATCTATAAATTATTTATTGTACATCATGAAATTATGATTGCATTTAAGTTATACCTTTGGGATTTATGATGCCCTCTTTATGCATTGCATGAATTAGTTTCTTAGATGACCAAGAATCTTTAAATGCAAGGTTGGAATACTTCGAGCATTTGGATGACAAACACACCCAAACTAAATGGAGTTAATATATTGAGAAGGTATAACAAAAGCACTATCATGATAATCACATCAAGCACAAGGAGTTGAATAAAGGAGCATTGGTGCTATTCTATGATTCTAAGTACTTCAAAAACCTAAGAAAGTTACAAATATGGTGGATGGGCCCCTATATCATCCATAACATATTGGAGACATGAAAGTGCAAGCTATGCATGTTTTATAGTGAAATTTTCCGTAGGAATTTCAATGGCAACTAATTGAATCCATATAGATAGTAGAATGGTGCTCATGCCATGAAAACACTGAATTCTTAGTCATAAGTTGATTGGGAGTAAGCTAACTGGGAAACTATTTGGCACAAGCCAAACCATTATTTTTATTATTTTGTTCATCTTTTTATGGTGTATAAAAGGTATTAAGTGGCACATAGTGGCCATAAGAACTTATGAGTTATCGCTTCATGCATAATTCTAATTTGTTGATTCAAAAACTTGCACCCATAAGCACATGAGGCTAGACTTCTAAGTATTGGGTAAATAAAGCTTACCAAGCACAAGAAAAAGATACATGTGTGCTAGATTCATAATGCAGGGAAATTTAAGGCCCAAGAATAAACCACTCTATCATTACCTTTGTACCAAAATTATAAGAAGGTACATCAATCAATTTGGTGCTAGAGACCTATGAGGTAAGTGAAGACATTCAACATAGTTAGGTGCATGGAAGGAAGTGAATATGCTCAACTTGGTTGAGTGCAAGTCAGATAGTGAAGACACACACTCTAAAAGTGCACAAGGGAATTAGAAGATAAATAAAGAACTAGAGGTCAAGTGTAAGGAATTTATATGGGGTAGGATAGGCCAAGACAAGATGATGCACAAGAAATAAACCATGATAGAGAAGCATGCTTGAAATGGGACTGAATATAGAAAATGAAGTGGAACCAAGCAGGTTTAATCAAATGCATGTGAGGTGCTACACCCAAGTTGCCATAAGGAAGGTAAAGGTTGTACTGAAAGATACACATGTAAAAAGAAGTTATTTAAGACATTTAGCATCCACCTAAAAAGGAGTGGGAAATGACTATTTAAACCACATGTTACTTCACCAAAAAATACATTAGGAGAATTTAATGAGGAATAGATGGAAACATAAAGATACACATTGAATGCATATATGATAAGATATTTTCAAGGATTTCATAGATTTTCTCATTTTCCAAGAAATTGAGGTGCCTATGCCATTAAGCCTAAATTAATAATGGTGGTTGACAAGTGAAGGGTATAAAAATGGTAAATGGAAGATTGGCTTAGGTTTTCAAGTTTAAGCTAACTCTAATACTTAGCAAAAAATTAGGAAGAAAATAGAGATCCAAATAAGAAAATCCCTATCATAGTGAGAATTTGAGCAATCCAGGCACTTAGAGTGAATGTAAGCAAATAGAGAAAGAGTACATTAATAGTGAAGAATAGTGTAAATGATTAGAGAGATACATTGGTGTAAAAAATAGAGTTGAAACAAATAGCTATCACCTAGGCTACCATTAATGTCCAGTGAAGCTCAAAGCTGAGAGCATAGTTGTAAATCTCATGACTACAAAAGCAACAACCACCATTAGAGGTTTTGGTAAGCCAAATCTACCTAGATTAAACAAAATTAGATTTAATATGGTAAAGAAAAACAAGGCATCAAGATATATAGAGGCATAATAGGAACCCAAGAGGGTTAGAATTGTATAAGAGGTGATGGCCACCAAAACCAAGGTGCAACCAGTCAAGGTAGTTAGCATCATAGATGTTGATATTGAGGTGCTAACCAAGATGTCATATCAATACATGCAATATCCCCTAGCGGTTCAGGTAGGGGAAAGTTAGCACTCTTTATTACATATATACTAACTAAAAGAGCATAATCATTGGATATAAAGTCATTTTTAGGACTTGGCATAGGACTAGATGGTGGACATAGGGCACAAGATGCTAAAAGGCAATGCCCTATTTGATGTCTCAATTCAAGAAAATTTAAAGACTACCAGTACAAATCAGATCTATGATTTTCCCTATTTTGGAAAGCTAGATAAACTCATCTAATTCTTACTCTTGTGCATCCATGAGGACCACTTCTACTTTGTGGGATGGTGCATGAAGATTTCACCATAGCTAATTAAGAAGATAACCAGGCTACTAGATGTTAGATAGGACATATATAAGATGATGGATGATGTCAAGGAGATGGAACACATTACTAAGCTCCTAAATTATTTCAAGGGGGATTTATGTTCCCAATTACTAAGTGTGAAGACCTCAACATGAGGGTGACAACATACCTCGTAAGTGCCAAGCTGTGTCTAAATTGCTAGTGGATAGATGTATCAAAGGCATACCTCTTTATTGTATATCATATAACATAGGGCATACAATTTAATATCACTAAGTTCATTGTATAAGAGTTTATCAAGAACATGTTAGAATTCCATAACACCAAGGGGACTTTCAAGTGGGGCTCGATCCTCATTTTGATCATGATGGAGGAGATTGGGATCCGATATAGAAGTGAGGACAACCTATGGGTGTTTTCAAAACACCATGAATCCCTCACACAAAAGTATAAGGATTACACCTGTCCCACCACTTTTATCCCTAAGTGAGAGTTTCACGTAATGTGCTGGTGTAAGAAGTACATAGAAAGCTTTAGATTGGAGTGGTGTATCCCATAGGGGCTTTCTTAAAATATGTTTGGGATGGAAATTTTTGTTGTAATAAAACATTACTACATCATGCACTTGGTGCTAAAGGATGGAAATAGGTTAAGATGGTTGAAACTCCCCTTCACCTTTTCAATAGAGTACTTCAGGGACGTATTGCATAGGATCCTAAATGCATAGAATATGGACATTCTAATTAATGAATTAGATGAAAAAAGGAGGATGTTGAGGTGTAGGTTTCCTCATACTAATTGAAGAGCTACCAAATATGAAAAAGATGCCTCAAATTAAACTGACATTGATCCTATTCAATAGGTCACCATCTTAGGCTTCATCCATAGGATTTACTATGATATGAAGCCATAAAATAAGGATTCTAGCACTGTGTCAAGTTTTGAGAATAAAGAAGACCCCTAATCTAGATTGGGGTGAAGGAAACCCAATTCTTATCAAAAATAAAAAGTCTCCCCATAAGAAGAGGGGAAACTTTGGAAGAAATAGAGGAGTGCCTGAAGCTCAAAATCCCCTCTAAATAAGAAGCATCATCCTCAAAATATTCCAAAAAGTGTATAAACTTTGTCCCAACGACCTACCCTAGCATAAATAAGAAAAAGGGGAAGGCTCAGATTCTGGTGACCAAAATAGTTCTCTCTGACATAGAAGAGGAGATGGAAGAGGAGAAGTTTGAGGAAGAAGGTGTGATGGGAACATACATCATGATTAAAGATGTAGAGTCTTCATCAAGTAAAGGGACCCATTCTTTTCCCCCTCAGACTGATCCATATAAATGATGCTGGAGACTAAGGAAACTTAGTTTTAGTGAAGCTAAAATATAGAGGGTGTAGGAGTTGTGAGAGAAAAAAGAAGAAATGACTAAGGCATGAGTGTTGAAGGAAGTAATTGAAATGGTGAAGGCTAAAGAACAAATAAAATAGGAGTGTGAGGCAAGTATGGAAGAAGGAATCAAGGAAGGAGAAACAAGAAAATAACCCAAGGAAGCATGCCATTTAGGCACATTAATAGAGGAAGAATTAAAATTCTAGTGGAAGGACATGGGCCTCAACTAGGGACATATTGATGTGGTGCTAAAATTTCACCATAAATATGAGGAAATGAAAGCAAAAGGCAAGTCCAAAGATGAGATCAATTGGCTATAGGCTAAGGAAATAGAGTTTAGAGAGAAGAAGTGTAAGGTGTAATCAAGAATTTAAAGAAGATGATTAATTATACATGATGGAGTGCATGCCTCCAAAGACTGCCATGACCCTAACATGCTACTAGGTTTCTTGGGTGCTATATTGTTATATGGATGAACCCAAATTCAAGGTTTCAATAAAATTAATCTAGATCACCAAGAAGCTAGAAGAAGGGAATGAATATCAACTTTTCAATCCTCATGATATGAACCCAGTGTGCTAAGCTAATGCATTAATTAAGATGGCATCCATGTTAGCATGTAAGAACATCATCAATGATGTTCATACTTATAGCTAGAAGAAAATTGTAAAAAAGTTTGAGAAAGAGATTAAGGCAACAAAACTCAATCTTCAATAATTGGAGTGCATAAAAGAGGTAGAACCATCCCTCCTAGATGGTGTGGATACTCATAGGTTTCTTGGGTGCTAGATTGTTATATGGATGAACCCAAATTCAAGGTTTTGATAAAATTAATCTAGAGCACCAAGAACCTAGAAGAAAGGAATTAATATCAACTCTTCAATCCTCATGATATGAACCCAGTGTGCTCAGCTAATGAATTAATTAAGATGGCATCCATGGTAGCATATAAGAACATCATCAATGATATTCATGCTTATAGTTGGAAAAAAATTGCAAAAAAGGTTGAGAAAGAGATTAAGGCAACAAAAATCAGACTTTAATAATCGAAGGAGTGCATAGAAGAGGTAGAAACATCCATCTTGGATGGTGTGGATACCTCATAGATGAATGAATTAGACTAGGTCTATGTGCTTATAGAACATATGCTCCTTAAAATAAGGCCAGTGCTCAAGGAACAACAAGACCCCTATGAGACTTTACAAGGAGGGTTGAAAAAGAAGTTAAATGTAGTGAAGGACCTCTTCATCAAACTTGAAAAATGTATAAAGGAAGTTGACATGATATTTTTCAACTTCACCAACCAAGTAGTAGTCATTAATGTGCACCTTAAGAAGGCAAAGGAGGAAAAGGATGCTTTGTTCCAACACTCCTTCATGGTAAATAAGATTGAGCACATTCAAGTAATGACCAAGGTCAAATCCTTAAGCACCAAATTGAAGACTCAAGAGTAGGACTTAGATGTGGTCTTTTGTGCCTTCCAAACAAAGACTAGTGAGCAGGGGGAGATCTTGGATGGTGGGGTAAAGCATGCAAAAGAAAGGCTTGAAGCCTTTAAAAAAGAATTAGAAAGCATGGATGTGCTTACTCTCTAAGTTGTGTCCATTGAATAATATGACACTATTGAATAAATTAGGGGTGTTATCCAAGGTTTTGAAAAATTTAAGGTAAAATTAGAGTAGGGTGTGCCCAAGTTTTGTGCACTTAAGACACTAAAATACTAGTCTGGGGCAAACTAGTAATTTTGTATGGCATAATGTTGGGCCCCTTTTTATGAAAATTACATGGACCATTCCAAATAGACCTATCTCAGCACAAGTTAAACTTTGGAGTGGTTTCTCCCCTTTTGTACATTTTAGCACTAGCTAGAGGAGTCCTCAAGGATCCCATGTCAGCTGATAGGCAGTTGTATGGTATCAACTTTCAGGGGACATCCTTGCTAAGACTTGTACATGGTATCTCAAGAGCACAAATGTTATAAGAGTGAATTAGGTGAGACAGAGACCCTCTAGTGAGAGCTTAGCATACATCATGCACTCATCTAACTTGGGTAATGTAGTAGAGCTGATAGACCTATGACAACTCATCACTTAACACATGCCCATCTGACCTGGCAAGGAGATGCCCATTCACTTATAAAATAAGAATCAAATTTTAAGATCAAGAGGAGGCAACCAATATGGAAAAGCTATAGAAAAATAGAGAGCCAACCTAAATATTTACATTCTACACAAGATAGATTATACATTCATATGTATAGCCCAAACTTGCCTATGAGCCTCTGAGCATGAGTAGCAATAGGAAAGAGCTATGTTCTGTGTCATATCTCAAATTTTTATGCTAAATTATATAGTAAATGAATAATTTGATTGAATAAATGATGCATTAATTCTTTCAATATAGATATCACAATATCATGTTTTACACTTAATTTTATGATATTAGGGGTATAGTTCTTTGATTAAAATATATTGTGATATGGAAGTTCAACCCTAGTCACTAATGGTGTCCTTGTGCCATCTAACAACCTTAATCTACCTATAAATAGACTAAGTGTTAGAAGTGGATTATGCCAAGGCCCTAAGATCCATGCCTAAACACTACCCTAAGGATGAGCTCTTGAATTTTAAGCCATTCCTATGTCTTGCATAAGAAATTGAATGACCCTATATTAAGCTATTCCCATAGTTGCACCACCAAGACCTCAACCTAAATATTTATGGGATTGCACCTTAGGACTTATGCCATTGAAAAGGATCATGCCCATTGAACCCATTTTGAAGGACTTAGCATTGGAAGGCCACCTGAACCCTTCTAGCTAATGCTTAAACTATATTAAGACCCAAGTTGTGTCATGTTTCAACAATCCCAACATGGGCCTAATCCCTTTTCTATTACACTTCAAGTTAATTCACAATGATTGTACCTTATGTGAAACTAATGGAAGTTCACTATTTCATTAAATGTTGCACACAGGACCCTTCTATCCTTGTGCCTAGCTCCATCAAGTCTAGAATCAGCTTGGTTTGATAGCTAATTTCATGACTAAGCAAAAAATCTAATCTAGTGAATTTTTTTACAACAAAACATAATCTAAGTCACATAAGCTCATTGTTTGAACTAGTTGCTACCATTAAAGCCCTGCATAAACCTTTAAAAAATCCTTAAGAGTACAGATTGCCCTAATTTGTCCCTAATTCCATTTTAATTGAGCCTAAAATATTAGATTATTGTTTACAACTATATAATTTTATCAATATTATAACAATGGTGGCACATAAGCATATTTCAAAGGAAGATATTGAGCTATTTTTGACAACAGATGTTAAAGGTCATGTTTTCAAGGACATTGAGTTCATTGCTACTACCTTGAACACAAGAGATAGTAATTAGTCAAAAGTGTTATGGAGAGTCAAGAACCAACCAACTATCACTAGGGAAGAAGAGAAGAATCTCTTGACAAAAAGGTCCTATGATGACATTGTGGCAATCTAGATGGCCAAACTACATTATGCAACTACAAAACCTAAGGTACTCCATTACATTGATATTCTTACTCCCATTTTCAAGGAAAATAAGATAGACAAGGGCATGATAATTAATGAATATAATCACATGAAGGTGGCTTACATTTTTTCTATTGCATTTGAGTCATATTATAGGTTGGCCAAAATCCAAATTAAGCTAACCTCTATCAATTCTTGGGCTAAAGAACACAATTTGATGGAAACCCTTTCCATGTGGTTATATTTTTGGAACCAAGTCTTTTTAGATCTTAATAATAATATTTTTATCACCTAGTTTGGACTAAGAGTTAAGATGATAATGACAATGTTGAACAAGTTGTATGGAAATGCAACCACTACATATGTAGACATAGTATGGGTGCCCATGGTCTACTTTATTGTTGAAAAGGTAATTGTCCCTCATTTGGGTGAGATAATTAGTATCTCATTAAGTATACAAATCTATGTAATTAGGAATAAGAAGAAAACTTAGTTTTACATGATGTTTTACCTCCTATATGCTGTATGTGCAATAACAAAGATTCCCAATCAAAGGAAATGGTCTCCAAGTGGAATCCAGATTGTTTCATAGTATTATTCAAAGTTTCACATATTTAAATACATGGATCATATTCATTTCATATGTGATTGTGTCTACCCAACTCTGAGTGAGGCTATAATTGACATTCCCATAGAGAGAGTAAGACCTCTAGTCAAGAAATATATAGAATCAATGGGAGATATATGGTTGTATCCAGATTATACAATCATCAAGATTGAGGGAACTAAAAATTATCTTATAAATCTACCTATCCATGTTCTTGATAAGTATTTTGACCAAGAGGTAGCCTACCAATTATTCCATGGTGTTGATGGTCTTTGTAAAACTAAAAGGGACTCTTTCACAACCTCCCCATGACTTTTGGAAAGATAACATTTATATAGTGGGATCACATTGAGGAAAAATCAAAGCATATATCATCATTAAATATAAAAATTGATGAAATTAGATATTGGGACCCCTATGGAAAGGTTAAGGAGCTTTTAATTTGCAAAGAAGGGTCCCAATTTCCATTGAATGTTAGAAAATTATGCATGTGAAATGATGTGGGAAAAGGGACAAGAAAATTATTCAAGAGCAAATAAGTTATGTAATATGTTTAAAGAAAAACATGAATGGATTAAATTAATAAAATTTTGAGATATTTTTTATAATTTTCTTTGTTTGCCATTAAGTTATTATTATAATTATGAATTAGTAGATTCACCACTAGAAGCAGGGTTAACATTAGTATTGGGATTTGTGTTTTCAAACATATGAATAACTTCCTTTAGATGATTAAAATTAGTATGTGAGGCATGGTTTATATTTATATTATTTTCAAGACCAAGAGAATGAATTTATGCATTTTTAGTTGGAATCACATTAGGAAGATTGGTATCAAGAGGAGCACTAATATCACAACCTAATGTAAAATGAACATATTCATTTAATAGAAGTTTATTAATCAAAAAATATTTGTGTATGTTGGGAAAATAAGGTTAAAAATATAAATATAATATAATATATGAAATAAATAAGATCATACCAAGACCAAATCAATACAATAAGTTGTGTCACAATGCGAGGTAGAGGTAAAAATAAAGAACTATTTTTAAATGGGGTATTGAGGATATAATAAGGAAACCACATCAAAATAACTAATGAAAATGGTATCATAGATACAAGATTTTAATAATCTAAACTAAAAAATATTAAATTCCATTAGGTAGTCATCAAAAGGTTTTTAATTTAAAGGTTATAGCCAAGAGATATCTAAACTATGATATACTGACATATAAGGATAACATATACTACCAAGCATAACCTAAGATAAGAATGGAAAACAAGATAATAACATGATACTCTAATATAAACATGTAAATAAAATAGAAATAAGAGTATAGATATATTGATACATAGCTTGGGCTGAATTATTGGGCATCAATCTCCCCTTTGGCTTAAGTGACACTTTATGAGATATGTTGTAGGTGAAGACTAAAATTGCAAATATGAAGATATAAGTGACATTAATTAGGGAACAAAAATAATAAATGGCACATATTTTTTTTACATTCCTTATATTGGACTTTAAATATATTGAGAAAAGACTATACCTCTAAAAGAGTCAATTATTATACTCAAATTCATCTTCTTCTACTAAATTTAGGTTTTTGTGCGAAAGAAGAGCAAAATGGTGCATGTTTATTATAAAAATAAGATATGAGAGTATTATATATGGATATAAATATTAAAATTGACCTATCAAATATTATTATATTCGTAATCTAGATCAATGTTGTATACTAATACAAATAGAGAATAGTAATACATCTACTATACAAAATTAGTATAAGAAGGAAAACAACTACATCAAGTGGGGCCGATGTATTAAAAATTAAATAAGAAAGACCATTAATTTCATTGATCATGATTGATACATTTTTAAACATAGGGGATTAAACATAACCAACTCAATCTTGGTTGAGTTAGTTAAGAGAAAGCCTGAAACTAGGTATAAGAGGTAGTTTAAAGAGAAAAGATCATCGTAGGAGGCTAGAATGATTGGATATAAATATATGGAGTTTAAAAAAGTATAATAGGTGATCATATGACAAAATTATATTGTAAAATACCAAAATTTGACCTAACCTTGATCCTAGTGCACTCCTTAGGATGTACACTAAGGGATAAATATACATTGATGAGTCCTTCATAATAAACTATTAGTAATAAAAAAATATAGGTGTATTGACATGACCCATATAAAGCTAATAATGTCATAATAGTGTAATGTGGGATGGGTATTTGGAAAAAAAACATAGAAACACAAAATATAAAAGAAAGGCTATAAATAAATGATGGTAAAATCAAGTAAATAAATTTAAATTAATAAATACATACATAGAATTACCATTTTACTAATAATTTTGCACGTAAAAACCTTAGTATCAATCATGGTAGCCACAAAAACTAATTTTTGATAACCCTATAGATATAAAGCTAAAAATGGAATTAAAGCAATGTAGGTGTATGTAGGGAAATTTAAAAAAAGAATTATGTATAATTCTAAAAAAGGATTGTAAAAATGAAAGAGACATATAATTCCATTAAGGGAGGGATAAATCAGGTCTAATAGACCTTAAAATAAGATAAATGGAGATAAAAGGGTTCAAATAGCTAAAAAGGGAGGGATAAATTAGGTCTGAACAACCCAAGGAACAAAGATGGTACAAATTAAAATAAAACATAATATGTAGAAATGGGAACATGATATCCATAAATAGAGGGTTAAATTAGGTCCATAAGACCCTCAAAAAGGAGAATAAAATCTAAAGGTACCAAATATAACTAAAATAAATCCTAAAAATATAAGGCAATGATGAAGAAAGCATCTTGAAATAACTCCAAGATGTAAATTATATTCAAACATGATAAGTTCAAAGGGAAACATTGGACACTAACTCATATCATAATGATAAGATGTATACAAGAGATGGGTAAAAAGAGATGTGTGTGTGTGTGTGGGGGGGGGGGGTGAAAATGAAAAGGGAGGGAAAAAATGCACCCATAAAGTTGAAAGCATTTTTTTAATGAGAAATAAAACACTCTAATCAATACAACAAATCTAATCATTTTTTACATTAATGACCCTAGTGAACCCGATCTAGCAAGCATGAGCTTGGGTTAACTAGTTAAGTTTAAATATCATCCCATGAAGGTTATATGCATGAAAAGTAAAATAATTTTACATTCCTACAATTTGTTCCTAATTCTTAAAGGCTCCTTATATATTCATTGGTATACAATGAGGATTTGGCTTATGTGATCAATTCAGTGACATTAATGATATATGTGTTAGGTTGTGGAGGTATAAGCATCAACTATTGCAGACATGGAGGAGGTTGATGAGTTTCAGGGATACCAGCATTGGCAGTGGGACCAACATCGATCATCTACATTGCAGAAGGGCAACCGACATTGGCAGGAGGTTAGCTGATGTCGGTCACCTCCAGGCAGACAGGGACTGACGTCGGTCACCTATGGTGGTTCCAAAACTGTTTGTTGCATGGACAGTTAGTTTGTTAAACTGAGTGTTTACATGTTAAGGGCTAATTATAGTCTAGATCTGCGTGTCTAATTATTGTAAATTAAGAGTCTAAGTTATTATTTAAGTCTGGGATCTATTTATAGACCCATTGGCATGTATTGTAATTAGTGCAAATAGAGGAAGGCAAGGAAGATCCTTCCAAGTGTAAGATCATTTGAGTTGCAGGTTGTTGTAAGCTCATGGGAGAAGATCTACATGGTAAGTAAGATCACTTTGAGATCTACTTGAAGTACTTTGAGTACTTGTGTACTGGCAGGGTTATTACTGACTGGTTGAAGAGGTGAACACCAATTCTGTGTGTGAGTTGTGTGTTGGGACCATTTTTGGTAGGAGAGTGAACTCTTGAAGAAAATTACTGTGTACACTTGAGGTGTGGGAAGCTTCTGAGAGGTGTGGAGAAGAAGTGGCATCTTCTTTATTGTATTTTCTTTCTGGATGAGTATTAATACAAGATTGTGTATTGTCTCTCATATTCTGTGCTATTTGTGAATTCTAGTTACTTGTTCATTCTGGTATAATTTCATGTTTAGTTGCTAATACAAGGTAATCATATATACTCCTTATTGGTGGAGTAGGATCCTAACAGTTGGTATCAGAGCTTTTAGTTGGGTTACTAACAGGTTGTATCAGATCTGGTTAGTGTGTGTTGATTACAGGTTACTCACAGGGATTTCTGTTTGAGTGGGAGTATAGCAATGGCAGAAGAAAGTAAGCTACGAATGGAGAAGTTTAATGGCAAGAACTATCAATTATGGAGGATGCAGATTGAAGATTATCTATATCAGAAAGATTTGTACTTACCGTTGGGTGGGGTTGCATGCAAGCCCCTAGATATGAAGGATGAAGAATGGGAGGTTCTTGATCGGAAGGCTCTGGGATCTATAAGGTTGAGCCTTGCATCGTCTATGATTTCCAACTTATCACAAGCTAAGACAATGATAGAGTTGATGGAATCTTTGGCAAATTTATATGAAAAACCCTCAGCTTCAAATAAGGTATTTCTTATGAAGCAATTATTTAATTTGCAAATGTTGGAAGGTGGATCTGTACATAGTCATCTTAGTGATTTCCATGGTTTGGTAAACTAGTTAAATTTAGTCAATATTGTTTTTGATGATGAAATTAAGGCTCTCTTAATCTTATGCTCATTACCTAAAAGTTGGGAGAGTTTGGTAATGGCAGTTAGTAATACTGTGTCTGCTTCAAAAATCTTAAAAGTGGATGATGTTGTGAGTGTAATCTTGAATGAAGAAATTCACAGGAAAAGCATAGGTGAATCATCAGGGAATGCTTTGAGTGTTGAAGGCAGGGGAAGGCAAAGAGAGAAGATAGAGCATGGGAGATCAAGGTCCAAGATAGGCAGGAGATCCAAGTCCAGGTATGGCAAAATAACCTGCTGGAAATGTGGAAAGCAAGGGCACTTAAAGAGAGATTGTAGGTCAGTTGAAGATCAGCATGAAGGACATGAAGAAGAAGCATGTTGTAGATTTTGTTGCACAAGATGCTCTGGTATGTTCCTTAGATAAAGTAGAATCTTGGGTTTTAGATTCTGGTGCCTCTTTCATGCATCCCCAAATAGGGAATTTTTTCATGAATATGTCCAAGGAGACTTTGGAGAAATTTGTTTAGGGGATGGTAAGCCTTGTCAAATGGTTGGCAAAGGGAAAGTGAAGCTGAAATTGCAGACAGGTAACACATGGGTGTTGAAGGAGGTCATGCATGTCCCAGTTCTGAAGTGGAATTTGATTTCTATTGGAAAGTTGGGTGATGAGGGTTGCACAGTAACTCTCACAGTGGACTCTTGGAAAGTTTCCAAGGGTGCACTTGTTGTAGCAAGAGGTAAGAAAGTAGGTACACTTTATCTATCTACTTGTATTACTGATTCTCTTTCTGGGTTATCTACTTCAGCTGTAGATTCGAAGATGTGGCTTAATAGGCTTGGTCACATGAATAAGAAGGAGATGCATGTTCTTGAGTCAAAGGGTATGCTTTTGGATTTGAAAAGCATGGATCGAGATTTTTGTATGCAGAAGAAGAAAGTGATGTTTCTTGAGAAATCTGATGTTCGTGACAAGAACAAGAAAGCCTTGGTTTTCAAGGAGAAGATGACGGACAGAGATCAGTCAAAGGGGCTGAATAATTTTGAGCAAAACAAGGGTGATTTGGACAAGGGTTTGATCTAAAAGGAGCTCACGGGTAAAGGTCATCACTCATAAGTAAAACACAGAGACCGACGTCGGTTAGAAAATTAACATCGACATCCAGATAGGGACCAACATCGGCTATGTGTAGCCCGATGTCGGTGACTTTGAACAGATAAACACCAGCATCGGTCAGGGGGAATCGATGTCGGTGATGAGGCAGTCACATGGAACTGATGTCGAGTCAGGTGTAGACTGAGATGTGACTGGCATCAATCACTGAGATAGATTTTGGGTGGATAACAAGCTGTCAAGGAGTCTCAAGCACCCATATGGAGGACTTAAAGGGTAAGTAAGCCTCAAATTCATCATTTCCCTTCTTTACACTACTTGTTGCTCACTGATGGTTAAAAACCATACAGTTATTAAAGAAGTAGAGCAGGTAGATCTAGGAAATAGTGGGAGCTTGGCATGGATGAGGAATGTGATTCCTTGGAGAAGAACCAAATGGGAGTTTTGGGTGGAGTTGCCACCTGGAAGGAAGCACTGAGAGATGAATGGATGTTCAGGATAAAGAAGAGTAGAAATGGACACGTGAGATAGAAGGCCAGGGTATATGGTCTTGAGTAAGCTACAGGACAATGGAGGTTTGGCCATTGTGTTTCTCTTTACCAGGTTGGATAATATTAGCTACATTATCCTATTACTGTATTGTGTGCTTGTTGCAGGGTTACACTTATAGGGAGTTACTGAACTAAAGGTAAAGCTAGTTCAGAAGTATGTCATGAGGAATCTAGGAGCAGCAAGATTCTTTAGCATGAGTGTGTTCTAGGGACATGGAAGGTCACAGGTTGACTTTGTTTCAGGATGATTGTGTGAGACCGGTTAGCACGCAGATGGTTGGACAGTTCTATGAACAGTGTCTTGATTCACATAATGAGGTTGAGTACATGTGTACTAAACCTGAGTTTTCCCTAGCAGTGGGAGTTGTCAAAAAGTTTGGAGCCAATCTGGGAAAGAAGCACTGGAGGGTTGTTCAGTGGAGTCTCAGGTATTTGAGAGGGACCAGTAGCAGGTTGACATGCTATGCAGGGTCAAGTTCTTTTCTACATGGTTTGTAGATGCAAATGTGGCAGGTGATTTGGATGACAGGAGGTGTACCATAGGATTTGTGGTGGTTGGTCTTCAAGAGTGATCTTGAAGAGAGATACAAAGCCAAGGGAACAAACTAGATGATGTACAGGTATAGGTACAGTTGCAACTATTTATCTCTAAGTGGGAGATTGTTAGGTTGTGGAGCTAAAAGCTTCAACTATTGCAGACATGGAGGAGGTTGCTGAGTTCTAGGGATACCATCATCGATAGTGGGACTGACATCGGTCATCTATAGTGCAGAAGGGAAACTGACATCGAACAGGAGGTCAGCCGATGTCAGTCACCTCCAGGCAGACAGGGACCGATGTCGGTCGCCTGTGGTGGTTCCAGAACTGTTCATTGCACAGACAGTTAGTTCATTAAACTGAGTGTTTGCATGTTAAGGGCTAATTATAGTCTCGATCTGCATGTCTAATTATTGTAAATTAAGAGTCTAAGTTATTGTTTAAGTTTAGGATCTATTTATAGACCCATTGACATGTATTGTAGTTAGTGTAAATAGAGGAATGCAAGGAAGATCCTTCCAAGTGTAAGATCATTTGAGTTGCAGGTTGTTGCAAGCTCATGGGAGAAGATCTACATGGTAAGTAATATCACTTTGAGATCTACTTGAAGTACTTTGATTACTTGTGTAATGGCAGGGTTATTACTAACTGGTTGAAGAGGTGAACACCAATTCTATGTGTGAGTTGTGTGTTGGGACCATTTTTGGTAGGAGAGTGAACTCTTGAAAAAAATTACTGTGTACACTTGAGGTGTGGGAAGCCTATGAGAGGTGTGGAGAAGAAGTGGCATCCTTTTTATTGCATTTTCTTTTTGGATGAGTATTAATACAAAATTTTGTATTGTCTCTCATATTCTGTGCTATTTGTGAATTCTAGTTACTTGTTCATTCTGATATAATTCTATGTTTAGTTGCTAATATAAGGTAATAATATATAATCTTATTGGTGGAGTAGGATCCTAATAGTTGGTATCAGAGATTTTGGTTGGGTTACTAATAGGTTTTATTATATCTAGTTAGTGTGTGTTGATTAGAGGTTACTCACATGGATTTCTATTTGAGTGGGAGTATAGCAATGGCAGAAGACAGTAAGCTACAAATGGAGAAGTTTAATGGCAAGAACTATCAATTATGGAGGATGCAGATTGAAGATTATCTGTATCAGAAAGATTTGTTCTTACCATTGGGTGGGGTTGCATGCAAGCCCCTAGATATGAAGGATGAAGAATGGGAGGTTCTTGATTGGAAGGCTCTGGGATCTATAAGGTTAAGCCTTGCATCGTTTGTGATTTCCAACTTATCATAGGCTAAGACAATGGTAGAGTTGATGGAATCTTTGGAAAATTTATATGAAAAACCCTCAACTTTGAATAAGGTATTTCTTATGAAGCAATTATTTAATTTGCAAATGTTCGAAGGTGGATCTATACATAGTCATCTTAGTGATTTCCATGGTTTGGTAAACCAGTTAAATTTAGTCAATATTGGTTTTGATGATGAAATTAAGGCTCTCTTAATCTTATGCTCATTACCTAAAAGTTAGGAGAATTTGGTAATGGCAGTTAGCAATACTGCGTCTGCTTCAAAAATCTTAAAAGTGGATGATGTTGTGAGTGTAATCTTGAATAAAGAGATTCACAAGAAAAGCACAAGTGAATCATCAGGGAATGCTTTGAGTGTTGAAGGCAGGGGAAGGCAAAGAGAGAAGATAGAGCATGGGAGATTAAGGTCCAAGATAGGTAGGAGATCCAAGTCTAGGTATGGCAGAATAACCTACTATAAATGTGGAAAGCAAGGGCACTTAAAGAGAGATTGTAGGTCGGTTGAAGATCAGCATGAAGGACATGAAGAAGTAGATATTACAGATTATGTTACATAGGATGCTCTGGTATGTTCCTTAGATAAAGTAGAATCTTGGGTTTTAGATTTTGGTGCATTTTTCCATGCATCCCCAAATAGGGAATTTTTTCATGAATATGTCTAGGGAGACTTTGGATAAATTTGTTTAGGGGATGGTAAGCCTTGTCAAATGGTTGGCAAAGGGAAAGTGAAGCTAAAATTATAGACAGGCAACACATGGGTGTTGAAGGAGGTCATGCATATCCCAGTTTTGAAGCAGAGTTTGACTTTTGTTCAAAAGTTGGGTGATGAGGGTTGCATAGTAACTCTCACAGCATACTCTTGGAAAGTTTCCAAGGGTGCACTTATTGTAGCAAGAGGGAAGAAAGTAGGTACGCTTTATCTATCTACTTGTATTACTGATTCTCTTTCTGGGTTATCGACTTCAGCTATAGATTTAAAGATGTGGCTTAATAGGCTTAGTCACATGAATAAGAAGGAGATGCATGTTCTTGAGTTAAAGGGTATGCTTTTGGATTTGAAAACCATGAATCGAGATTTTTTTATGTAGAAGAAGAAGGTAACGTTTCTTGAGAAATTTGATGTTCGTGACAAGAACAAGAAAGCCTTGGTTTTCAAGGAGAAGATGACGGATAGAGATCAGTCAAAGGGGCTAAAGAATTCTAAGCAGAGTAAGGGTGATTTAGACAAGGGTTTAATCCAAAAGGAGCTCATGGGTAAAGGTCATCACTCACAAGTAAAACATAGAGACTGACATCAATTAGAAAAATGACGTCAGCATCTAGACAGGAACCGACATCGGCTATGTGCAACCTGACATCGGTGACTCTAGATAGATAAACACTGGTGTCAGTCAGGGGGAACTGACGTCGGTGATGAGGTAGTCGCATGGAACTGATGTCAGTCAGGTGTAGACTGAGATGTGACTGGCATCGGTCACTGAGATGGATTTTGGGTAGACATCAAGTTGTCAAGGAGTCTCAAGTGCCCATATGGAGGACTTAAAGGGTAATTAAGCCTCAAATTCATCATTTCCCTTCTTTACACTACTTTTTGCTCACTGACGGTCAAGAACCAGGAAGTTATTAAAGAAGCATAGCAGGTAGATCTAGGAAATAGTGGGAGCTTGGCATGGATGAGGAATGTGATTCCTTGGAGAAGAACCAAATGGGAGTTTTTTGGTGGAGTTGCCAGCTAGAAGGAAGCACTGAGAGACGAATGGATGTTCAGGATAAAGAAGAGTGGAAATGGACATGTGAGATGGAAGGCCAAGGGTATATGGTCTTGAGTAAGCTGCAGGACAATGGAGGTTTGGCCATTGTGTTTCTCTTTACCAGGTTGGATAATATTAGCTACATTATCCTATTACTGTATTGTGTGCTTGTTGTAGGGTTACACTTATAGGGAGTTACTGAACTAAAGGTAAAGCTAGTTCAGAAGTATGTCATGAGGAATTTGGGAGCAGCAAGATTCTTTGGCATGAGTGTGTTCTAGGGACATGGAAGGTCACAGGTTGACTTTGTTTCAAGATGATTGTGTGAGACCGGTTAACACGCCGATGGTTGGACAGTTCTATGAACAGTGTCTTGATTCACATAATGAGGTTGAGTACATGTGTACTAAACTTGAGTTTTCCCAAGCAGTGGGAGCTGTCAAAAAGTTTGGAGCCAATCTGGGAAAGAAGCACTGGAGGGCAGTTCAGTGGAGTCTCAGGTATCTGAGAGGGACCAGCAGCAGGTTAACATGATATGCAGGGTCAAGTTCTTTTCTACATGGTTTGTAGATGCAGATGTGGCAGGTGATTTGGATGACAGGAGGTATACCATAGTATTTGTGGTGGTTGGTCTTCAAGAGTGATCTTGAAGAGGGATACAAAGCCAAGGGAACAAACTAGATGATGTACAGGTATAGGTACAATTGTAGCTATTTATCTCCAAGTGGGAGATTGTTAGGTTGTGGAGCTAAAAGCTTCAACTATTGTAGACATGGAGGAGGTTGCTGAGTTCCAGGGATACCATCATTAGTAATGGGACCAATGTCAGTCATCTATAGTGTAGAAGGGCAATCGACATTGGTAGGAGGTTGGCCGATGTCGGTCACCTCCAGGTAGACAGGGACCGACATCGATCGCTTGTGGCAGTTCTAGAATTATTCGTTACATGGACAATTAGTTCATTGAACCAAGTGTTTGCATGTTAAGGGATAATTATAGTCTCGAGCTACGTGTCTAATTATTGTAAATTAAGAGTCTAAGTTATTGTTTAAGTCTGGGATCTATTTATAGACCCATTGGCATGTATTGTAATTAGTGTAAATAGAGGAAGGCAAGGAAGATCCTTCCAAGTGTAAGATCATTTGAGTTGCAGGTTGTTGCAAGCTCATGGGAGAAGATCTACATGGTAAGTAAGATCACTTTGAGATCTACTTGAAGTACTTTGAGTACTTGTGTACTGGCAGGGTTATTACTGACTGGTTGAAGAGGTGAACACCAATTTTGTTTGTGAGTTTTCTATTGGGACCATTTTTGGTAGGAGAGTGAACTCTTGAAGAAAATTACTGTGTACACTTGAGGTGTGGGAAGCTTTTGAGAGGTGTGGAGGAGAAGCGGCATCTTCTTTATTGTATTTTCTTTCTGGATGAGTATTAATACAAGATTTTGTATTGTCTCTCATATTCTATGCTATTTGTGAATTCTAGTTACTTGTTCATTCTAGTATAATTTGGTGTTTAGTTGCTAATACAAAGTAATCATATATACTCTTATTGGTGGAGTATGATCCTAAGAGTTGGTATCAGAGCTTTTGGTTGGGTTACTAATAAGTTGTATCAGATCTGGTTAGTGTGTGTTGATTATAGGTTACTCATAGGGATTTCTATTTGAGTGAGAGTATAGCAATGGCAGAAGAAAGTAAGCTACGAATGGAGAAGTTTAATGGCAAAAACTATCAATTATGGAGGATGCAAATTGAAGATTATCTATATTAGAAAGATTTGTACTTACCATTGGGTGGGGTTGCATACAAGCCCCTGGATATGAAGGATGAAGAATGGGAGGTTCTTGATCAGAAGGCTCTGGGATCTATAAGGTTGAGCCTTGTATAGTCTGTGATTTCAAACTTATCACAGGCTAAGACAATGGTAGAGTTGATGAAATATTTGGCAAATTTATATGAAAAACCCTCAGCTTCGAATAAGGTATTTCTTATGAAGCAATTATTTAATTTGCAAATGTTGGAAGGTGGATCTATACATAGTCATCTTAGTGATTTCCATGGTTTGGTAAATCAGTTAAATTCAGTCAATATTATTTTTGATGATGAAATTAAGGCTCTCTTAATCTTATGCTCATTACCTAAAATTTGGGAGAATTTGGTAATGGCAGTTAGCAATACTAAGTCTACTTCAAATATCTTAAAAGTGGATGATGTTGTGAGTGTAATCTTGAATGAAGAGATTCACAGGAAAAGCACAGGTGAATCATTAGGGAATGCTTTGAGTGTTGAAGGCAGGGGAAGGCAAAGAGAGAAGATAGAGCATGGGAGATCAAGGTCCAAGATAGGTAGGAGATCCAAGTCCAGGTATGGTAGAATAACCTACTGGAAATGTGGAAAGCAAGGGCACTTAAAGAGAGATTGCAGGTCGGTTGAAGATCAGCATGAAGGACATGAAGAAGCAGATGTTGTGGATTATGTTCCATAGGATGCTCTTGTGTGTTCCTTAGATAAAGTAGAATCTTGGGTTTTAGATTCTGGTGCATGTTTCCATGCATCCCCAAATAGGGTATTTTTTCATGAATATGTTCAGGAAGACTTTGGAGAAATTTGTTTAGGGGATGGTAAGCCTTGTCAAACGGTTGGCAAAGGGAAAATGAAGCTGAAATTACAGACGGGCAACACATGGGTGTTGAAGAGGTCATGCATATCCCAGTTCTGAAGCAGAGTTTGATTTCTATTGGAAAGTTGGGTGATGAGGGTTACACAATAACTCTCACAGTAGACTCTTGGAAAGTTTCTAAGGGTGCACTTGTTGTAGCAAGAGGGAAGAAAGTAGGTATGCTTTATCTATCTACTTGTATTATTGATTCTCTTTCTGGGTTATCTACTTCAATTTTAGATTCAAAGATGTGGCTTAATAGGCTTGGTCACATGAATAATAAGGAGATGCATGTTCTTGAGTTAAAAGGTATGCTTTCAAATTTGAAAAGCATTAATCAAGATTTTTGTATTCAGAAGAAGGTAACGTTTCTTGAGAAATTTGATGTTCATGACAAGAACAAGAAAGCCTTGGTTTTCAAGGAGAAGATGATAGATAGAGATCAGTCAAAGGGGCTAAAGAATTTTGAGTAGAGTAAGGGTGATTTGGACAAGGGTTTGATCCAAAAAGAGCTCATGGGTAAAGGTCATCACTCACAAGTAAAACATAGAGACTGACGTCAGTTAGAAAACTGACGTCAACATCTAGACAGGGACTGACATCGGCTATGTGCAGCCTGACATCAATGAATCTAGACAGATAAACACCAACATCGATCAGGGGGAACTAATATCAGCAATGAGGTAGTCACATGGAACTGATGTCGGTCGGGTGTAGACTGAGATGTGACTGGCATTGGTCACTAAGAGGGATTTTGGGCAGACAACAAGTTGTCAAGGAGTCTCAAGCACCCATATGGAGGACTTAAAGGGTAAGTAAGCCTCAAATTCATCATTTCCCTTCTTTGCACTACTTGTCACTCATTGACGGTCAAGAACCAGGAAGTTATTAAAGAATCAGAGTAGGTAGATCCAAGAAATAGTGGGAGCTTGGCATGGATGAGGAATGTGATTCCTTGGAGAAGAACCAAACGGGAGTTTTGGGTGGAGTTGCCAGTTGGAAGGAAGCACTGAGAGACAAATGGATGTTCAGGATAAAGAAGAGTGGAAATGGATACGTGAGATGAAAGGCCAGGGTATATGGTCTTGAGTAAGCTATAGGACAATGGAGGTTTGGCCATTGTGTTTCTCTTTACCAAGTTGGATAATATTAGCTACATTATCCTATTACTATATTGTGTGCTTGTTGCAGGGTTACACTTACAGGGAGTTACTAAACTAAAGGTAAAGCTAGTTTAGAAGTATGTCATGAAGAATTTGGGAGCAGCAAGATTCTTTGGCATGAGTGTGTTCTAGGGACATGGAAGGTCACATGTTGACTTTGTTTCAAGATGATTGTGTGAGACCGGTTAGCACGCCGATGGTTGGACAATTCTATGAATAGTGTCTTGATTCACATAATGAGGTTGAGTACATGTGTACTAAACCTGAGTTTTCCCAAGCAGTGGGAGTTGTCAGAAAGTTTGGAGCCAATCTGGGAAAGAAGCACTGGAGGGTAGTTCAGTGGAGTCTCAGGTATCATAGAGGGACTAGCATTAGGTCGACATGCTATGCAGGGTCAAGTTCTTTTCTACATGGTTTGTAGATGCAGATGTGGTAGGTGATTTGGATGACATGAGGTGCACCACAAGATTTGTGGTGGTTGGTCTTCAAGAGTGATCTTGAAGAGGGATACAAAGCCAAGGGAAAAAACTAGATGATGTATAGGTATAGGTATAGTTGCAACCATTTATCTCCAAGTGGGAGATTTTTGGGTTGTGGAGCTAAAAGCTTCAATTGTTATAGACATGGAGGAGGTTGCTGAGTTCCAGGGATATCGATGTCGGCAGTGGGACCGACGTCGGTCATCTATAGTGCAGAAGGGAAACTGACATCGGTAGGAGGTCGGCCAACATCGGTCACCTCCAGGTAGATAGGGACCGATGTTGGTCACTTGTGGTGGTTCCAGAACTGTTCATTACGTGGAGAGTTAGTTCGTTGAACTGAGTGTTTGCATGTTAAGGGCTAATTATAGTCTTGAGCTGTGTGTCTAATTATTGTAAATTAAGATTCTAAGTTATTGTTTAAGTCTAGGATATATTTATAGACCCATTGGCATGTATTGTAATTAGTGAAAATAGAGGAAGGCAAGGAAGATCCTTCCAAGTGTAAGATCATTTGAGTTGCAAGTTGTTGCAAGCTCATGGGAGAAGATCTACATGGTAAGTAAGATCAATTTGAGATCTACTTGAAGTACTTTGAGTACTTGTGTACTGGTAGGGTTATTACTGACTGGTTGAAGAGGTGAACACCAATTTTGTGTGTGAGTTGTGTGTTGGGACCATTTTTGGTAGGAGAGTGAACTCTTGAAGAAAATTACTATGTACACTTGAGGTGTGGGAAGCTTCTGAGAGGTGTGGAGAAGAAGTGGCATCTTCTTTATTGTATTTTCTTTCTGGATGAGTATTAATATAAGATTCTGTATTATCTCTCATATTTTATGCTATTTGTGAATTCTAGTTACTTGTTCATTTTGGTATATTTTCGTGTTTAGTTGCTAATACAAGGTAATCATATATACTCTTATTGGTGGAGTAGGATCCTAACAATATGAGACCTCCTACCTTATTCTATTGGCCTATAACACCCCAATTGACCTAGGCTCTATAATAAGTCTAACCATGGAGTTTTAACTTCATCTATGATAGGGGGACATTCCAAATGACATTACCAAATATTTTGGTGTGATTTACATTCTGAGAGATATTTTTTATTTTAAACTTGTCTTTTTATTTTTATTTTTATTTTTATTTTACTTAGATATATTGGTTTACAATTTTTTTGGATCTTTATATTTTCCTCTGCCAAATGGATTTATAAAACCAAAAATGGTTGAAAAATTTGAAAATCAAAAGAAAGATTACACATAGCCACTAAAATAAGATAAACTAGAGACCAAGAAGCTTAATTAATCCTATAACTGCACCTTAAAAAAGAGTGAAATCTAGAATTGACATTAGTGTTTCCAAAAGGAAGTGAAACATAAGGAAAATAGATATGAACATGAGAATGATTAAGTTTCCCTAGTCATAAAAAATGTATAAAGGTAGATGATATCAGGTTTAAAACTTTCATCATAAGAGTAAAATGTGGGTGAGATACATGTATATAGTTTGCAATATTTGTTCCATAAAATACTATAATTGACAAAACAACACTCTTAAATCTTGATTTATATTTTTAAGATTATGTCTAGCCAAGATTAGGAGCATGATAAAGATAAAAAGGGGTAGTAATATAGTATGGGCACTTATGAGGAGAGTTTGGTTGTATTCCCTAAGGTTTTACCAAGCAACTCACAACTTGCAAAACCAAGAGGCATAAAAAATACTAGGATAAAGCTACAAATAATATGAAGGATGTTAAAATATGTAAAAACCCAAGGGGTGTAAAGTTGATAAGAATCAAATGGAAAAAGAAAATGGGGGAAAAAGGGTAAAGGATGGGTGTTTGTGAAGAGGGTCTAGTTGTATTCCACATGATATTACCATGCAACTCAAAAATTGAGAAGCCAAGAAGTGTAAAAATACAGTAGTTTGAAGGTGATAAAAAGAGATGATAATATATAAAAAATAAGGGTGTAAGATAAGTAAAGGTGAAACAAAGGTGATTCTAATGTATATTATAATAAAACTTAGAGGTGTAGATAAATGAAGCTAAACTATAACAAAGGAGAGTTAACAGAAACATGAAAATAGTGTTAACATAAAATGTGAATTTAGTGTCTATGTAAGTACAAGAATATGAAATATAATTTTTAAAAGGTACATTAAAAAAAATAAGGGATTTATCTTGTAATATTTCTTGAATTTGAATTTGTTTGTTTGTAATATGTGCAAGGTTATTGATAATGAGCTCATTATAATGGGAGACGTTAAAAAGAGGAAAGTGTCATATGAGTTTGAGGAAGGATGAGGATAGGAATGGTAGATATTATTGAAGTGTGCATGAAGGTAAGTATTGGAATCAAAATATGCTCCAAATATTGAAATAATAAAATGGAGGACATCTCAAGATGCCCCAACATGTGAAGTAATAAAAGGATGGGCATTGTAAGATGTCCCAACATGTGAGGTACAATAATATTATATTTAATATAAACCTCAAGATTAACATAATAATTACCTTTGCTATCATATTCTATGTCATGGATGATATAATTATTTATCTATGGATAAGGGTTTATAACTATATCGACACATTTTGATGTCTATCCATTATATTTGGTTTTGACATGAAGGTGATTTTGATGTAAATTAGAAACTTCTAGGTCAATGCTGATAGTTTTTTCTAGTAGAATGAACCATATCATCCATTTTTGAATCATATCTAATATATTTGGATTGACTAGAATACTATATTATCATGGATAATTAAATTCATGTCTTATTTTTTTTAAATGTATCAATATGAATGATTTTTATAGATTTTTTAGTTTTTTTAATAGATTATGATGATTCAAAGGGGATTGAGACTAAAATTAAACCTATATGATATCTCTAAAAAATTTATTTAAATCATATGAGTGGTTTTTGGATAAATTTTAGTGGTATGATAAGAATCAACATAACTTATAATGCATTTTTTTCTAGGCATTTGAACTAATCATTCTTCATGAGTTGAGGAGTTGATAAAATTTGGTTGAATAAGGTAGGTTACAATGTCATCTGAGGTTTGATGACTCATCCACATAAGTTATTTTACAATTGGAGTAGTGGGAGGATGAAAAATTTAAAAATAATCCTCATCATCTCTTGAATCATGGTGGGAGTTGTCAAAAATGGTAAAATTATCTTAGGGATTTTAATCCATGTGTAGACACTTGAATTTGGTATTATATACTTGAAAAAATAGTTTTTGATATATATTTGACATATATGACTTATAAATATACATTTAAATCTTGTCAACACTTTCCTCTATCTTTTTATTTATCTATTGATCTAGCCTACCTAATTTTATATCAATCATATTCATGATATCCTTAGTATATGTGAAAACACTCTATAATCCTAAGTATTTTTTTGACATATTATATATCATTAAATCCCCCTCTCTAAATAATGTCATAAAAAGTTAGATAGTTACAATTATTGTAGGTGTTTGCATTTGTAAGTAGTGTCCAAGATCTTTTAAAATTCAAATGTCTCTCTTGGTTTAACCTAAGCACATTTACTATGTGATTTATAGGGTAAAATACCAAAGAGTCATCTATATATACAAATAAATATTAAGGTCTCACACACTAGGAAATTATATTGAGAACCACTTGTAGACTTGATAAATCTATTAACACTCCATTGCTTCAATATTTAAAAAATATGTACATTTGAAAAAAATTCAAATTAGTATGCCTAAATCCAAGTCTGAACATTAATGGTATGAAAATTAATGCAAGGCCAAATTTAAATGTTTTAAATTATCAAAATATGCATGTTGCATTTCATTTTAACATGATCACAATGTTGAATAAATACATTTATTTTGAGTCCACTTCATAGTATTAGAATATTTGAAATTATCATCTACTAAGTGGGGAGTTGTTGGAAGTATCCAACCCATATTTCAAACCTCTTTTTATAAGTCATCTTTTGATGAAAGTGGAGCTGGGGTTTCAAGGTAAAGAGGAAAAAAATAGGATCTATATAGAGGAAAAATGGAAAGAAAACACATACAATTTATTTAAAGGTGCAAACATAGTGATCTAAGGCATAACAGATAAGAAAAATCAATCTGGACAATGTCGATAAATAGAGGATAGTACCAATTTCTATAGGTGTTTGAGCTTTATTGCTAATGCTTGTGTAAGTTGATAGTTTATTTCTTGATATGAGTTGTTAGATAGCTATTACACATAATTTCAATGGACATTGCCATAGGTAGTGAGGAGTATAGATTCAAATTTAAGCTAATTTCCTTCTATCCCTTATTTGATTAGTAATTTATATAAATAATAAATTTAATCACATTTTAGTATTTATATTTGTATTATTAATGTACTATCTTACATATTCTAAATTTTAACAATTTTATGTTATTTAGGTAACCTAAATCCATAAAAAAGTAAAACACCATGCTACAAATGTTAAAAATGGAAAATTGGTTATTTGCATTTTTGTCCATGTCATAAAAAATAAGAAAACAATCTATGGGGTCTTTGAACTTAATAAAATAGTCAAATATGGGAAAATAAACAATGGTATTTTCATCTATGCTATAAGTGCTGAAAATGGGAGGATCCTCAATCATGCTAGGATCATCAAAAAAAGGAAGATAACTATAGGGATCTTTGTCCATGTAATAAGTATTAAAAAATGAGAAGATCATTATAGGTATCTTTGACCATGTTATAAGTGTCAAAAATGGGAGGATCATTATGGGGATATTCGGCCTTTCTAGGATCATAATAAATGGGAAGGTCAATATAAGGATCATCAGACATGATATAAATGTCAAAAATGGGAAGATAATCATGAAGATATTTAGCCATGGGAAATGGAATAATTGATTTTGGTTGATAAAAATTACACCATAATGAGTTTTCTTCAATGGTGGAACTAGAAGGGAGAAAGTAGTGACCCATACAAAATCTAAATGGGTTGAGGATCTTTATAAAAATCCTAAGAGGTGACATCATTATAGAATTATGGAAAAGCTAATAAGATAAAAAATAAAAGAAAAAACACTTGAAAATGATCCAACTAGTGGTGGGATAAGATTTTATGTTGTGTTCACCATAATGTATGTTGGGAAAATAGTGTCAAAAATATAAATATCCTCTAATATAGGAAAAAATAAGATAATAATAAGACCAACTACATAAAATAAGCTGCATTGCAAAGTGGGGTAGAGGATGAAAGTAAAATATGTATTTAAAGGGAAAGGTTATAACTAATTTAATAAGGAAACAACATGTAAGGAATAAAAAAGTGTAAATGTACATGTGAAAAGTAACATGCTAACCTATGCACTCAAATTTTTGAGGTATAGTCGAGACAACCATCATAATGGATAGATGGATGGATGAATCTATAGATTAGTTTGATTGAGTTGAGGAATGGGGTTTTACATGATGAGAAATAAGGGATGATCATGATGGTACCATAAGAGATCTACCACATCAAAATGTTCATTGAGGAAATATAATTTCAAAGAGATGAAACTCTAAGGTTCATTTGTGTCGATGATGATAGAAAATGAAGTTCCCAATCAATTCTAGGAATAATGAAGTGGGTTAATTATGTTGGATGACTTCAAGGATTTGATCAATCCTATTAGGTTTTTATGTTTGGTAAGTGTCATAGATAAGTTGAATCAAAATATGATGATTCTAGCCTTGAGGAGGAAATAAAAGGAGATATAAATGGATAAAATTGATGATGTTGTATTAACAAACTTACAGGTAAGGGAGAATTTCTATGGGGGGATTGAGAATCCATTATTGATCACAAATAGTGTAAAGAGAGTGAAAATAAAGTGTGGAATGAAGGTGGAACAAAACATTTCCAATTTGAGTTATAAGTTTTTATTAAAGGTAAAGAGGGGTTTTTTAAAGGAAGGGAAACAAACCTCCACAAAAGTAAAGATGAGGGGGATTTAAAATCCCATATTTACAAATAGATTATTTTAAAGAGACAAAAAGCTACATAAAAACAACCACACAACTAAATAAAAACAATATAAAATCAATTATCAAGACTAGAAATAAAATAAGGGTCTGAATATTTCTAGCCACCAAAGGCTTATTCCCAACATCAATTGATTCTTTTTAGGTCTTTATCTATTTTTAAATACATTTGGGGATCTCGATTCACTTTCACTAAACTCTTCTTGTCCTTACCTTTCTTACTCTAACTAGTACCTTCCTGATTCATCTTCCTCTCAATAAAAAAACTAAGAATTTCCAAGCTCAAAATGTAGTTTCTCATTTTCACTTTATTAACCTAAATTAGAGTAATTAAAATTTATTTCAAAGTTTAATTTTATCTCACCAAACTAAAAATGCCTTCTTTGATTCTTCTTATCTGAACACCCATCTCATTTTGATCCTATTCTTATTTGGTGCCTTGATCTAGACTTAGCATTTTCACCTCACCCTTCAAAGAATTGTGCTCCCTCATGAACCATATGAGAAGTACCTTTTGGATATATAATTCCTCTTACAACATCATGATCTTACTCTAATTTTTTTGATTCTCTTCCACCTTATCAAATTCTACATTCATTTTGTACTTTTCCATGATCTTGTCATTCAAATTCACCTTATCATGGGAATATGTAGTTTCAAGGAGATGTAAGCCAAAAAATACCTCCTCAATCTTATCATCCTATGTCACAATTGGAATTTACTTAGTATTTACATCTTTGCTTATGCTAGGCTCAGGATTTATAATATGAGTTATAAGTTAATGTCACTTTATAAGTTACTTCTAGGTGTCAGAGATCCTACCAAGTTTGAAGATGGAATACTGAATGTAATGTAGCTTGAACAAAGAAATAATGGTAAATGAATAAGAAAGTGTGAGAGAGAAATCAAGAGTGAATACCATGAAAATAATCCATGTATAATAACTCACCAAGAGATGTATAAATAGGATAAAAGGTAGTAAATCCTCCACAAATGGCCTAGAATAAGCATGTAACTCCTATGATAGAACAATTAAAGAGTAATTTCTATGATAGAATAATGAAAGAGTAACTAATATAATATAATTAAACCTAAACAAGTTAATTCAAGTGTATTAATAAACACATGAGTGTAGGAATAAACCTAATAAAAAGAAAATAAATACCCTACATTAACACCCCTCATAAGGACAACTTAAGTTTATAGAAGAAATGGTTCTCAATGATGAGGCATGATGAGGTACCCATGTATAAATAAACTCTCATAAAGTGGAGAAAAAGAGAAAACATATAGGAAAAAAATCCCCCCAAAAAAGAGAAAAGAGAAGAAGAGAGGGATAAGAAGCTCCATTGAATATGATGCTAAAGTTATCCATACTCAAAGTATAACTCCCAAGATGACCAATGTTGATGATGATATCCTTTGATTAAAAACTATATAATCTCCATCCACAATGAACAATTTTTCATCATTTTTCTAAAGTAAGAACATGATGTGTGTATTGAAATTCTACCCATTCCACAAAGGAGGATTAAGGCAATAGTATGAACATATCTGAAAGAGGTCCAAAAATAAGGTGTGGTATAGGTCTGGCAAGATCATGCACAAGAACTACATGTAATGCCATTGAAGTGAACCTATTAGAAGAAAGACATGGAACATTCATTAAAATAATGTCTATGTGAAGAGGAGATCTCAACTCAATAATCATTAAAACTAAAGAAGATACTACAAATGAAGCACACATATCTATAATATGAATATCCATAGGAACATATGAGTCATCAAAGCTCTCAATGGGTGTAATCACACTAGAAATAGTAGACTCTTCCAAATTAAAAGAATATAAGGATCTAGAAGAAAAATATCATAAATAGGGATGGAAGTAGAATCTATAATGGGACAACTAAGTTTAGGCAAAATCTCATCTTGTAGTGGTTTCTGAACAAAAGGAAGATCACAATCCACCATGAATGTGTCATCATAAGAAATATGAGTAAGAGGGACTACAATAGTATCTAAAGAGACAATAAGAAGAAAAGGAGGAGGTGTGATATAAATCTTAGCAAGATATCTAAAAAGAGATTGAAGAATTCTCCAAATAGTGTAGGGACATTGTGTATGCTCCACATGGTAACATATATCCATATAAACATGAAATAATAAGGTACCAATAACCTTATCACAAGTGTTATCCCAATTATTATGTACTAAATAGGATCAGTGGGAACATGAATCTATCCATATACAAATGGAATATGATTCTTGCTTGTGAGAAAGTGTTCCATGTAAGCATGCCAAGAAGCATAGTTGGTATTTCAAATAAGAACCACTAGTGTAGAATCAAATCTCCTCATCAAATGGTATCTTTTAAGTGAATTCAACATGACTGAGAGAAGACACCAAAGAAGTGAATTGATAAAAATACTATACAAGTGATAATGCATTCTCAATGAATGGGCATCAGACTCAGAAGAAAATGCATCAAAAAATACAATAGTAATAAGTATAGTTATCACAAAAGTGTCACACAAGTTATGAAAATTGAGTATGCACTCAATATAGAAAGTATGGCCCATAACAACCCTTCTAAGATAATTAATAATGACCCCCATGTGTTTTCAAGTAACATAACATGCTTAAATGTATGGAGGTTAGACTTAGTATATAATGCATCCAAATAGGTAAGAGAAAATAATACACAAGTGCCAATGCATGTCTCAATGAATTGATGTCAGATGCAACTGAGAATGCATCCAAATGCAATCAATCAATGTAATTGATGCCAAAATGGCACAAGTGAAAATAAAATTGGTGAAATGGGAGGACATTGACTCTACTGATAATACATCCATGTATAAATATTAACAAGACATATAAAATGTTATGATGGGATCTAACCACCTATCAAATCAAACCTTGCCCTCTAGTAGAAGAAAATACACTAAAAGTACTGAAAAAGGGGTTGTGATGTATGTCTAAGGAGTACAAGTGAGAAATAAAACAAGGAGAGAGAGTTTATTTTGATTATGAGGGGGTTTAGCCTCCTAAAAAATTGAGCCTCACCCTCCATCTTCATCAAATGAATGATGGAATAAATGTGATCAAGAAAAGCTCAAAAAACTCCCTATGATCTTTCAATACAATATATTATTTTTATATAAAAATAATAAAAAGAACTCATCAATTGGTAATAAAACCCACCAAATCCACTTAATAAAAATGAAGGCCACTCTAAAGGATTAAATCACCCTATTAAAGTAATTAAATAACCCACCATAATAAAAAGGTCAAAATGTTTTAAAAAAAATATAATAATGTCAATCAAATGAATGACATTAACAAGTGTAAAGTAGGTAAAATTTTGAAAGTTTCAAACCTTTACCAAAAAATATAGGTTTCTAAAACCACATATGAAATAGAAAACCAGGAATCAAATGGAGAGGTTGAATTACTGATGATGAGTGGAAACATCTAGGCCATGAGGGAATGAGGAGGATGGCAAGCAGATTGTAAGTGTCACCCTTATCATCTTATTCTATGGTGTTTTAAGACCCAACATGTAGAAATAAGAGCCATTTTTGAGGAGAGGGAGGTTGGAAGATTTCTAAATCTAGGAAATATCTTTGAACCACCTTATAAACAAATCAAAAAAATATCTCATTTTAAGGAAAATGGTTTTGAAAGGGTGGTTTTATTTTTGAAAAACATAAACTAGTTTAGGACAATGATGAGCATGCAACTTGTCCATGTAAGAGGTTGGAGGTGACCTGTATGTAAAATATGTAAGGGGTGAGACCAATGTGGGAGTGAAAAGTAGGGACATATACTAGGGGTAAAGATATCTAGTTTTATCATGAATTATACTAAATGAAATTTTTTACTCTTTCAACACCTTATACGTTGTCAGATTTGCACCATGTTTTTCACTCTACTCAATATGGAATCAATATAACACCTCAATGGTGATTTACTCTAGTTTTTCTCTTTTAAACTACCTCACCATATTGAAAAATCATCTATATCCTAGAAAATAATGGAGCCAGATACCTCATCCACCATATTATAGTAAATAGCATAGAAGCCAAATGCACTAGGTAGTCAGAAGAATCTTTTAAAGTATATGCTTAAAAAAACATCCATATACAATGCCTAGCTCACCAACACATCAAGGAATCTCCACAAAAGTAAATAATAATGATGATCTCATAATAAACTTAAAATTTAATAACAATCTTAAATAACACACAAAACTATACAAGTGGTTTACCAAACCTGACTCTCTGATACCATGTTAGAGATCTTGCTAGATCGAAGATGGAATACCAAATGTAGTGTAGCTTGAAAAAAGTAATAATGGTGAATGAAAAATTATATATGAGAGATAAATTAAGAGTGAAAACCATGAAAATACTTCATGTACAATATCTCACCAAGAGATGTACAAATATGAGAGAAAGGTAGTAATTCCTCCATAAAGGACCTAGAATAGGCATGTAACTCCTATGATAAAATGATAAAAGAGTAAATCCTATGATGGAATAATAAAAGAGTAACTCCTATGATATAATTGCACCCAATAAATCTAAATCAAGTGTAGGAATAAATACATGAGTGTAGGAATAAACGTAATAAAATGAAAATAAATACCCTACACTAACACCAAGAACATGAGTTTTAACCCTAGGAAAAATGCCTACTCTAATAAGGTAAGGAAACTCTCAAAGTGCCATGAAAGATAAAAAGTTTATATATGTGTAATTAAGATAATTATTTTGTATAGATAATATTTTTGGAATGGTAAACTTTATGTTCTGAAATTTTGTAACAAGGTTTAGTGCTCATGCTCTTTTTAACAAGGCTTTTCTAGATAAATAAAATTATAAAATAAATAAATTAATGAATAATTAAAGTATAATGTTTTTTTTTAAATTTTTTTTTCTATGTTTTGGATGCATGCAAAATTTATAATTTAAATTCTAAATGAATATGCAAATGCTGATTTTTCTTAGTTTGCAAGATGGTTTGCCCAATGAAATCTAAATAATATAAATTTTTTATTGGATTTTAATATTAAAAATATATGTAATTATATTATCAAAATTATATTTTATAACATTAAAATATGAACATAAATTTTTAAAACCATAACAAACACTCTTACTAAGAATTCAAAAATTATCCTTCACACATGCAAGCTAAAAACTAGTTTTGAAACTCTTGAATGTTTTTATATGAAATAAAATGGTCTATGTATTAAAGTATATGAATATAATGTTTTTATTTTATAAATATAATGATCTAAAACAATGTTATTTCACTATGAAACAATGAAATTTTAGATCTAGTATGCTAGATTTTGACTATCTAGGTTGTCAAAGTTTTGTGTATGCATGTTTCAAAGTTGTTTATATATGAAATATTGATTAAAAATGAAATTAAAATAATTTATTTAACTATACATATTTTTTTTATTTTATTTATCTATCCTCTTATATGTTTAAGACTATTTTTCTTGAAATAAATCTAACATGTAATTGCAAACGAAGAGATCAAGACTATGTTTTTGTGCAAGACAAGAAAGAGAGGGGGATTTATTGTATTTATTTTTTTATTTACATTTTGAATATTAATATAATATAATAAAAATAAAACTAAGTTATTATAAGTATTAAATGAAAACACTATTAAAAAAATAAAATCCTCCAACTTGATCAATGGTTGTGACCAAGTGAAGGCAAGAAACTATTGTTGTGTAAAGTGTCCTCAAGTACCTAGCTCCTCCACTCACTGTGATTGTATTAACTCTCTATAAAAATAAGGTATAAAAATAAGTATAACAATAAGGATAAAATCCTAGACAAGAGTGTAGTTATATTGTGGCTAGCTGATCCATTGATAACAAAGATTGTATAATTGATCTAATGAATTCTCTCTTCCAAAACTATGTAGATCTGATAAGAAAATGACCAAAGGTGGAGTAAAATATTTTCAAAAACTAAAATTTGGTGGGATTATGTTTTTTATATATTTAAAACACCAATATTTAATGTAAAATTTAGATCTAAAATTCATCTATAATTGAGATACTTGTAGAAAGAGAAGGGAGGTTACAAGGGTGAGTTTAACTATTGGTTGACTCAAAGATAAAATTGGGAGGAACAAGTATAGATTAAAAATGAGTGGGAGTGAATTTGGATATCATGAATGAAAACATAATGAAAATGAAGGAATAATCTTGAATAAAAGCATGCAAAACATGTGATAGCTCAAGTCTTAGTTGTAAAAAATGGAAGATGAGAAAACTATGATGAAACTATCTATATTTTTAGGTGATGGGGATGAAACAACCACATAAAGTTGTGAAAACACCCTATTATGTGATGAAACCGCCCTATCAAATTAATATTCCACTATGAGTATAAAAAAATCATCATGGCATAACACACTGAATAAGGGTGTTTCTATCATAAGGATCGATGGTTTTGATGTAGTAAGAGAAAATTTCATAAAAAATGAGGAAACTCAAAGATTAAGGAAAAAATTACTCATGAAAGGAAATATAAAATGTTTAAAAGGATAAAACAAATATAGATAGAGAGTGGGGAAAAAATGTTAGAGATAACTAAGCATAAGAATATTTTTGGAGATCATTGCATCATCATCAATTTTTTATTAATGTTACACCTTGTAATTTTTAGGTCCATACATATTCCTCTAGGATGATGCCTTATAATGAATTGAATAGGGTGTGTTAATGAGTAGTGTCACACTAAAAGGAAAAGGAGGTTTAGAAAACTTGCCTTACTTACCTATGTGGTGCAGCAAAGCCAATTGAGCCTCTATGCAACCTAGGAGAAAAATATGGGAATCAAGTGCATTTCAAATAAAAACTAGAAAATATACTAATTAATAAAAACATGAAAAATAATACTTATCTTATATGTGAGGGTGAGTATACTACCTGAATATATCTTATTGGGAGATTGAATTTAGCATTGAGTGATGTGTACCTACAAAATAAAAACATAAAGAAAAATGATACAAAAAATGAAGAACATTAAATATGTTAGTTTTGAACATAAACAACATTAGATGGGGAATAAACATATCCAAAAGCACAAAAAATGAGTTTAGAAATAAAATTACTAAAAATGGAATTTTTAAAAATTATGATGACTAATTAGAAAGGCTATATATGCAAAAACTTCCCAAAAATAGAAATCATTTATGCTTATTAATTTTATAAAATTTTGAGATATGGGTTCATGGTTATAGAATTTAAATATAAATTAGTTAATTGGATGATCATGAAGTAGATATAGTTAATATACCAATAGGAAGAGGAGCAATTTAGATCTAGATTAGTTTTGACCATTTTTACATTTTTACCAAAATTTTAAAATTTTAATTAAAATGCATAAAAAACCATATATTTTCAAAATTTCTTGCATTCATGGGAGTGGTATGTTGGTTATAATAGGATAATTTTAATTTTTTTAAGATTTGGGTGGTTTTTAATATTTTAGGTTTTTTTAGGTTAAGTGTACATAGTGTTTGAAACTACTGCATTGGGGTGAAACTATTAGTTTGCATATATCAATTGTTACTCCTTAAATGCAATAGTTACATGACTAACATGTATATCCATAAGTGTAGTGTCCTAATTACCATATATGTGGTAGTAATATAACCACCCTAGATGAAGGCTGAACCACCTAGGGTGGTTTTGTAATTTCCACATGTAAAAGGTGGTGGTTTCATCCTAGGTGGAAAATGGTTGATTTTTAGTCAGTTTTAAAGCCTAAAAAAGGGTTTGGGACTCATTTAGGGTGACTTTTATAGTATGGGGATAGATATGGTAGAGTTTGGATAGGGAATTGAAGTGGTTACTATGGATCATGACTTTGTTTATGGCCTAATAACAGGCCATCCTAGATAGGGCCAAGATTCTATAGATTTATTAAGTGGAGAATGTGCCCCCATAGAGCAAGTTTTTGTAAAACTTGTTTACCTATTAGTAAATGGAATAGAACACATTCATGTTCTCATAAGATCCTAAAGAGTGGATAATCACTTTTATATATGTTTATCATATTTTGGGATTACTCATGTTAGGCTGGATGGTGACATTGTGTGATGTGACTAATAGGGGAGAGGCTACTATTAGAGTAGGGGTTTTCTTTTTTCCCATATTTATTTATTATGGGATTTTTACATCACTTATAGTTTTCTTACTTTCATGGAGAAGATTGATTATGTGTTTAGGTTGACTAGGTGACTAGGAAGTAACTCCTTTAACTGGCTATTTTGGGTATGGGAGTTACTATTCTATTCATGGACCTATTGGCCAGATTTTGTGGAGGAGTTACTTGTCTATTCAAGGGGTCTTTTAACCACATTTTTTGGAGTATTTAATTTATTACTTTCATATATGCACTCATCTCATTTGAGATATTTTAAACTTCATGAAGTATTAGGTTTTACTCCACTTGTCTTTTATCTCTTATAATATTGTCTTTGAGTGATTTCATTTTGCTTGACTAATATTGTGGTGTGTACAAGTTTCATCTCATGTGATATTGAAATTTTCACTCACATTATTTGTAATTGGAGACATATCTCATATGGTATTAGAGCCACTCATGGTAATTATATGTATCATTTTTTCTTGATTTTAAGTTATCTTTTAAAATCATGAAATTTTTATTTGCAAATTAAGCTTGATATACAATCCATTTTTGGGAGTTTTCATCTTTTATGGAATCAATTTTTTTGTAGATCTAGTTCATTGGTAGCCATTATCATGTTTTTTTTGTTTTTTTATGATTTCATGCTCTGTGTGTCTTAGTATATTTTCTTGAAAAAGACATGCATGCCTCCATATAGCCTCAAGTTTGATATTCTTTATTTGATATCACCCTTTGTATTTGGCTTCAGCTCAAACTTAGTTTTGTGTGTTTAGGAGACTATTCGAACCTAGTTAGGTGTTGCTTTTAGGTAGACCTCATTTACAACATTTTCACCCATTGAGTCTGCTTTAATTTCTACCTAGCTAGAACCAACACTCTATGTAGCCTCTATACCAAAATCATAAAAGATTCAAACAACAACATAAAATACTCCTATAGTTTTAAAAGGGTTATGAGTTTCCTCCAAAATAATATAAGTCTATTCAAAGTTTGCCCTATTTTTTATAAAAAATCTAGCATATTAAATCACATTTTTTTACTATCTTGATTTAAAATAAGGTCAAATAGGCTACTTTTTTTGAATGCACAAGTAATGCATAAGAGGATTGGTCAAGTTTAGTATTGTTAGTGGATTATATATATATATATATTGTGGTCAATATTTAAAGAGGAAATTTTATTCATATTTTCACTTTCTCACATTATGTACTCATCTTGGATGTATTTTTGGTTAAGCTGACATCCTAGCCTAATATTATAAATCATGTCTTTTTGACATTTGCACTGGTTATTTTAAACGTATTCTTAATTATACCTGACATATTTTGAGCATGAATTATTTGCAACATTCAGAGGGGGGGTCACCATTTCATAGTTTAGGGGAGTGTACTTTATTTTGAGTCACTATTTATTTTTTCTTGCACTTTCATTTCTATAACAACAACAACTTGCACTACTACTAAAACATAAATCAACACTAAAATGTATTAAAGTATAATTAACCCACTAACTCCCTTTATCTATCATGAATGAAAAATCAAGATGGTAATTATTCTAAGGAGTAAGGGTTTGTAAAGGATAACCATGGGTGATGAAATTGAACCTAGCACATATGCAAATAAATTTAAGTGGTATAACCATAGTGATGAAGCCTATGAGTTATTATGTCTTTTTATAGCACCTGATCTCCTATTTCACTTAGATCCCACCAATTCACCCCATTATGTATAGACCATTCTAGGTAAGCTATTTGGGGAGCAAGATTTGATGAGAGGTTATGAGATTGAGAATGAACTCATTAGCCTAAGTCCTTGTAACTTTTACACCCTTCATGATTTATTCACTAAGTTCAATTCCTTGATATTTTAGTTGAAATAATGTGGGATAAAGAAAGAAGATGACAAACTTATTCTTTATACACTCTCTTAACTAAATCCTGACTATTCAGTACTTATCTCTACTTTCCATGTCACTAAAAGTGCTTTGGGCACTACATGAAAATGTCCTCTTTAGATGTTTTCATTACTATCTTAACCAAAGAGAAAGATAAGTTGACCTAGATGGGCACATTAAATTCCACAAAATCTCAATCCCTAATTGTTAGGAATGGGAAAGAAAAGAATTCAAACAAAGAAAAGAAGAAGAATGAGGATCAAGAGAAGAAAGAATCAACCTTTGACAAACCAACACTGAAGCCTCCTATTCCAATGACAAACCTAAGAAAAAGAAGGTTAAGTGTGCCTATTGTAATAAAAATGGGCATGATGAAAACAAGTGCATAAATAAGCAAATAGATCACCTAACTCATCTCCTAGAGAAGAAAAACATAGGTGTGTCTAAGTCCATCAAGCATAATTCATATATAGAAGATTTTAATAAGGCAAATGACAAGGGGAAAGAGAAATAAAAGTTTAAGGATCTTTTAGCAATTATAGATTTAACATCTTCATGGGTTATTAACTTAGGTGATTCTCACCACATGGGTTCTTCACTAGTTGAGTTTTCTTCCTTATAGCCTTGTATCATATATTCTATCAACTTGGGTGAAGACACTTCTATACCACTTATAGGGAGAGGCTCTGTTGAAATAAGAGGAACATTTAATAATGTTTTAAGTGTTCCTTCTCTTTCAAATAATCTCCTATTAATATATCAAATCACTCATATCAACAAAGGCATGGGGATTGAGTTTTTACCATATTTAGTTATCATCAAGTAGTTGCATATTGATTATATAGTGGTAGTGGGTAGGGGATCACAAAGAAAATCTATACACCTTCTCACATTTTATACCTAATTCTTCTATGACTACATTTGTAACTCATTCAAATGAAGTTAACAAATAATGGCATGTGTAGTTTGGCCACCTTAAATACCACTACCTTGAATATCTTATAAAAAATGACATGGTCATATGCTTGCCTCGAGTCCAATTATCTAAGGGAATTTATGAGGTTTTCTATTTTGGAAGGTATCTAGAAGCAAAATTTGACAAAGGCAAAGTTTGGAGGACTTCAAAAGATTTAGAGTTAGTACATAATGATGTATATGGGCCTTTTCCTAGTCTATATTTGTTAGGTTATGGAGCTAAAAGCTTCACCCAGATGCAAACATGGAGGAGGTGCTAAAAGTCACAATCACCGGCATCGGTCAGGCCAACTGACATCGGTCAGGTGGAGACAGGAAGCGGCCGACATCGGTTAGGGATCAGCCAATGTTAGTCATCCCCAGACAGATAGGGACCGATGTCGGTCACCTGTGTGGTTTGAAATTGTGAGTTTCATGAATAATTTGTTAATGAACCGATTGTTTGCATGTTAAAGGCTAATTTTAGTCTTGGAGCTGTGGATCTAATTATTGTAATTTGATGTCTAATTATTGTTTGCATGAGATCTATATAATAGACTCAAGGGTTGTATTGTAATGTGTGCTAGTTGAGAGAGAAAAGTTAGCTTCTTTAGAGTGAAGAGAGCAAGGTGTGTTCCTCCTAGTGCCACAGTGCCAGGTGTGTATGATCAGGTAGATCTATGGGATAGCAAGATCTGGTAGAGATCCATAGGGGTGATTTTATGGTAGAATCATAAGGACTTGGTGAGGTAAGGACAAGGGTTCTATCTGAGTAAGTAAGATCGACTGATCTGTAGGTGTGTGTGTGCAAGATCTAGGTTTGCAGGTGTGTAGAACTAGGTTGATTTGCAGGTGTGCAAGATCAGGTGAGATCTACTTGGATTACAGTGTGTACTCAGTCATGGAGTACGTGGAGTACTTGTGTACTGGAAGTAGTGATACTAACTGGTGGTACTAGTAGTAGTGATACTGACTGGTTGGAGGTGAACACCAACTCTGTGTTTGAGTTGTGTGTTGGGACCGTAATTGAGAGAGTGAGCTCTTGAAGAGATTTACTGTTTATGCCCTAGAGGTGTGGGAGCCCTAGAGGAGTGTAAGGAAGAATATTGTGGCATCTTATTTATTGTATTTCCTTTTGGAAGAGTATTAATACAATTGGGTATTGTCTCTCATATTCTATGTTATTTCTAAATTCTAGTTACTTGTTACTTCGGATTAAATTCTGCATTTAGTTGCTTGTACATGGTAATCAATTGTGCTTCCTAGACCTAACAAGTGGTATCAGAGCTAAGGTTGTAGAGAGTAGGTTTGTGTTTGATTACAGGTCACTCTCAAGGGTTTTTGATTGAGTGGGAGTATAGCAATGGCAGAAGAAATTACACTAAGAATGGAGGAATTGAAAAACATGAATGGTCAATTATGGTGTTATGGAAAGAAAGAGCAGGTAAAGAAAAATTATTGGTTGGTAAAAGATCATCATGAAGAAACTAAAGAAGTAGATGTTGTAGGTGTTGTTGCATAGGATGCTTTGGGATGTTCCTTGGATAAAGTAGAATCTTGTTTTATGTTAGGTTGTGGAGTTAAAAGCTTCACCAGGATGCAAACAGGAGGAGTAGCTGAAGTGTTACAGACACCGACATCAGTTAGGCCAACCGACGTCAGTTAGGGGAGAGACAGGTAGCTACCGACATTGGTTAGGATTAGCTAATGTTGGTCATCTCCACGTAGACAAGGACCAATGTCGATCGCCTGTGTGGTTTAGAAATGCTAGATTCATGGACATTTAGTTAACGAACTGAGTGTTTGCATGTTAAGAGCCAATTTTAGACTAGAAGTTGCGTGTCTAATTATTGTAATTAAGAAAGTCTAATTATTGTATGCATGAGATCTATATAATAGACTCATGGGCTGTATTTTAAAAGTGTGCTAGAAATCCATTGAGCTTGAAGAGAGAGCTAGAGTAGCTCCTCCTAGTTCTAAAGGGGTGCTGAGTGTGTATGATCAGGGAGAGTTACAGGTTGTGCAAGTTCTACTAAGAGATCCACTGGGGTACTGGTTAAAGAATCATAAGGACTTGGTGAGGCAAGGTCAAGGGTTCTTCTAGGTGTAGAGATATCTACATGGTGAGTATGGTCTATTAGTGATTATAGGTTGATTGCAGGAGCAGGGAGATCTACTTGGAGTACGGTTGTGTACTTGGTGTACTGGCATCATTGTTACTGACTGGTTGGAGAGGTGAACACCAACTCTATATTGGAGTTGATTATTGGGATCATAAGAGAGAGAGGGAAGAAGTCCTTGAGGTGTGGCAAGCCTTTGAGGTGGAAGAAGAAGTGGCATCTTCTTTATTGTATTTTCTTTTGAGTGATTATTAATACAATTGTGTATTGTCTCTCATATCCTATGTTGTTTCATATTTTTGGTTACTTATTCATTCTAGTTAAATTCCATGTTTAGTTGCTAATACAAAGGTAATCATATGTGCTCTAATTGAGGAGCAAGATCCTGACAGTTGGTATCAGAGCAGGTGGACCAGGTTGGTACCAACTTGACAGTTGGTATCAGAGCTTTTGGTTGGGTTACTAATAGGTAGTTTCAGATCTGGTTAGTGTGTGTTGATTACAGGGTACTCATAGGGGTTTTTTGATTGAGTGGGAGTATAGTAATGGCAGAAGAAAGTAACCTATGAATGGAGAAACTAAATAGCACGAATGGTCTGATTGATGGAAAGAAAGAGTAGGGAAAAGAAGATTGTTGGTCGGTAGAAGATCAGTGTGTAGAAGCAGATGTTGTAGGTTTTGTTGCACAAGTTGCTCTAGATAAAGTAGAATCTTAGTTTACAGATTCTTTTGCCTCTTTCCATGCAACTCGAAATAGAGCATATTTTCATAGGTATGTCTTTGGAGACTTTGGATAGATTTATTTAGGGGTTGGTGAGCCTTGTCATATTGTTGGCAAAGGGGAAGTGAAGCTGAAATTATAGACAGATAACACATGGGTGTTGAATGAGGTCATGCAAGTTCCAGTCTTGGAGATGAGTCTAATTTCTTCAGGAAAGTTGGGTGATGGGAGATGCATAGTAACTCTTATAGTGGATGCACTTAAATTAGACGGTGGTAAGAAAGTAGGTATCCTTTATCTATCTACTTATATTACTGATTCACATTCTGTTGTAGAGATGTGGCTTTATAGGCTTGGTTACATATGTAAGAAGGGAATGCATGTTCTGAAGTGGAAGATAGATGTCTTTGATAAACTTAAGAATTGGAAAGCCTTAGTGTTCATGGAGGAGATGATAGACAGAGATCAGCTGTGGGGACTGAATTATTCTGAGTAGGGTTGTGTTGATATGGACAAGGGCTTGACCCAAAAGGAGCTCACGGGTAAAAAGTCATCACTCAAAAGAAAACATAGGTACTAGCATCGGTCAGGAGGAACTGATGTCAAATAGACAGGCACCGACGTCGGTCATGTGTAAATCAGCAGAGTTAGTGGTGTCGGGCATCAGGAACTAACATTGGTCATATAGTGACCGATGTCAACAATAGGTACACTAGCATCAGTTAGGAAACCAACATCAGCAGTCAGGGTCAGTCGCAGGGAACCGACGTTGGTTAGGTGCAAATTGGGAGATGGCCAAGATCAGTCACTAAAATAGATATTAGGTGGACAACAAGCTATCAAGGAGTCTCAAACGCCCATATGGAGGACTAAAATGGTAAGTGGACCTCATATTCATTGTTCACCTTCTTACTAGTTGCTTACTGATGGTTGAGAACTAAGAAGATGTGAAGAGGCAATGCAGGTAAAATCCAGAAACAGTGGGAGCTTGGCATGGATGAGGAGTGTGAGTCCTTAGAGAAGAACCAAATAGGAACTTGTTGGTGGAGTTGTCAGCTAAAAAAAAAGCACTGAGAGATGGATGGATTCCCAAGTTAGAGAAGAGAGTGGATGGATACGTGAGACGGAAGGCCAAGGTATATGGTCTTGAAGAAGCTACAGGATAGTGGTACAGGTTTTGATAGGTGGATGACAAAGCAGGGCTTCAGTCAATGTCAGTGTAACCATTGTGTTTGTCTTACCAGGTGGATGATGAGTCATGACATTATCTAGTTACTGTATGTGGATGGTATACTAGTTATAGGTTTAGATATACAGGGTTTTGTTGAGCTAAGGGTAAGGTTAGTTCAGTGGCATGTCATGAAGAATTTGGAGCAGCGAAATTCTTTGGCATAAGAAACATGGAGATTTTGTCTCCAGTGGGAGCTGATGTGAAGAAGGTGTTGGTGAGGTTCAAGATGCAGGATGCAAAATCGGTAAGCACACCAAGGGATGGACAGTTCAAGCAGAGCATAGAATAGGGTTTGAAATCACATAAGGTCTGGTGTAGACCTGAGTTTTACCAAGTAGTGGGAGTTGTTAGAGAGTTTGGAGCCAATTTGGGGAAGGTGGATTCTCAGGTATCTGAGAGGGACCAGCAACAGGGATTCATGTAATGCAGGGTCAAGGTCTTCACTACATGGGTTTGTAGGTTTGGATGTGGCAGGTTACTTGAATGACAGGTGTAGTATCACAAGTTGTGTGGTGGTTGGTCTTCAGGATTGATCTTGAAGAGGGATACAAGCTAGAGAATGAATTAGATGAAGGTACAGGTATAGGTACAGGTGTAGCTATTTATCTCCAAGTGGAATATTGTTAGGTTGTGGAGTTAAAAGCTTCACCAAGATGCAAATAAGAGGAGTAGCTGAAGTGTTACAGACACAGGCATCGGTTAGGCCAACCGAAATTGGTCAGGGGAGAGACAGGTAGCTATCAACATCGGTCAGGATCAGCTAACATCAGTCATCTCTAGGCAGACAGGGACTGATGTCGGTCACCTGTGCGGTTCAGAATTGCCAGATTCATAGATAGTTAACGAACCGAGTGTTTGCATGTTAAGAGCCAATTTTAGACTAGAAGTTGTGTGTCTAATTATTGTAATTAAGAAAGTCTAATTATTATATGCATGAGATCTATATAATAGACTCATGGGATGTATTGTAAAAGTGTGTTAGAAAGCCATGAGCTTGAAGAGAGAGCTAGAGTAGCTCCTCCTAGTTCCAAAGGGGTGCTAAGTGTGTATGATTAGGGAGAGTTGTAGGTTGTGCAAGTTCTACTAGGAGATCCACCAAGGTACTGGTTGAAGAATCATAAGGACTTGATGAGGCAAGGACAAGGGTTATTCTGGGTGTAGAGATATCTACATGGTGAGTATGATCTATTAGTGATTGCAGGTTGATTGCAAGAGTAGGGAGATCTACTTGGAGTATGGTTGTGTACTTGGTGTAGTGGTAGCGTTGTTACTGACTGGTTAGAGAGGTGAACACCAACTCTGTATTGGAGTTGATTGTTGGGACCGTAAGAGAGAGAGGGAAGAAGTCCTTAAGGTGTGGCAAGCCTTTGAGGTGGAAGAAGTGGCATCTTATTTATTCTATTTTCTTCTGAGTGATTATTAATACAATTCTGTATTGTCTCTCATATCCTGTGTTGTTTCATATTTCTGGTTACTTATTCATTCTGGTTAAATTCTATGTTTAGTTACTAATACAAAGGTAATCATATGTGCTCTAATTAAGGAGCAAGATCTTGACATTTTATAGATTCTGTTGCCTCTTTCCATGCAGCCCAAAATAGAGTATTTTTCCATGTTAAGTTCCTTGAAGACTTTGGAAAGATTTATTTAGGGGCTGGTGTGCCTTGTAAAAGTTTTGGCAAAGGGAAAGTGCAGCTGAAATTGTAGACGACTAACACATGGGTGTTGAAGGAGGTCGTGCAGGTCCCAGTCTTGAAGATGTGGCTAATTTTTTCAGGAAAGTTGGGTGATGAGAGATGCACAGTAACTCTCACAATGGATTCTTGGAATGTTACCAAAGATGCACTTGAATTAGCATGTGGTAAGAAAGTAGGTACTCTTTATGTACCTACTTGTATTACTGATTCTTCTTCTATTGTGAAGATGTGGCTTTGTAGGCTTGGTCACATGGGCAAGAAGGAGATGCATGTTCTTAAGCGGAAGACATATGTCTTTGACAAACTTAAGAACTGGAAAGCCTTGGTGTTTATGGAGGAGATGATGGCTAGAGATTAGCGGATGGGGCTAGATACTTCTGAGTAGGGTAGTTTAGATAGGGTTTTGATCCAAAGAGAGCTTGCAGGTAAAAAGTCATCACTCACAGGAGAACACAGGTACCGGTGTCGATCAAGAGGAACTGGTGTCAAACAGATAGGTGCCAATGTTGGTCATGTGTAGACCAAAGCTAGTGGTGTCAGGTAGGGTAAGACCAATGTTGATCAAGAAACTGATGTTGGTGATAGGTAGACACCAACATCGATAAGGAAACTAGCATTGGTAGTCAAAATAGTCACATGGAACTGATGTCGATCAAATGCAGACTGTGTGGTGACTGAGGTTGATCACTGGAATAGATTTTGGGTAGATAGTAAGCTGTCAAATAGTCTCAAACACCCATATGGAGGACTGAAATGGTAAGTAAGCCTCAAATTCATTGTTCCTCTTCTTTATACTCATTGCTCACTACAGAGTAGGAAGGATCCAGGAAATAGTCGGAGTATGGCATGAATGAGGAATTTGATTCTTAGGATGCAGAACCAAATGGGGGATTTGGTAGGGTTGCCAGCCGGTATGAAAGAACTAAAATACAAATGGATTCCTTGGTTAAAGAATAGAGTGAATGGATACATGAGATGGAAGGCTAGGTCATATGGTCTTGAAGAAGTTGCAGGATAGTGGTACAGGTTTGACAGGTGGATGACAAAGCACAACTTTAGTTAATGTCATTGTAACCATTGTGGTTTCTTTACTAGGTTGGATAATGGTCGCTACATTATCCTGTTACTATATGTGGATGATGTGCTTATTGTAGGTGCATACATATAGGGATTTTCTTAGCTAAGGGTAAAGTTAGTTCAGTGGTATGCCATGAAGAATTTGGGAGCAGTGAAATTCTTTGGCATGAGTAATCCTAGAGACAGGGAAGATCACAAGTTGATGTCACAGGATGATTGTGTGAAGGTAGTGCAGGATGCAAAACCAGGCAACACACCTATAGATGGACAGTTCACAAAATAGGGTCCCCAATCACATGATGAGGTTGAGTACATGTGTACTCCCTGATATTGCCCCAGTAGTGGGAGTTGTCAACAAGTTTGTAGTCAATCTAGGAAGGAAGCACTAGAAAGTGGTTCAGTGGGTTCTCAGGTATCTGAGAGGGACTAGTAGCAGGTTAACATGTTATGCAGGGTCAAGCACTTCAGATTTGGTAGGTTACTTGGATGACAAGTGTTGCACCATAGGATGTGTGGTGGTTGGTCTTCAAGATTGAGCTTGAAGAGGGATACAAGCCAGGAAACAAATTAGATGGTGTACAAGTAAAGGTACAGTGTAGCTATTTATATCCAAGTGGGAGATTGTTAGGTTGTGGAGCTAAAAGCTTCACCCAGATGCAAACATGGAGGAGGTGCTGAAAGTCATAGTCACCAGTGTCAGTCAAGCCAACTGACGTCAGTCAGGTGTAGATAGGAAGCTGTCGACATCGATTAGGGATCAGCCAACATTGGTCATCCCCTAATAGATAGGGATCGACGTTGGTCGCTTGTGCAGTTTAGAACTATGAGTTTCATGAATAGTTTGTTAATGAACTGGTTGTTTGCATGTTAAAGGCTAATTTTAGTCTTAGAGTTGTGGATCTAATTATTGTAATTGGATGTCTAATTATTTTTTTCATGAGATATATATAATAGACTCATGGGTTGTATTGTAATGTGTGCTAGTTGAGAGAGCAAGGTTAGCTTCTTCAAAGTGAAGAGAGCAAGGTGTGTTCCTCCTAGTGCCACAGTGCCAGGTGTGTATGATCAGGTAGATCTATGGGACAACAAGATCTGGTAGAGATCCACAGGGGTGCTTGTATGGTAGAATCATAAGGACTTGGTGAGGCAAGGACAAGGGTTCTATTTGAGTAAGTAAGATTGGTTTATTTGTAGGTGTGTGTGTGTGTGTGTGTGTGTGTGTGTGTGTGTGTGTGTGTGTGTGTGTGTGTGTGTGTGTGTGTGTGTGTGTGTGTGTGTGTGTGTGTGTGAGATCTAGGTTTGCAGGTGTGTAGAACTAGGTTGATTTGTAGGTGTGCAAGATTAGGTGAGATCTACTTGGAGTACGGTGTGTACTCGATCATGGAGTATGTGGAGTACTTGTGTACTGGTAGTAGTGATACTAACTGGTGGTACTGGCATAGTGATACTGACTAGTTGGAGGTGAACACCAACTTTGTGTTTGAGTTGTGTGTTGGGACCGTAATTGAGAGAGTGAGCTCTTGAAGAGATTTACTGTTTATGCCCTAGAGGTGTGGGAGCCCTAGAGGAGTGTAAGGAAGAAGACTATGGAATCTTCTTTGTTGTATTTCCTTCTGGAAGAGTATTAATACAATTGGGTATTGTCTCTCATATTTTGTGTTATTTCTGAATTCTAGTTACTTGTTACTTCTGGTTAAATTCTGCATTTAGTTGCTTGTACATGGTAATCAATTGTGCTTCCTATATCCTAACAATATTTCATAAGGGTTAAGTACATTCTCACTTTGTTTGATGATTTATTGAGATATATATGGGTATATTTTCTTAAATAAAAATCTAAAGTGTTTTAATATTTTCAAGACTTTAAAACACTTGCTGAGAAATAATCTAAGAAATCCATCAAGGTTCTTTAAACTAAAAATATAGGTAATTATGTCAAAAATAGATTTGAGTTGTTTTTCACCCAAAAAAATATTTATTTATAGTATATATTTACTTAAAATCCTTCATAGAATGGAGTTTCAAAATGCAAGAATAAATCCTTGAAAGATATGGCTAGTTGTATAATTCACTCTAAGTCTTTAACACCTCAATATTGGACCAAAGCCATTAATTGTGATTTTTATATTTATAACATGGCTCCTCATAAATATTTGGAAGGAATAACACCCTTTTAATCTTTGCATGAAATGAAACTTGACGTTGAGCACTTTACATTTTTTAGATCTCTAGCTATGGCATACATACTAAATAAGATATGCAAAGCTATATAACCTCAATCCAAGCCCTACATATTTATAGGTTATTTAGATGGTATCAATGGGTACTACATTCTACATCCAACCACACCTAATTTTTTCATAGAGATAACTATTCACTTTTAATATATTCCCAAAGACTCAACACTTAACACTTCTTCTCTTTCATTAGATTCACTTACACTTGATGATTCTTCTTCTGAATCATATCATCCATAAAAGGTTTTTAGCCAAAATATTCTTTTTATTATTCTAGTTATAATAATGAAGAAAATTATGGGGACTTATCCACATCCAAATCTAGTCTATTTTCATAAGATGATAAGTCAAAACCTGAGTTACCCATATCTATGCCATTTTGGGCTAGGCAGACACTTTAGAGTGTAGGTACTTGGGTAGGGGATCCAACATATGATAGACATACTCAAGTAGATTATTAGAGTGTTCCACATGCCTTATTTTATTTAGTTTTATATGCACAAATATTTTTATAGGCTTCAATCATACCTAAGTTGGATAGTGATATGAAAGAATAATATTCTTCCTTAATCAAAAATCACACTAGGGATTTGACTTTGCTTCATAAGGGAAGGAATATGGTTTGATGTAGGTGGATTTATTGGAAAAAGTTTTCAACATATAGGTAAACTGATAAGTACAAGGTGAGATTGGTCACCAAGGTTTTTTTATAGGTAGTTTACATTGACTACTCAGATACCTTTTCACCTATTACAAAGATGACTTTGATCTGACTCAAACTAGCTATAGCCAAAACACATGGTTGGGATGTGCACTAAATGGATGTGAGAGTGTTTTTATTCACAAAGACATTGAGGAGGATATATATATGTAATAACCACATAGGTTTGTTAATTATTCATTGTTAGTTTGTAGACTTATGAAATCCATATATGCCCTCAAATAGTCCCCTCAAGCTTGGTATGCCAATCTAGATTCCTTATTCCTTACTTTAGGTTTCACCATGTGTCATTTAGAATCCAATATATACTTATTATGGTAAGATGATTATTTATTAATATTGGTCCTTTATGTTGATTATATTTTTATCATTGAGAGTTCCTCATCATCTATTATAATGGTGAAGATAGATCTACAAGATAGATATAACATGACAGACTTGGGTCTTCTATATTACTTTCTTGGTATTGAGATTTCATAGTCTAATTTAGGGATTTCACTTACAAAACCAAAATATGATCTTTATCTTTTACCTCAATTTTATATGGATGATTGTAAGCCATATTTGACTCCCTTTCTATTAGGATTCAAGCTTGATGTTGATTGTTCTACACCTTTGGTCAATACCACTTGATATCGATAACTTATTGGAATCCTTATTTATTTGAATCATATCAGGCCCAATATTGCATATATAATGGGACCTATCTCCATATTCATGCAAGAACCCCATGAGTTGTACTAGAAAATAGCTAAAAAAATCTTGCACTACATGTAGGGCTCTTATAGATTTGGGATTCTAAGAGGATCCTTCCCGAACAAGTTAGTAGATAGTTGAAAATACATGAAATAAACTATGAAAATCAACAATATATTAACTTAGATAAGCATAACTAAATTATAATAGCTAAATTATAAAATTGTTATCCTCTTTGAGGGGGAAACCTCCTTTGAACAAGATTAATTCAATATTATAATTCATGGATGCCTTCATTAGACTCAACACTTATACCAAGTCTAATATAAAAAACTACTACTTCCCATGAATGTGATGAATTACAAAGCATATGAATCTATAGTAACTAATATACTAATAAAGTAAAGAGAAGTGGTAGTATGGGTTCCTAACATCCCCTCCCTCTTGAGAAAAGCTTTATCCTCAAAGCTTTAGATGTGGGAACTAGTGTTGAATCTCAAATAGTGGTTCACTTTTTGCATCTTCGAGTTTCATTCCATGCCACTAAATTAATACCTCTATGATGGAGTGAGAGTGAATTTGGCATATGAACCTATCCAAGATGGGCTCTATATACACATAATATTTTCAAACTTTTATCACTTACTGATACTTTATATCTTGTAGGAACCTATCGAGTCTCAATCCCTCTTAGTGAATGCCTTAAGGGGTGCACTAAGAAAGGGGTGGGTAGACCATTAGTGCTTTGTAAGATTGTTATTCCTTTTTCCACTTGACATACACACATTATCCTCTTGAAACCATTGAACCCCAAGTTTATTATTTTTAGTTCTACCTATTCCTATCACTTACTATGTTTTATCCTTCATTTCTTACCTTCGCACCCTTTTAACCTATCAGTTGTACTAGGTTGACAAGATTGACTTAGTATAATTTATGGAATTTTTATCTCTTTTAGTTTGTTTACCTCTCGATCGACCTAGCACAAACCTAGTGAATTAGGCCCAAAGACATGTGAGGTCCACCAAGTCAACCTAGCACAACTAACATATCCCAATGATTTGAGGGTAAGATACTATTATATATACAAGGAAATTTACCACCATTTGATATAGATAATAATTGAGTGAATAAGTGAGAACAAACATTTTCTTATTGACCATTCTACTTGGGGAATAAAGCTTTAGGGTTTAATACTTTATTTGGAGCTCTGATTTAATCTTATGGATAAGTATTTTGGATGCTTGGATAGTTTGTGTAGCCTATAGATAATTTATCTTAGTTATCCTTACATACCATGATAATCTCTTGTGAATAACCTTGGCCAAGGGGGAGATTGAGGCTTAATGGGTTCATATTCAAAGGTAAGTATTCCTAACTTTATTCCTCATTTTTAAGATTAGATAGATAGTGAATTTGTATTTTTTTCTTCCATATATTAAGATTCTATATACATTGATGTGAGTATATGTCTTATATACAAGTTTAGTTTAGTTATTTTTTTTATAACCCCCACTTTGTGCCACAAGCTTTGGTGCACAACATATTATATTTACTTTTTTTGTTATTAGATCAGTGAAATATTAAATCATAGGACTCTTTTAGGGTTGTTGTGTAATTATTTTAGACTATAGGATTTAGAAACCTACCTCACATGGTGTGTTTTGAAAAGTGATCCACTAATTAGTTCTAGAAGATCTTTACATTGGTCATACTCTTTATTAACAATTGTATACCCCCAATCAAAAGTGTAGGTGTGCTCTATCCTATCTGATCTAGGATTGATTTATGGACATGATGCATTTTTGATTGTATACATTTTGATGAACATGATTTGAATAAAAAACTTGAAGGATTTATTTCACTTCTTTCATTTTATTTTTATCATCATTTTTATCATATATTTTTATATACTAGATTGATTCTATCGACCTAGTTATTTTTTCTATGCGTAGGATTTTAGGAACAAGAAACTAGATTGACTAGCTCGACCTAGTATAGGTTTTAATTTTATATACTTCTAAATTAGATTATTAGGTCAAATAACTTGACCCCTTACATTTTTATACATCTAGTTCAACCTACTAGGTCAACCAAATTGACCTAGTGCATTTTCATCATTTGTATAATAGGTTCTTATATAGCTTGATCGACTAGCTCGACCAAGTTTGCAGGTTACTACCAATTTTATCCAAGGTCTCAGATCAAAAATATTATCCTTTTCATCTTTGAACCATTTAGGTTAATTTTTATTTCTATATATCTTTCCTTTTCTATATTTCCTTTCATAGTTTTCAGTCTTTAAAACTACCCCTACATAGTCAACTAGGTCAACCTTGTGGACCTAGTTCTTTGTTCTATGTGTGATCTGAATAACTAGGTCAACCTGGCTGACCTAGTTCATTTTTTAGACCTTGATTTTATAGTATAAGCTCAAACATATCAACCCTATCCTATATATTATACATATAATGTCTACACTATACCTTATCTCAAAGTTGGAATTAACCTCTATATGATAGTAATTAGTCTCACACTTTCTTTTTAGTTTATTGCATGCTTATAATATCTCACATAGTATAATTAGGTGGATTTAAATTAATTTATTAGTTTCAATATTTATATTTTATGCACACACAACCAAATCACATAACATCAACAAGCATTTAAACATTTGACTACCCAGGTCTACTTACTTGGATTTCATCACCAAGGGGGAAGCCCATTTGATGCTCTAGTCAAGTATAAAGTGTGGTTAATGATATATTATAACTAAGCACATAACACCCTTATTTTTTTGGTATGTGAAGTGAGGGGATATGCCCCAATACCAATCCTATACCATTTCCACTACAATTCCTTTCATCCTAAACTTACCTAAAATTATACATAGATTTCTATCTAGTACCTTCCTTTTAACCAATCTTTCTTTCACACTTAAAAGACTTTATTAATAATCTAATCAAACATTTTAGGTTGAAAAAGTATCTATTTATTTAATTTTAAATTTTATTTATTTCTCTTTCTTAATTATGTGTTTAAAAACTTGCATTATCCAATGTTAGTGTAAGGTTTTTCTTTGTGTACATCAATTGGATTGGCTAATGTCAATTCAATTGATTATTTGTTTATCTTTAGTATTTATTTATTTTAATTATTTTAAAATTGTATTTTTTCAATTCATAACTTTATATAAACTTTATAATATTCCATACATCATCAAAAATCCAATGCATTTTACAGTTTGTAGAATGGATGAGTAGAACCAAAGATATAGGTAAAACAAGGAACATGTTTGCTATAATAGGTCGATCCTATTGACCTAGTACCTTTTTTAGCCCCTATGCACTGTACTAGGTCAACATAGTCAACATATCACTATTTTTAGGATTTACTACCTTTTTTCCAACCTCTATTCATTATACTAGATCAACCTAGTTGACCTTGTACAATTTTATAGTCCTTGGTTTTGTGCTAGGTCAACCTAGTCAACCCTGTACTATTTTCTATCACTCCTTATTCTCCTTGTGTGGTTATCTAGTCTTGTTTCATCATGACATATTTTTATCCTTCCCTTAGTATATAACATTACATTATTTAAGGCTTGGATATTAACCTCACTTATTTCATTACTTTTGATGAAACTATCCAATTTCTTCCTTCACATTTTCCTAAGCCTAAACCATTTAATACACAATGCACTGTAGTTGAGATCCTTCACCATAATCCTCCTCCCAATAACAATGTTGGGAGTCCTTCATCACATCATACCAATCAAATTAATAATCTAGATGGTTCCCAAATATTCAGTATTCTTGATGATAATACTATCTACACTCCTCATAGGAATGGTGGCTTTTAAAAGCTTCCTTATTCTTCTACCACACTCAAAATAACTAATACCAATTTCAAGAATCCTCCACTTACAAATAATCCTCCTCCCACCAAAACTAACAATCCTCTTCCTACCAAAACTAATACCCTTCTTATAAACACCGACCCACCAACTAATACAACTCAACTTCTTGCCCAAGTCATTCAACAAATGAACATCATGCAAATAATCAATCACTCTCAAATGATGACCATGAAAAAACATTTATGAAACATGATTAATCAACCATCTCAAGTCATCATGTAACCAAATAAAATATTTGTTGCTCCTCCTCTTAGAGATGCCAATGGGAATATCATCCCTCAACCTCCAATGAATAATAAAATTCTTCAACATATTCAAAATGAACCTTTAGCCCCATTCATTTCATCCATAGATATCAAAAACATTTACCCAACTATCATATACAATGGGACTAACGATCCTACTATCTTTTGTAAATATTTTGGTAATCTCTATAAGGAATGGGTCCAAACTAACACCTTTTCTATCACCAAGCTCTTAGTGAAAACCTTTTTTTGGTGATGCACTTAAATGGTACAACCAACTTCCTAGACATTCCATCTCATAACTAGAGGATTTAGTCAATGCTCTAGTGAAGGAATTCTAACATGATGACCTTATTGATAATTAAATTACCTATTTCATCAATGCCAAATAACTTCCTAATGAATTTTCTCATACTTTTACCAAAATATGGAAGTATCTTTCTCATAAAATGGACCATAACATGAATGATGATACTATTTGTCACTGTTCTTAAGGCTCCTCTTCAATACAAAATTTGAATATTTTCACCTCAAACTTTAGAATAAGCCTTAGACCAAGAAAAAAGGTAATACTTTCTTATGAATCAATTTGAACCATCTCAAACAACTACTAAAACATCTTTACAATTTTATTCTCATACCATTTATTCATCTAAGTCTCACCAACCTCAAAATAGAGCATCTAATTAATCATATTTGACCCAACCCACCCTCCTTTGAGTCTAGAAAAACTTAAGGATAAATTTCCACCCTCTAAACCCATGATCTTTGATCCTTCTAAACTTCCTCCAAAATGGTATAATCTTGTTAAGTTTTCTTGGTGGCATGCTACCATAGGTCATTCTCATGAGTCTTGTCATGATATTCATCAATTTCTTATTTCTTACTTGCTTGGTCCACATTTCAATCCTGATACTCTCACTAAAGAATGTTATCAATATTATCTTCAAGCTTCTCAAATTGAATCTCAAGAACCATAATCACTTCAACATCAACTACCTAATGATAGAAAATAATCATACCATACCTATACATCATCTATTAATTTTTTTTCAAACACTAATTGAACCTTTTTCATATACAAATAAGGAAAGAATAGATAACATGAAAAAAATTAAACATATTTTTGCATCCATTTAACCTCAACCTCTTAAGTCACACGAACCAAAAGAATACCTAATTCAAATGCCTACTCTAAAGCATATCATACATTCTCCTCTTTTATCTCCTTTATCTCTTCATACCTCTCCTACACATCATATGCCACATTCAACCTCCTTAAAATCTAACAAACTAACACATTTAACTATCTCCAAATTCACCTACCAACCCAATACAAATCATTTTAATGGTTCAATATCACCTCACTCTAACTCACATGTTGGGGTATTTTGCAATTCCCATTCATACATCAACTTACCTTTTGGGGCATCTTGAGATGCCTAATTTTATTCTTTAATGCATAATAACAAACACATCAGGATTCAAGAAACATTTTGAGACTTATAGACTTGTATTTCACATGCTCCTCTTTCATATAAACGTTAACATAGATTTTACTTGTTATTTTTGTCTCATGTTTCTTTGTTTTTGTGCATTTCTCTTTTTTTAGTTACACTTTACTACCATCATTCTTTTCCTTTACATTCTTTTGATTTTTTACACATTAAATTTGGCATTTGTTTTCATTTTTGTTCTTATATGTCTCTTTTATTTTTTTTATCATTTTTTATGTCATTCATTACCTTAGTAGCTTTATGATCATTCTTTCCCCTTTCTTTAACATTTACCTCTTGATGTACCATAGTCTTCTTTTTATTTTTCCATTTCTCTTTTGACACCCCTTGGGTTTTTCTTTTGTGATTTGTTTCATAAGACCATGGATAGGACCCAACACCCATCACAAAACTACCATATTTCACTTATTATTTTTCATTCTTTTGCTACTTGTAAATGTTATTTTTGCATCCTTTGAGTTTTTATTTTGTGATTTGATTTATAAGAAGGCTCCTTCACTTTGTTTTTCTCTTTCTTATTGACACCCTCATGGATTTCTCTTTTATGATTTGCTTTGTAAGACCATGGATAGGACCCAACCCTCCTCATAAAATTACCATCTTTTCATGCTATTGATCCTTGTTCTCAACTTTAGCTTTTGCTTCTTTTGATAGATGAAATCTACACAACAATATATGTTAGCATATATTCCACCATTTCATTCTTTCTTATGATAAGGAATCACACCTTTACTATCATTATATCCCTCTTTTTTCCCTTTGTCATTTTTTCTTGTAATTTGAAGCAATTCAAATTATTTCATGTGTCATTCCTCTTGATTTCCCCTTTCTTTCATCTCCTCATTGGATAAAACAAGGTCAAAGTCAAGATAGAACTTTTATTTCACCTTGATTTACGAGACTCTTGGATCCTATGTTCTTTGAAGTTTCACTCTCTTAGCAACCTTGTCCTAAGTTTTTCAAATGAAAGTTATCTTTATCACCCATGTTTGGTCTTCAAAATCTGTATGGAGGAAGAATCTAAAAAATCCATCAAAAAAGTTAAAAGCCAAATCATTTGAAATAAAAAGGAAATGATATATAAAAGTCAACATACAAATTTCAAAAGTTAACATCACACAAAAGGTTGTGATTACAAAAACATCTCTTATATCCAATCAAATCTCCAACTCCATAGTCAGATTCACATAGAGTCAAAGTCCTTTGGGGTGTGGTAGGCCAATATATTGGAATAGGGGATTTCAAAAAATTCCATGGTGCTACTTACTTTCTCATGTAAGTACCCAATATTCGTAGTAAACTGACAGCTCTGTAAGGGGTCCTAAAGATTGGGGAACATGTCATGGGAAGGTAGGTCCATTTTAATTTTCATTCATATATCCTTCATGGGATGATCTATATACTCTATTTATTTACCTAAGACTTGTGTGGCTAAGAGTTCTTCAGAGTTCTTAAGGTTGAAAGTCCTCTTGTTTTGACAAACCTAATTTGAGTATCTTGACTTCGATAACAAGTTCTCTCTACCTTGGTTTTTATTTCATACTCCCCTCCACCCATTTCATTCCCCCCCTTGATACGCAAATTGTGAATCCAAATTTGTTTTCCCTCTTTTCTAAATTTATTCTTCTTCATCTCTTAAAAATATGCTAACATTACTTTATTTCAATTTTATCTATCCTTATAAGTAAAAAAACATGTTTTAGTAACTATGTATCACTCTTTTATTTCATTTTGTCACTATTTTAATACCCTTCTATTGTGGATAGCTGAACCCACACCATTTTACCACTATTACTTTTTTCTCTTTATGCATGCTACCTTCATGTTTGTCTTACATCTTGACTTACATTTCATTTGACATTCTTTCATGTTTTTCTTTATGTTTGATTCTTTCATGCCTATCTTACATAAGTTTACTTTTCCCTTTCTTACCTATCTTTGTTGTATTTTTCTTGCATTGACATTTATTTTTGTCAATTATGTTTTACATGCTTCCCAATGTGATTTAGTATGTTTTACATTTCCTTTTTTCCATTTAAAACACCTGTTTGTCATTTACCATCATTTGTCATTTATTTTCCATCATTTGTCATTTATTTTCTATCATTTATCATTCATTTGCCAATAATTTGTCCTTCATTTTCCAATCAATTATCATTTATTTCCAATCATTTGTCATTTATTTTCCATCATTTGTCATTCATTTAACAATCATTTGTCATTTATTTTCCATACTTTTATCATTTATTTGCCTTCAGTATTCTAGCCTTGTCATTTGAAAATTTTCTTAAAATCTCAATCTAACCACTATATCCATATCTTTCACATAATTTGATTTTTGGCTCTCTATTTTTACACTAACTTCTATAGGTTTGCCTAGTGTACTCTACATTGGACACCTTCACATTTTTTATAGTCTACTTATTTATCTACGGCACTAAGGTAAGTTAAAGGTATGTGTTTTTCAATATAGTTCTTTCATTTATCTTATTTATTACTTAGTACACTTTACTTATTATCAACATTGTGTGTTATCATGTTTTTTCTTGAATCACCATCCCGTGTTGTACTTATGTGACACATGATGAGCTTTGAGTAGGACATATGTATACACATAATATTTTAAAATTTTTATCACTTACTGACACTTCATATCTTATAAGAACCTATTGAGTCTCAATCTCTCTTAGTGCATGCCTTAAGGGGTACACCGAGAAAGGGGTAGGTAGACCATTGGTACTTCATAAGATTATTGTTCCTTTTCCCACTTTCTATCCACACAATATCCTCCTAAAACCATTGAACCCCAAAGCTTATCCTTATTATTTCTACTTATTCCTATCACTTTATATGTTTTATCCTTAATTTTTTACCTTATCACCCTTTTGACCTATTTATTATACTAGGTTGACCTTGTACAATTTATGGAATTTTTCTCTCTTTTAGTTTGTTGGCCTCTCGATCGACCTAGCAAAAACCTAGTGAGTTAGACCCAAAAATATACTAGGTCAATCAGGTCAACCTAACACAACCAACATATCTAAATGATTTTAGGGTAAGATACTACTATATATATAAGGTCATTTACCACCATTTGATATAGAGAATAATTAAGCAAAGAAGTGTGAACAAAAATCTACCTATTGACCATTCTACTTTAGGAATAAATATTTAGGGTTCAATAATTTATTTTTAGCTTTGATCTCATCTTATAGATAAGTCTTTTGGATTCTAGTATAGGTTGTGTAGCTTAGAGCTGATTTATCTTAGTTATCCTTACACACCACAATAATCTCTTGCAAAGCACCTTATCCAAGGGGGAGATTGAGGCTCAATGGGTTCATCTTCAAAGGTAAGTATTCCTAAATTTATTCCTCATTTTTAAGAGTAGATAGATAGTGCATTTGTAATCTTCTCTTCAATGTATTAGGATTTTTTATACATTTACATGAGTATATGTCTTCTATACATGTTTAGTTTAGTTGTTGTTTATTTTATTCCTAACCCCCACTTTGTGCCACAAGATTTGGTGTGCACTAGATTAGGTTTACTTTTATTATTATTAGATTAGTGAAATATTAAATTATAGGACTCTTTTAGGGTTATTGTGTGATTATGTTAGACTATAGGATTTGGAACCCTACCTCACATGGTGTGTTGTGAAAAGTGATCCCCTAATCAGGTCTAGTGGATCCTCATATTAATCATGTTCTTACTTAACAATTGTATGACCCAAATTGAAAGTGTAGGTGTGCTCTATCGCATTCAATCTAGGATTGATTTATAGACATGATGCATTTTTGATTGCATATAGGCTCCATCTTAAGAAGGATGGATCCTTCATTATCAAGTTATGGTAAAATAATTTGTACTCTGATGTTTGTGATAATAACTTTCTTCAAATAAGATACATGAAATATTGGGTGAACTTAGGAAGAAGGTAGGAGCTCCAACTTATAAACAACTAACTCAATCTTCTATAAAACCTTATATGGCCCATAAAATTTGGGAGCCAACTTATGATGCCCTTTGAGTTTTAGGGATGATTATTTGTATATATGCATGTAAATAAAAACCATATCACTTACTTAAAAATTGCACTTAGAATGGTGCTGATCAACCTATTGTTTCATTCTATTTTTTTCTATATGAAGATTGTCCCATAAGATACTAAGGATCTGACCCTAGGTTTGGAGAATCATGTCGATCACTTGAATAGATGAACTATTGGGGGTGTATGTAAGGAGCACTGATGGTGCTTAACCATATACTGCTTCATATGGAGTCATTTTAGTTGAAGTGTGGTAAGAGGTATTGTACCACCATTTAGTGAGAGGGAACCACTTTTTCCATTGATGTTTTTGTTCTAAGTTAATGAAGGAAAGTTTCCAAGCATTTCTTTATAATTTTAGTTTGTCCATCCATTTGTGGATGATATCTAGAACACATCTTCAATTGGGTGTTGGTACATAAAAATAGTGCTATATAAAAATGGTTAGTGAAGGTTGCATCATGATCTAAGACAATGGAAGAAATAATGCCAGGAAGATGGAAAATTTGGTCCAAGAAAATTTGGGTGATTATGGAGGTGGTATAGGGATGACTGAGGGCAAAAAAATGACTATATTTAGAGAGAAAATCAACCATAACCAAGATCGCTATTTTCCTTTTAGATTTAGGGATCCCCTTAATTAAATCTATAGAGCTATCTATCCAAATATTTGTAGTGATGGGAAAGGGTTTGAGAAACCTAGGAATGAGTGTTATTTCACCCTTGTTTCATTGAAAAGTATCACATTCAACCACCATCTTTTTATTCCTTTCCAAAAGAAGTTATGTCATGCCCACTCATAAGATATAAGAAAACTAAGTGCCGTATAGATGGATAAGCATGGAGTTCATAGAATACAACCTAATAAAAATATATGCTCTAGGGAAGCACTAGACAACCCTTGTATCATATAGAAGCACCATCCTAATAATAATGCAGTAATGCATAGGGGTTAGTGGCCAACTTTTGAATGATTTGAGATAATGAAGAGTCATTGACATACCTCTACTATACAACATCCAACCAATTTATAATAGGAATGGAAACAGATGAAAGGGAAGCTTGGTCCATAAATGTGTGAGATAGAACATCAGCCATAATATTCTCTTTATCCTTCTTGTAAGTGATCTCATAGTCATAGCCCATTAGTTTACTAACCCATTTCTATTTTTATGGGGTAGACACCCATTATTCCAAGAAATATCTTAGACTGTGGTGATTAGTTTTGATGCAAAAATGATTCCCCAATAAGTATGGTTGTCACTTCTGTACTGCATGCAAAATGGCCTTCATTTCCTTCTCATAAGTAGAGAATGCTAAATTATTGATAGAAAGGGATTTGTTGGTGAATGAAATGGGGTATCCTTATTAGAGGTGAACAACACCAAGTCCATTTCCATAAGGAACACTCTTGATAGTGAAGGTTTTAGTAAAATATAACATAGCTATAATAGGTGTAGTACACATATCTTGTTTCAATTCTTTAAATGCACACTCAATAACTTATGTCCATGTAAAAGCATCATTTTTCAACATAGTTTCTAGTAAATCTAAAATATTCCTATAATCATTTAAAAACTTGTGATAGTATCCAATCAGCCCCAGAAAACCATGGAAGCTCTTGACTGTCTAAGGATGAGGCCAATTTGTCATGGTCACTATTTTTTTGAGATCCACCTAAACCCATTAGGATGAAATAATATAACTAAGATACTACACTTCATCTTGGCCACAAGAACATTTAGACTATTTTGCATAGAGATGATGATTAGAGAGAAGTTGTGGTGCAAGATCTAGATGTTGGATATGCTTAGAACATGTTTTACTATATATGAGGATATCATCAAAGAAGACCAGAATGAATTTCCATAGATAGGGCCAAAATATTTTATTCATCAATGCCCTGAGGTCAAAATATTTTGGACTAATAGGATGAACATTGAAGGAACATAAAGGGCATAACCAAAAACTCATAGTGGCCATCATGCATGCATAAATCTATCTTAGGGATGCCATTCTCATGAAGTTAGATATGGTGATGTCTAGAGTGAAGATCAAACTTGGATAGAAAATGAGCACCATGAAGCTCATTAATAATAGGGATTGGGTACTTATCCTTGATTGTGATGTGATTAAGTGCTAAGAAATCAATGTAGAGGCACCATGACCCATATTTTTTATAGACAAGGAGAACTAGGGAAGAATATGGGCTAGTATTAGGGCAAATAATACCTTGCTTCAGTAAGTCTTGAATGAGCTTCTCAATCTTGATATTTTGATAAAATGGGTAGTGGTAGGGCCTAATGTTTGGAGGAACACTTATAAGAAGGAGTTGAATATGGTGGTATTTTAGCCATGAAGGTGGAAATTTCATGGGTTTGGTAAAGACATACATACCTATGAAGAATGGTTTGTAGATCAGGAGTAGTGAAGACCATTGATGGTTACATTTGAATGGAATGGAGCTATGCAATGATGTCATGTGAATTATTCTTAAAAATATTTTCCATGTGATGTGAACTTATGATGCTGAGAGATCCTAGGTGTAAGCCTTTTAATGTGTGTTTTTACCCATTATTTGAAAACTACATCTAAAGTTTAATAAAATCCCATAAGATGGATCTAAGTGTGTGTAATCATTGGAATCCAAAAATAACATCACATATACTTAAAAGTAAGGCCAAAAAGTCAAATAAAAAGCTATAATCTCCAATAGATATATGAATATTATGACACTTCCCTTTACAAGGTAATGTGCCCCTATTGGAAATCATGACTTCAAAATTATAGCAAGGATGGATAAAATAATCAAACTATTTGGTAATCTAAAGGTCAATGAAGTTATGTGTGATACCAAAATCAATGAGGATTGTAACAGGGATATTCTTGAATTAACCTCTAACTCACATGATTTATGGGGTGGTGACTCCTACTAAGGCATGGAAAGAGATCTCTGGTTGGTCTTCTTGAGAATTAGGTTCCATAATTGGCTAATCTTCTTCTAGATCATCTAATGTATCCTAAGCATCTTTTCAAACTTTATTTTTGGGTTGAGAGTCTACATCTAGTAGGTAGAGATTTTAATCAACACATCGATGTTCCTGAGTGAATTTGTCATCACAATTATAACATAGTCCTTTTTATCTACATTCTTGCATCTTTGATTTAGTAAAATACTTGATAGGAATGGTTCAGGGGGTTGACATTATGTGAGATCATTGTGGAGTTATATTTATAAATGGAGAAAAAATGAATTTGGATCACTATTGAGCTATGATCTTGTCCTCTACCAACTTAACCAACCCTAAGGATTTCATCATCCTATTGGTCCATAATATTTTGACCTCAGATCAAATTTCATCCTTTAGTCTACTAATAAAACAAATCCTAAAGAATTCATCAGAGAATCCCTCTATGTGATTGGCTATTTTTTCAAATTCTATTTGATATTCTCTCATGTTTCCTATATAGCAAAGTTTAGTGAGTGACACAATGAAGTCATCAAAAGCACTAGGGTAAAACCATTGAAAAATGAAGGTGCAAAAATTTGTCCATATTGGCTCATCATGATCCTTGATATGCTAATGATACTAGTGAAAGGCTTCATATTCGAAGTGAAAGGATGAATGTAGGACTTTATTGGCATCAAAAGTATTATGCAAACTAAATTTTTTCTGCCTGATAGATCAATCCAATTGGATCTACACCATTGAATCAAGGAAAATCAAGCTTCAGCCCATGAAAATTACTGGAAGAATAAAACTCAGTGTCTGAAGAGGACTATGGATTCCATTTGTTGTTTAAGGTGGTATGTTGAAGACTGAGGCTAAGAATTTTTTCATCAAGATCTTTGATTTAGGTCTTGAGGGTGACAATTTAATCCTCCATGTTTTTTCTCCTATTTGAGTTACTACAATGGCCAAAATAAGAGGTTTTTTTTTCAATGGTAGGAAAACTAGAGTTAAGACATGTTTAGTAAGGAAATTTTTTAATTTGGGCAAAATTGGAAGGGGTAAAGGTTATTTTACTATATTTTTATAGTGTGATTATGATTGACAAAGGTGAGGGAAATTTTAGAAGTGAAAATGGAAAAAATAGAAAATTTATCAAAGAGGGAAAAAGGAATAGAAAAGGGAGATAACCACTATTTAATTGTTTTGAGGCAAATGGACAAAAACAAAAAAAGTTATGGCAAAACCTAAAAAAAAGGAAATTGAGATTTATGGGAATTAGGAGTGGAATCAGGATGTGGGACCTCAAAGAAGAAAATGTGGAGAATGTAATTTCAAGTGTCTAGATAAAGTTTGAGGATAAAAAGGGCTACATATGGAGAGATATGTAAAAAAAGAAAAAAAATACTTTTTTTTTAGTTTTTGGTTTTTGTCAAATGTTTGGCTGTAAGTCCTCTGAGAGTCTTCTGATACTCTACTGATATTTTTTTGAAATTGATAAGATGAATATGGGCCCCAAGTTTGAATGATTTCCTAAAGTTTTTTAGAAATCTCTCTAGCCACCAATTCTACCTAAATGAGTACCAATCTTTAGAAATTTTTTGGCCATGGATTTACCCCTAAATGATAGCTCTTGGTTTTCCTCACAGGTGGGAACTAGTCAATTGGGAAGGGGCCATTGCCCATTTAATTTTTAGGTCCTCTAAATGGGCCAAATACTTTGGGGTTCTTGTGATAATACTCATAATGTGTTTTAGGGCTTTTACCCAAGCACTTCCCATAGTTATGCAGATAAGTTTCTACCCCAATCTATAATAGATAATATGAACTGTAGTAGAAAATAAATCATTATATGACCTAGTAGAAGATCATAATATTTGATGATGACATGTTACCAAAATGAAATTGTAGATCTGGACTATGGCATGAAAGGGTTATAAATAGATATGTTACCACTTTCTAATCACTAGGGTCCTATTATGACAAGGTGATAGAATACGATGGGTAGCAATAAAACAAATTTTCTTTAGATATCACTTTAATACCAGATGAGAGGATCCTTCTTGAACAAGTTAGTAGATAATTTCAAAAACATGAAATAAACTATGAAAACTAATAATATATTGGCTCAAATAAGCATAAATTGAATTATAATAGTTGAATTACAAAATCATTGGCCTCTTCAAGGGGGGAACCTCCTTTGAGAAAGCTTAATTCAATATAATTTGTGGATGCCTTCATTATCCTTAACACTTACTTATATAATAAGTCTAATCTAAGTAACTACTACTTCCCATGAATGTGGGATAAAACAAAATGATTACAAGACAAATTAAAAAGCATATAATTCCATAGCAATTAATATACTAAAAAAGTAAAGAGAAAGGGTAGTATAGGCTCCTAAGAAATTCATTATAGATTTGGCATAAAGGTTGACTTGGTTAGTTTTATAGATTTAGGTTAGGTAGGTAATACTCAGAATCACAAGTCCACTTCAGGTTATAATTTTTATTTTGGTTTTGGTCCTATTAGTTGGTTTATAAAGAAGCTAAATGCTATTGATACATCATATATAGAGGCAATTATAAGGGAGTTATTAATGTAGATACTAAGGATATTTGGCTTTAGGGAATTCTATCTGAGTTTGGCATTCCATTCAAGTATCCCACCATCATCTATTATGATAACTAAAGTACTATAAAGATATGTAAGAATTCGATTCAGCATTGGTGGACCAAATACCATGAGATTCACATGCATTTTATCTAGGAGCTTATTCATGGTTAGGTCATCAACTTGAAAATTTTCCTATCTTTAGAGTAGGTTACATTTATCTTTACCAAACCCTTCATTGAGATCAAGTTCATTCATCTATGATCTCTTCCTGGGGTGTGGTCTACATTATCAATACCATCATCTCTAGGGGGGCCTTTTAGCCTTTTCTCTTATTCTATGTCTCTTTAGGGGGGGGGGAGTTTTTTCCTATGGGTTTTCTCTTTTTCTCTGATTTATGAGAAATTGCTTTTTACATGGGTACCTCATTAGGCCCTATTCTTAGGACCCATTTATTTTTTACAGTGCCCACCTAAGATATGATTATGAGGAGGTGTTTGAAGTAGGGGTTTTATTTTTCCCATATTTATTTATTATTTGATTTTCCCATCACTTAGAGTTTTTATAATTTCATAGAAAATCTTGATTATGTTTGCAAGTTGATTGGGTGACTAAGAAGTAACTCCCTTGACTATCTATTACAAGTATGGGAGTTACTCATCTATTCTTGGACCTATTGGCCATATTTTATAAAGGATTTAATTGTATATTTTGGAGGTATTTTGACCACCTTTTATAGAGGATTTGTTTACTTTCTTATATGTACTCATGTCATTTCAGATCTTTTTAACTTAATGAAATATTGGGTTTTGCTCTACTTGTATTTTATCTCTTGAAATATTGTCTTTGAGTGATTTCATTTTGCTTCAACAACATTATGGTGTGCACAATATTTGTCTCATGTGATCTAGACATTTGAATTCATGTTATCCATAACTAATGACATCTCTGATAAATACTAGATGGGTGATATATTTTGGAAATGCAAACACACCTAATGTGGGTGTGAATTTTGGTCTGAAACTTACATAGGTAGTGTGATATATGATCCCAAACTTCTAAAAAGCCATAATTATGATTCTTGCCTCTTTGTTAGTGGGGGAGGAGGGCACAAATAAATTAATATATAATTGGGCTTTGATTATCAATTAAATTAAAGAATGGGGTTTATTCTACTCATGGGTTCAAAAGGCCCTTAATGAGATAAATATGGACATATACATGATTTCATGATTGGGTATATTTTTATCAACCAGATTCACTCATCATGAGTTAGGTGTATGAGAATATGATCTCATATTATATATGGGTCATTATTGGGGATGTTGGGGATATTAGAGCCTCTTGGTTTATATATTACACACCATTTAGGGATTTTATTTGGGTAGTTGACACTTTGACAATGGCTAAACTAGTGGCCTTACCTTACCAAGGGATGGTGGGTTGTGGGATGGTAAAGAAGCATACCTTAGAGAAGATTTAATTGTATAATAGGTGAGAAATAGGTGGTAAGGTGTAACCTATTTATAGGGTGCCACAATAGTTTAGGATGAATTTCATAGGAAACCTCCTTATGCCTCTATTAGTATAGATGGGCATCAGAGAAGCTAGTGTGGCTAGACTAGGGAGATTGGAATAATACCCATTGACATGAGGAGTTACTATTATAAGGGTGTATAATATGAGGGGTTCTCAAGTAAGACCACAAAACTAACCTTGTTTAACCCTAATTTAGATTGGGAATCCTACTTGGGTAGATAACATTAAGGATACATAAATGATAAGGTACAAGGGTGAATATCAGATCTATAGTATGCAAATTAATGTACTAAACTCAAATGTACCATATGTTAAATTTATTAAAATAAAATAAACTATAAGAATAAATTATAACTATTCTATATATAAAAAATGATACAAAAGTGATGTACTTAGCTAGTTTTGATCCTAATGCAAATTTAGATCTAGTACAAGTAGAATGCAGGAAGGAAGATAGTTCAACAATCATTATATTCTAGATCTGGTGTCTTTAACTCTCTAGATAATTACATGATCCTAAGAGGGATACATTAACACTATTATTTGGGCTCAATGTTAGTGTCTTGTATAAAATATCTACTCAAATAGGATGTGATCACCTAGATGACTCTAGGTTTGACTTCACTTTCACTTTGGTGCATTGATATCTATGTCATGGACCATCACTCTTGGTGAAATGGAAAAATTCTATATTTTCATCTTCAATGTGACCTCAAGGAAAAATGGTTTAGTGGGCACATAGTGATGAGCTAACCCAAAATGACCACATTATTAAAGGGCACTATCTAAATAGCCAATACTCTATAAGAGGGCCTTATAATCATGTATTTCTTCCCTATGTGTTGGCTTGTGTGTGAGTAATACAATGTGTAAATTAAGTACTATAGTGACCTAGTTTGTAACTTGGAAATATGACTTTATGATGATTTTTTTAGTAATTTAGACCTGTATATGTGTTGTATCTATGAATGGTGTGGAAATAAGGAAGATTTGATCAATTAAATGCTTGATAGAGTGATTTATGATAAGTTCCTTTGTCTCTTTGGTATTTTCCAGGTGAGGAATGAATGAGGGTTGATATTTCATTTATACAAATACTATCATGAGATAACTCACGTTAAATCACTTAGGACAACCATTGTAATACATTTCATTTTCAAATTTGACGACTTTAGGACATTGAACACTTGTGTTGGGATTGGAAAATAATGTATATGCTAATATCTATTCTAGACATTATTATCTAGGGTGTAAGAGAGTAGGCATGGGATCAAAATTTTCAAAAGTGTAAGATAATTACATTTTAAGCATTCTGAGCAAGATGGGATGTTTGTGTCATCTATTTAGACTAAGAGATAGGCTAAAGGGCACAAGATATATAATATGTGAGGCTTGTGGAAGACAAACATATGTAAAACTAAGAGGAAAAAACAAGTTTTGAGTTTGCCAAGCATACAAGACTAAGGTGCTACATAATCACAAAATATCATCAACATTCCCCCCCTTTAATCTAGTAATGAAATTGCTAGTTTAAAGGAAATGAATAAGTAATTAGGTGTGTATGCATACATTCTCTATGATTGAGTTTAATTTAAATGCTTTGATTGAATTGAATTTGAGTGCCTTACTAAAATTGAATTTGATTTCTTTCCTAGTGCCTGACCTATAACTAATAACATGTTATAATGTATAATTAGTGCATATAATCTAGGTTAAAAGTAATTAAAATAGATTAAAATTAAAAGATCAAGGTTTAGGAGTAAAATTATGTGTCAATGTAACTACCTTTCCTTTTGGAAAGTTATTTTTCAAATGTTGTATCATTATAAGGATCTAAAACTAAGATTAGGATAAATATTTTAAGTGCATATATCTAGAGAGAGAGAGAGAGGAGAGAGAGAGAGAGAGAGAGAGAGAGGAGAGGAGAAGAGAGAGAGAGAGGAGAGAGAGAGAGAGAGGAGAGAGAGAGAGAGAGAGAGAGAGAGAGAGAGAGAGAGGCACATGCCCCAAACTTTGGAGTAAAAGTGAGCTGCTACCTAGTAATTGAGATTAGCTCAACCGTGTAACCCAATGATACTTATAACCTAGTTAGTTTAGGATGATCAAGCCCAAACTAAAAACTTGGAAAGATCAAATGATTTAATCACCTCAACCATACCAAAAGGTGAACCAATTACTACAATAAATTAGATTTCTAAAGTCTATAAAAGTTTGTAAGGTATCAACACATGCAATATTTTTGGAATCTAAGATTGATTTATATTTTACAATATTAATCACATGTTGCATATCATATGAAATTTATATATGTCTCATGGTAAAAATTGTGTATATCAATGGTACCATGTATATAATTTTTCCACAACTACGAAACTAAATTATATAACTATGTGATTTGTTGGATAACTGTGTAAGTGTGGAGGACATGCTTAAAAAAATGCCCCAAATATATATGGAGAAATTTGAAAATAATATAAGTACCAATGTGGAGGACATTTTTCCAAAACATTGCCCCACTTTAAACTAGATATGTTGAATAATAAATAGGTTTGTATAACATGATTTCAAAACATTCCCCCACTGAATCTGTGAATTGATATAAATACCATACTAAATAATTGTGGAGAACATGCTTCCAAATCATGCCCTCACTAAATATAAAAAATGTGAATGTGTGAAATCCATATCTATGTGACATACCCCAACTGAATCTAGTATAAGTAACAAAATATTGAATAAATGTGGAGAACATGCTTCCAAAGCATGCCCCCACTATAATATAGAAACTATTAATGTGTGGAATCTATGTCCATATGGCATGCCCCCACTGAATCTAAAAACTATGAAAAGTGTGGAGAACATGATTCCCAAACATTCCCCCACTAATATCCCCCCTGCTTTGAGTTGAGGTAAAATAATAGGACCTAGAAGTGACTTTAAAAGGGTAAGACAACCATAAAATATGTGAATGTAACCATGTAGCATATAGAAGGAAACATGCCTAGGTAAATGTATCATTAAAGCACATATAACCTATGTGATCACATATAAGCCTGAGATGCATGATAAATATCATGGAAACATCTAGATAATAATAATACAAATTTAAAAATTAAATCAACACACACACAAGAGAACTTAAAATAAAGTCAATAGGCAATGGTCCAAGGAGATCAAAAATAAGGGGCATGTGTAAACGCTACAAAATTGAATGGACATGACTTAGTCAAATGTCCACAAAATCAAGGAATGACATATTCAAATGTCCATAAAATAAGAAATGACATTTGTTAATGTCCAAAAACTAGAAATGACATTCAAATGTCCAAGAAAGTAAACATAGGCATAGGGAACATATATAATAGAGAATATTCAAATGCTTAAAAAATAAAGACAAGAACAAGGTAAAAAACTCAAAGAAGTGTATAAAGGAAAATCATAAAAAACCAACATAAACATGTCATAGTGGCCCATGGATCAAATGTGTTATAAAAAATGTCAAGTACGTAGCATATGAAGTACCCTATGTAATGTATAATCATGGATAATAGTCATGTGTAAGTACATATGTAATCTTAAACATGATAATGTAAAGTGATCATCGAATCATATAACCTAGGTGCATCAAGATCAAAGAATAAAATGCCTCTAATATCCATATGACATGAGTAGTGGGAAAACCCAACATCCAAAAATAGGAGTGTATCATGTATCTATGTATCCCTGTATCACACCCAAGTATAAGTGTGATACACGTATATGTAGGAGTAATTGAGCATGTCATCCATCAATATGGAAGTAACACATGGATGCTAAGTATCTAGTAGAACATGTAGGTGGCAAATTTTGTCTTTGGATTATTTGAAGGGTTTTAAATTTTTTTGGTATTTTTGGAATATTTAAAGAAGAAAGACTATCCTATGATCTCAAGATGAGGATGAGAATATTTAAGGTGTGGTAAATGTATATCTTATTTTGAAATAGATGTACCATATGCGTGCATAGTAGAATAATAAAATGTATCATGCTACTTTGATAATTTTATACTTGATATCTTTGCTATAAATTTATTTTCCTTTGTTGCTAGTAACCATGTTTTTTCCAAGTTTTGCATATATTTTTTGTCAAAAATGGACTAATATGCATAATGATAAACCCTAATTTAAATCCAAAGTGTGACATTACATTGAATATATCCAACACAAACATTGAATATAGTAGCTTTATTTACATATGATATGATATATCCTAGAGATGTAAAGAATTTATAGTGCATATATTGAATTTACAAGTTGGGTCAAGCATGATAGTTTGACATTAATTTCCATCTATGCAAGGTTCAATGATTTGATGTTTTAAATAATGATTAGAAATTTATTTAACTAAAGGCACACATTTGACATTATCCTTTTTAGGTACTTTTTCTCATTTTGTACTTGTTCCTTTTGTATAATGTTTTGATGTTCTTTATGTTTGGGTAACATATCTTACTCTATTTGTTCATTTGTCTTGAATTTTATTTCATTTGCAAGATATTGTTATTTATATTGGCTAAATGTATCTTTGAAATATTTGCATTAGTGTTTAAAAATATATCCCAATCCTTGATGGTCATTCTAATCATGTGTGGAATTAGGATGAGTGATGCCTTGGGAGTGTTTTCCCAATCATTGACCATGATAACCAATTTTTTGTAAATATTTCATTCTAAAACCATGTGTTTTGAAAACTAAGTATCACTATTGAGAGGTAAATTTGTATCCTTTTCTTGATATTATTTGTATTTTAAAATCCTTTCTTGCTCTAGGTTTTGTATTTACAACATTTTTTTTCTCTAAATTTTCCTTTGTAATATTTGATATGTCTTTTGTAGAATTTAGAACATTGGAAACTTGCATATCATGTAGAGGCTCATCTACTTTTAATGATGTATCATTTAAATCTTGAGGTGTATTTGGTAAAGGGTTATCCTTTTGTTTTGTAAGGTATTTTGGTACTTATTTTTTTTTCATTGGACATATTTACTTTGGGATAATTTATAGTTTGTATCTTTATTTTTAATGCAAAACAAGAAATTGTATGGTGACCATACATTCTATGATATGCATAATAGTATTTGGATTTTCATATAGGATGCATAGGAGGTAATTGGATCACATTATCTATAAACTTATACCTTATAATCTCACTTAACCTCTGAGTAGGATTTTGTTCAATTGTATAATCATTGTTATTAGGTGACTTTGGTTTTGGTTTACAATATTGATTCTTATTATGCAAATAATTGGTATGCAAAGATGCACACACATGGTTCAAAATAACATATTTTGGATTATTTGTATATGAAATTTGATTTTTCAATAAAGCGATCTTTAAATATAGGAAGGGATTTTTCTATTGTAACTTTTTTATTAACTTGATCATACTATCAATTTGATCTTATAGGGTTTTATGGTTACCCTCTTTTGTCATAATAGGATGATCCACCTTTTAGTTTGAAGGGGTAATAGTATGAACTTGGTTTAAATTGATGATAGCTATCAAAATACTTAGTGTTAGGATAAGTAAGCTCAATTTTATCCATTTGAAATGTCCAAAAAATTGATATTAGAATAGGATAAGCAAGGGAAACAAATGTCAAGGAACAATCAATCATTACAGTATTGATATAGAAATTTTAGGCTAATGGATAAGAGTTTTGGAAATATGAGATAGGTTTTTATATATAAATAGGAATTGAGATGAACCCATAAAAATAGGGAAACAAAAGTACATGTACAACATGTAGATATACATTTATTAAAAATAGTAAATTTATAAATTTGGAAAATACATGTAATATTTTGACAAAATAAAAGATGTTTTTGTCTATATCAACATATTTATGAAAAACATATAATAAATTTGAAATTTGATATAATATGAATAAAAAATAGGCCAAATAATTTTGAATGATTTGCAAACAAACCCTATAATATTCCAAATAAAAAATTAGAAATTATGATAAATCAAGAATATTTTTTAGAGATCTAAAAGAGGTTTTTTTGAATAAGCCCATAAAATTAATTTAAACATAAGTAAAACCATTATCCTTTTATTAAAATATTTAATAAAAGTAGTAAATTACAAAAAATGAAAAATTTGTACCAAATTTTGGTGAACAAAAAGAGGCTTTTGCATATAAAAAATATGAGTTCAAAATAGTTTTGAGTAATTTTTAAATGAACCTTCTAGAGGATTATTATTTTTTATTAATTAATAGATCCACTTGAAATTATTTTCACATGAATTCCTTGTGAATATAGGAGGTAAAAATCTAGGGTAAAGCTTCAAATCTACAAATCCATCCCAACAAGATGAAACCTTATAAGGCTTAAAAGCCCTAGATCATAAAAAAATGTATATTCACATGGATCGAGTTCACCAAATGTTTAACCCTAATTTGGATTAGGAATATTACTTGGGTAGATAGGGTTAAGGATATATAAATGATAGGTCACAAGGATGAATATAAAATTTATAACATGACAATTAATCTTCTAAACTTAGATGTATTATATACTAAATTTATTAAACTAAGTGTTAACCAAATTTCACTTGTAGGTCAAATTCGGGCACACCTAGATAAAATATTGGTTTTATATTTTTTTTTGGGAATAATATATTTTCATGAGGTGTTTAATAGGTCATTTAATGTTATTAAATGATATATTAGCCTTGGTCATAAATTTCATTAGCCAACATGTCCTTTAAAGTCATTTTAGGCATTAAAAAGGTACATTTAATGCTTTGTATGGGTTTTTTTGGAAAAGTGTAGGTTAAAAAATATTATTTAATGAAAAATGTGTCCTTATATGTCTTAATTAAATTACATAATTGAAATATGGTAGGTTATGTAGAAGAAAATATGATTTTTCTTGAAGGAAAAAAAGAGTTTGGCACTTGTACAACCTCTTTGGGAAGTGTGCCATGTGGGAAATGGTTAGGTAATGTATATTAAGATTTAATGATATTATTTAAAAGTTTTTATTTATATAAAATTATAATTTCTTTCTCAAAACTATTCTACTCCCTTTTCACCCTTCTTAGCAAACAAAAAGTGACTTACATGTTTTTGTTTGGTACAGGCAACTCAAGAAGTTTAAGGGAAAATGCCTTTGGGATATTATTTTAAAATTATAGAACTTAATTTAAATATAAATAGTTTTAAAATAGTGTCTTGTGATTTTATTAACCATCCTCATGAATTTGACCATTCAAATCTATTTGCTAATCTATATACCCTACAAGTTTTGACTTAGTTTGAGAAGCTTCATTAAATCCACTTGATGAGATTGGTTATAGATGATGTTTAATATTTAAAATATTGTATCCCATTATTTTTTTCATGTTTAAATGTGTTTTTATGAGTCAATAATCTCAAATTTTTAGGAAGATACAACTTTTTGAGTTGTAGGCAGTTTTCACCATTTTTAGATTTTCATACTTGTTCATGGATTTAGGGGGTTATGTTAGTGTAATTTAGATGTTTTAAAGGTAATATTTACCACATATTCACCTTTAATATTCATTATCCAAGGAATTTTCATGGTTTTTAAGCTCAAATGTTACACACATAGTCATTAGATCATGGCTTGCCATGTAGTTCTTGGTTGCAAGTGATTTTTTATGTTGGAAAAGATGTATTATATCTTGTTTAAAGATTTTTTTGATGTTAATAATGAATTTTAAGGTTTATTTTTGAGTTTATCTACCAATTAGACACTTTTTCCATCCTTATTGCTCCATTCTAGACACTCACTGCCCATACATACAACCAATGCGCTTATACAAGAACCATGATGATGTCATCATAGATTAGTGTGGGTTCCAATATTTTTGATAGGTAAAAGGATAATTTAAGGGTATAAAGAGAGAAAATGGACCTATAGAGGTTTATGAAAATTAATATGGTTCATTCTATGACCACTATCTAAGCTAAATCTTCCTGTATTGTAGAATGATCACCTATAGGTGGTACCACAGAGCATGAGAATACCTTTTAAAGGTGTAAAATCAAGTGATGAAACCACTATTGATGGTTATAGCACATTAAATAAATCACGGTAAACATATTTTTAGTGATATATTTATGACAAGAGGGAATTTTTAGTTCTAAAACAAGATGATTGTTTTAGGCCCATAGTCCCTAAAAAATGAAAACAAAGGTCCTTAGTATTTTGTGTATATATTTTAGCATGGTTTGAAATGACTCTTGAAACATATAAATTAATAAATTTTTTATAATTTATCATATAAATGAGCCATTAAAATTTTTAATGGTATAAATAAAATGGATATTAGTCACTTAGAGATCCAAATTTTCCAAACTATGACTAAATTCCTTCAGTGATGTCTACAATATTGTGACCTCAAAGATGAATTTTTCATCCAAAAGTTGTATATTAGCCTATGCACTATGTTTTTAAAGGTTTAAAATGGTTTAATGAAGAAATAATGATCTAAGAAAACATATAAAGGATGATATTCATCATTGTTTTATGCTTTGACTATCCTTAGTTTGTACATAGGCTCCTACACATCCACCTACAAGGGTCAGGCAATAGGGTATTCAAATAGTAGTTTAACATGGTAGCTATGTGATGTATTAAGCCTATTCATGACGAATTAAAGTATAAGAAAAGTATAGGTAATTTAAAATATTCAAGGAAGATATTAAGACACCATGACCAAGGTCTAAAGGAGATAAATGCACCTATAGTAGGTCATACTAGTAAAATGGTCTCAGTCTAACTAGTGACTTCAAATTTGATGCCAAGGTGATGTTTTA